>JAKSZT010054334.1:61050729-61130400 GCA_026826555.1 Tolypeutes matacus
TCTATCTATCTATCTATCTATCTATCTATCTATCTATCTATCTATCTATCTATCTGTCATCTATCCATCATTTTCGCATAGGGTCTTGGCTAGCATTCAGACTCAGTGCTGGACACACTCTCCTTCCTTGTGTGTAAAACTCTTCTGTCCAGGGATCCAGCCTAGGGAACATTCTGCCTAGCACACCACAGTTGATTGGATTGGGAAGGGCAACTGGCCATAATCTAGCCAGCAGCTTTTAAGGGGGCTCAGAACAAAATCTCATCAAACAGGGAGAACCTGGGCCAAGCTGATCATCCTTCTCTTACCATTATGAACTGGGGGAATATAGTGAAGATGAAGTAATTAGTGGCAGGTGTAGAAGAGGAAAGTCCATGAGAAAGAGGTCATGGTGGACTGTAAGTGAGCGCATGTTATATGTAGGAAGAAGCTAAGAAGGAAGCCGATAGGCAGAGGCTAAGTGAAAGATACAGGGAAGAACAGGTTGAGAGAGAGGAGCTGAGTCACATGGATGACTGAACCCTTGAGTGAAAATGGCAGAACATGTACTTCTGTCCTTCAGGCAGCCTTAGATTCAGAACAAAGCTAGTTGTGTGTCTCTTTCTGGCTTCTGTGAGAACTTTCTGGCATCTGTGATCCCTGTTTACCGACTCCCATGTGTACCCTGGCAACAAATGCCATGGTAGCCGAAGGAATTTGGAGGAGGTATTTCAACTAATCAGCTTATCTAACACTCATTCTAAATAGTACATTTTTTCCAGTCCAAACTGATTATTTTATTGATCAGTTGCAGGATGTAGAAAGGACATATCATAGCGTTGATTCAATTTCCCCTTTTTTAGGAGAACGTAATGTTAGCTACATTCTCTTGACATGAAAGGGAGTCATGAGAAGAGAGAGGAATCTATGTATTATGATTCTATCCTCTGAGATCAGGAATGAACCTTATCATAAAAAAAATACTCATGTTCATCATTGCTTATACCTTTATGTAGAGTTTTTGCGTATTCAGCAGAATACAATTTACCCTGTCTAGAAGTTTGGGACGTTAGGTGGAACGATAACTCCTGTTCTGCTAAACTTCTCCAGAGTCTAAATTAGGCATGATTCAGGCATCACTGAGATGTGCTCTTACGTTTCTCGAGGTGGGGAGGAAATAGAGCTAGTGGCTAAGAGTATGGATGTTGATTCAAAACTCAGCTCTACCCCTTACTATGTGTAAGCCTGGGCAAGTTCTTCAATCTGGAGATGATATGAAAAATGGAGATGATAATAATATTAAGCTTGTCGTGAGGTTGTTGTAAGGCTTAAATGAAAAGGGTCTATGTAAGGTGCCTAACACAATACTTGGCACTCATTAAAGGCTCAAATAAATAGTTGTGATGGTAGTCGTAGTCTATGTCAGAATTGTTGAATTTGCTGTTTTGTTGTGTTTGTTGTTGGATGGCCTAGTACAGGTGTCAACAAACTATGGCCCTTGGGCCCAATCTTTCCCAGAGCCTGTTTTCATAAATAAATTTTATTGAAACACAGCATACCCATTCATTTGCATTGTGCCTATGGCTGATTTTGCACTACAACAGCAGAGTTAACTGGTTGTGACACGTGGGCCACAAAGCCTAAAACATATACTATATGCTGAAAACATTTGCCCATCCCCGGCGGAAAGGAAACAGGAAACGCCAGTAAAAGCTTAACAGTCATACAGATTTGCATTTGAATTTTGATTCTGCTTCTTTGCTTGGTGAAATTGGGCTCAGTTTCCTCACTGTTTGCAAAGAGCTGTAACTAGCCATATTGTTGTGATTACATATGTGAAAGCCCTTAGTACAGAATACTTAGTTGCTCAATAAATGTTAACTTCGGTACTTTCTGTCTAGATTCCTTCTTTTGCTTTCTCTCCTAGAGTGGCAAAGGTTGATTGGATGTTTTTGTGTTTGTTTTGCAAGATTTCCAAACATTTTAAATATGGGCTTTCTATACACATTATTATCTACCTACAAGTGGCCAGCTGCACTTTGTCCAAATTCTTAGACCCATTTAGTACCCCTCTATGTTGCATTAGCAACATAAGCTCTTACTGAATTCAAAGTAAAAACAAACTTCCTCAGGGGGAAATAGAAAATGTGTCTTTCAAAGACATTAAAACAAAGTTCTCAATGCAGAAAACTATACAGGTGCAACATAACTTCAATTTTTCATTTACTATGCTTACTATGCATCAGGGTAATTTGATATCTGCATCACGATTATGGTTCTAAATTTGACAGGATTCATTCTTTTTGAGTGGCCCTAAGTGGTTTCTGTACACGATCAGAAAGGTACGGGGTCAAACATGAGTCATAGTTTTCATATTCCACTGAACAGAAACACAGGGATGAATTAATCCTAGTCAGGTTCTCTTGTGATTATATTATAAGACCGAGTAAAGCATGCCATTTTCATGCAAATCACTCTTCTTGCTCTTCAATCTTGAAAATGCATAGTTGTCCTAATTTTGACGTGCTCACAATCACTCATGCGTAAGCATCATTTCCTATTTTCCTGCTAATTTAGAGAAAAACCCCACGACCACAATTTTAGAAATTAAATACTTATAGATATATCCTATTTTCAGAGTGTCAGAGAGACAAATTATTAGACATGCACGTGCTGAACAAATTGGTTTTGAATTTTACCATTGTGTTATTTCCTTTTCACAATCTTTCTTCTTCTTTTTTAAAAAATTCTTCTTGATCTGCTTGTCTGTGTTGACTTAATTCCTACTTTTTTAAAAAAATATTTTTTATTGAAGTATATCATTCATACAGGACATGCATAAACAATAAGTGTATAGTAAAGATTATGAACTTACAAAATAAACATACATAACATCATCCGGGGGTCTCATACATCACCCCTCCACCAACACTTTGCATTGTTGTGAAACGTTTGTTACAAACTATGCAAGAGCATCATCAAAATATTACTACTAACTATAGTCCCTCTCTTATATTTGGTGTATTTTTTCCCCAACCCACCTTATTTTTTAAAAATATATTTTATTACAGAGGTTGTGAACTGGCAAAACAATCATACACACGTGTAGAATTCATATACAACACCCCTTCACCAACACACCACACCATGCTGGGACATTTGTTACAGATAATGAGATAATATCATCAGACTATTACCATCAACCATGGTCCATAGCATACATTTTGCACACTTTTTCGATACACCTCCATTATCAACACAGTACATCTTTGGCATTGATGCAAGAATATTATAGTATTGTTGTTAATCACAGTCTATAGGTCGCACCAATTGTAGTTTTCCCATGCTTCTCCACATTCCCACCACCCTGCAATAGTAATGTACATCTACTCTAGCTCACCAGAAGGGCACTCTTGCATTTGTACCCTCAACCACAATTCTCATTCACCTCTGGGTTCACTCTGTTATTCAGTCCCTAGATTATTCTTTAGCTTGCTTTCAATTGACATTTACTTCCTCAAACTACCCTTTTCAGCCACAATCCCATTTATAAACAAGTTGCTACTCACTATAATGTGTGACCATCAACTCTATCCATTTCCACACTTTTACAGTCAAGTTAATTAAAGTTCTACATACATTAAGTATCAGTAGTTCTTCTCAGCCCTCCTCTTATCTCCTAGTAACCTATACTCTAAGTTTTAACTCCATGTGTTTATTCTTCATATTTAATTCATATTAATGAGACCAAGTAATATTTGTCCTTTTGTGTCTGGCTTACTTTGCTTAGTATAATGTCTTCAAGATTCATCCATGTTATCATATGTGTCCCAATTTCACTTCTTGCTGCAGCATAGTATTCCATCGTATGTATATACCACATTTTGTTTATTCATTCATTGGTTGATGACACTTGGATTGTTTCCATCTTTTGGCAATTGTGAATAATGTCGCTATGAACATAGGTGTGCAGATGTCTGTTTGTGTTAAGTTTTTAGTTCCTCTGGATATATTCCTAGTAGAGGAACTGATGGATCATATAGCAGCTCTATATTTAGCTTCTTGAGGAACCGCCAAACTGTCTTCCACAAAGGCTGCACCATTTTACACTCCCACCAACAGTGAAGGAGTGTTGGTATTTCTCCACATCCTCTCCAGCACTTATTGTTGAATGTTTTTTTAAATAATGGCCATTCTATGCAGTGTTAGATGATATCTCATTGCTGTTTTAATTTGCATTTCCCTAATAGCTAGTGGTATGGAACATTTTTTTCCTGTGCTTTTTGGCCATTTGTATTTCCTCTTTGGAGAAATGTCTATTCAAATCTTTTGCCCATATTTTAATTGGATTGCTTGCTCTTTCATTGTTGAGTTGTATGATCTCTTTATATAGAATGGAAACCAAACCCTTATCAGATATGTGGTTTCCAGATATGTTTTCCCATTGAGTGGGCTGCCTTTTCATCTTGATGAAGTCCTTTGAATCACAGAAGTGTTTAAGTTTGAAGAAGTCCCATTTATCCATGTTTTCTTTCATTGTTTGTGCTTTCAGTGTAAAGTTTTAGAATCCACCACCTACCACCAGGTCTTGGAAGATGTTTCCCTACATTTTCTTCTAGGAGCTTTATTGTACTTGCTTTTATATTTAGGTCTCTGATCCATTTTGAGTTAATTTTTGTATTAGATATGAGATAGGGGTCTTCTTTCTTTCTTTTGGCTATGGATATCCAGTTCTCCCAGCACCATTTGTTGCATAAACTGTTCTTTCCCAGCTGGGTGGGTTTGACAGGCTTGTCAAAAATCACTTGGCCATAGATGTGAGGGTCTGTTTCTGAACCATCAATTCGGTTCCATTGGTCTATGTGTCTATCTTTATGCCAGCCAGTACCATGCTGTTTTTACCACTGTAGCTAGGTAATATGATTTAAAGTCTGGAAGTGAGAGTCATCCAACTTTACTTTTCCTTTTTAAGATGGTTCTGGCTATTCAGGGCCTCTTACCCTTCCAGATAAATTTGATAATTGTGTTTTCCATTTGTTTAAAAAATGCCAGTGGAATTTTTATTGGGATTGCATTGAATCTGTATATCAATTTGGGTAGAATTGACATCTTAATGATATTTAGTCTTTCAATCCATGAGCATGGAATATTCTTCCAATTATTTAAGTCTTTTTTTATTTCTTTTAGCAATGCATTATAATTTTCTAAATACAAGTGTTTTATATTCTTGGTTAAGTTTATTCCTAAATATTTGATTCTTTTAATTGCTATTGTAAATGGAATTTTTTCCTGGCATCCTCCTCAGAGTGCACATTAGTAGTGTATAGAAACACCACTGATTTTTGTGTATTGATCTTGTATCCTGACACTCTACATTTATTAGCTCTAGCAGCTTTGTTGTAGGTTTTTCAGGACTTTATAGATATACAATCATATCATCTGCAAATAGTGAAAGTTTTAATTCTTCCTTTCCAATTTGGATGCCTTTTATTTCTTTTTCTTGCCTGATTGCTCTAGCTAGAACATCTAGCACTGTATTTAACAACAGTGGTGACAATGGGCATCCTTGTCTTGTCCCTGATCTCAGTGGGAAAGTGTTCAGTCTTTCACCATTGAGTACAATGTTAGCTCTGGGTTTTTCATATATGGCCTTTATCATGTTGAGAAAGTTTCCTTCAATTCCTATTTTTTGTAGTATTTTTATCAAGAAAGGATGCTGTATTTTGTTAAATGCCTTTTCTGTGTCAATCGATAAGATCATGTGATCTTTCTTCTTTGATTTATTAATGTGGTGTATTATGCTGATTGTTTTTCTTGTGTTGAACCAGCCTTGCATGCATGGTATAAAACCCACTTGATCATGATGAATAATCCTTTTAATGTGTTGTCGAATTCGATTAGCAAGTATTTTATTGAGGATTTTTGCATCTGTATTCATTAGAGAAATGGGTCTGTAATTTTCTTTTTTTGTAATATCTTTATCTGGCTTTGGTATTAGGGTGATATTGGCTTCGTAGAGTAAGTTTGGTAGCATTCCTTCTTGTTCAATTTTTTGGAAGAGCTTGAGTAAGATGGTATTAAATCTTCTTTGAATGCTTGGTAGAACTCATCTGTGAAACCATCTGGTCCTGGGCTTTTCATTTTGGGGATGACTGTTTTAATCTCTTGTGATAGGTTTGTTGAGGACTTCTATTTCTTCTAGGGTCAGTGTAGGTTGTTTGTACATTCATAGGAATTTTTCCATTTCTTTTATATTGTCTAGTTTTTTGGCACAAAGTTGTTCATAGTATCCTCATATGATCTCTCTCATTTCTGTAGGGTCAGTAGTAATGCTCCCATTTTCATTTGTTATTTAATTTATTTGCAACTTCTCTCTTTTTTTCTTAATCTAGCTAAGGGTTTGTCAATTTTGTTAATCTTCTCAAAGAACCAACTTTTGGTTTTGTTAATTCTCTCTATTGTTTTTTTTTTTTTGTTCTCAATTTCATTTATTTCTGATCTGATCTTTGTTATTTCATTCCTTCTGCTTGCTTTAGGATTAGTTTTATGTTCTTTTTCTAGTTCCTCCAACTGTGTAGTTAGGTCATTGATTTTAGCTCTTTCTTCTGAATGTAAGCATTGAGGGCTATAAATTTTCCTGTCAACACTGCCTTCGCAGCATCTCATAGGTTCTGAAATGTTGTATTCTCGTTGTCATTTGTCTTGATATATTTACTGATTTCTCTTGAAATTTCTTCTTTGATCCACTGATTATTTAAGAATGTGTTGTTTAATCTCCACATATATGTGAATTTTCCCTTTTTCTGCCGCTTGTTGATTTCCAACTTTATTCCATTATGATCAGAGAAAGTGCTTTGTATAATTTCACTTTTGTTGAATTTATTGAGATCTGCTTTGTGACCCAACATACAGTCTATCATGGAGAAAGATCCATGAGCATTTGAAAAGAATGTATATTCTGCTGTTTTGGGGTGCAATGTTCTGTATATGTCTATTAGGTTTAGTCCATTTATCATATTATTCAAGCTCTCTTTTTCTTTACTGATCCTCTGCCCAGATGTTCTATCCAATGCTGAGAGTGGTGTATTGTAGAGATGTCTATTTCTCCCTTCAGTTCTGCCAGTGTTTACCTCATATATCTTGGGGCATCCTGGTTAGGTGCATATATATTTATGATTGCTATTTCTTCCTGGTGAATCATTCCTTTTATTAATATGTAATGTCCTTCCTTGTCTCTAATAATAGTTTTGCTTTTAAAGTCTATATTATCTGATATAAGTATGCTACCCCAGCTTTTTTTTTTTTTTTTTTTTGTTACTGCATGCATGGAATGTCTTTTTCCAACCTTTTACTTTCGATCTATTGGTATCTTTGTATCTAAGGTGAGTCTCTTGCAGACAGCATATAGATGGCTTATATTTTCTTATCCATTCCACCATTCTGTGTCTTTTGATTGGGGAGTTTACTCCATTAATATTCAATGTTATTACTGTAAAGGCAGTTCTCATCTCATCCATTTTGATCTTTGCATTTTATTTGTCATTTTATTTTTGACACTTAAAATTACTGTTACTGATACAGTCATCATTTCTAGACTCTTTTCCAAGCCTCTCTCTCCTGTCTTTTCTTTTCAGGCTGTAACACTCCTTTTAGTATTTCCTGCAAAGCTGGTCTTTTGTTATAAACTCTTGCAGTTTCTGTTTATCTGTGAATTTTCTAAACTGACCCTCATTTTTGAAAGATAATCTTGCTGGATATAAAATTCTTGTATGGCAGTTTTTCTCTTGCAGTATCTTAAATATATCATACCACTGTCTTCTTGCCTCTATGGTTTCTGATGAGAAATCAGCACTAATCTTATTGGGTATCCCTTATAGGTTATGCATTGCTTTTCTCTTGCTGCTCTCAGAAATCTCTCTTTGTCTTTGGCATTTGACATTCTGATTAGTATGTGTCTCGGAGTTGGTCCATTCAGATTTATTTGGATGGGAGTACATTGTGCTTCTTGGACACAGATATCTATGTCCTTCAAAAGGGTTGGGAAATTTTGTACCATTATTTCTTCAGAAATTCCTTCTGCCCCTTTTCCCTTCTCTTCTCCTTCTGGGACACCCATGACATGTATGTTTGTATGTTTCTTGCTGTCATTTAGTTCCCTGAGACCCTGTTCAATTTTTTCTATTCTTTTCTTCATCTGTTCTTTTGTATGTTCGCTTTCAGAAGCCATGTCTTCGAGCTCAGCAATCCTATCTTTTACTTCCTCAAATCTGCTGTTATATGCCTCCAGTGTATTTTTAATTTCATTTATTGCACCTTTCATTTCCATAAGGTCTGCTATTTTTCTATGTAGGCTTTCAAATTCCTCTTTGTGCTCATCCAATGTCTTCTTAATATCCTTAATCTCTTTAGCCATCTCATTGAATTTATTAAGGAGATTTGTTTGAACATCTATGATTAGTTGTCTCAACTCCTTTATGTCATTTTCAGGCTTCTCTTGTTCCTTTAACTAGGCCATATCTTCCTGTTTCTTGGTATGGCTTATAATTTTTTGTTGGTATTTTTGCACCTGGCTTGCTAGATATATTTATTCTGGGTGTAGTTTCTCCCTTTAGTTTAGGGTTTTCTTGTCTTTTTTTCCCTTGCTGGTTGTGTAGTAGGAGTCAAGGATGTAGTTGGTGCTGTAAGCTATGGAGGCTGAAGCTGCCCACATTGCCCCAGGAATTGATGAAACTTCTCCCCCCTTTCTCCTCTCTCAGGGGTAGGGACAGAGCTGCAGCCATGTATAATAATCCAAGTTGGGCAGGATGAGATTGTAGTTGCCCGGAGAGATTGATAAAGCTTCACATCCCTTCCTCCCCTATCTTGGGTGGGGATGGAGCTATAGTTGTGGGCAGCAATCTATGCCGTGTGGGTCTGAAATGACCATAGTTACTCAGGTAAACTGATGGAGCATCAGACCCCCTCCCTGCTGGGGGGGAAATTGACCCTCTGGAATGTCCAACAATCTACTCTGTGTGGACTGAATACACCTGCAGTTGCCCTGAGAAACTGAGCGAGTACTGTCCTTTCTGCCCTTTAGGGGTGGAAATGGAACCACTGACACCCAACAGTTCAGTGCCTGTAGGCTGAAAGTACTCACTGTTGCCCAGAGTGGCTGAGGAAGCACCAGCCCCCTCCTATCCTATTGGGTGGTGGGGGTGGTTCTACAGGCACCCAACAAATCAGTCCCCATAGGCTGAAAGTACCTGCTGTTGTCTGGAGAGGCTGTGGAGACACCAGCCCCCTCTTTTCCTATTGGGACATGATGGTGGATCCAAGTACCCACCAGTCCAGGCTGTGTAGGCTAAAAGCAGCTGCAGTTACCCAGAGAGGCTGGGCAAACACAGTCCATCTCTTGCCCTATTGGGGATAGGAGTGGAGCCACAGGTGCCCAATGGTTAGGTTTGTGCAGGCAGAAAATGCTTGCAGTTGCCCTGAGAGGCTGAGGGAACACTAGCCCCCTCCTATCCTATGGAGGGACAGAGGTGGAGATGGACTCAAAAGCATTCAACAAACCAGTTTGTGTGGGCTGAAAACTCCTGCCGTTGCCGGGAGAGGCTGAGGATACCCAGTACCTCTCCTGTCCTATTGGGGTGCAGGCATGCAGCCTCAGGTGACTGACTATTCAGTCTCTGCCAGTGGAGGGCACTTGCAGTTGCCTGGAGAGCCTGGTGCAGGTTCCGCCAGCTTCCTCTCTGCTGGAGGTGGGGCTGGAACCTAGTCTAGGGCTGCAGTATGATCTTGGTGGAAAGAAGCCAGTCCCTAACTTCACTGGATTATCAGTCGGCCAGGCTTCCCCTCATGCTGCAGGTGGAGTAAAAATGGCGGCTCCCAGACTCCTTCCAACGTGGACAGGCTCAAACCCCAGGTATTTCCAGGATTATAGTTTAGCCAGCCAAATCCACCAATCAGTAGCTGAAGTTGGTGGACAACTGTCTCTTCCTCCACTGTTTATGGGCAATGAAGCTTCCAACTCCAGCCACGGAATAGCTCCTGAAGTGGCTTGCACTGCTAGAGTAGGATGGGCACTGGCTTCTGTGGCTTGCAGTTTCCCAGAGAGGTTGTGCAGGTCCCCCCAGCTTCCTCCCTGCCAGAGATGGGGCTGGGGTTTAGGCTAGAGCTGCAGTCCTACCTGGGTGGAAAGAAGCTGGTCCTTACCAGCACTGTGATTTTCAAGTGCTGATTTTCAATAAGTCCTGCTTCCCCTCAGGTTGGGGCGGAGTCAGAATGGCGGCTCCCGGCCTCCTTCTGACCTGGACAGGCTCAAAGTCTAGTTGTTCCTAGGATTATACTTTCGCCCACCGAATTCACCAATCAATAGCTGAAATCGGTCCCACATTGTGTCTTCCTACCCCATTGTTTTGGGAAATGGAGCTTCCAACTCCAGCCATGGAATAACTCCTGAGGTGACTTGCACCACATAGAGGGCTCTACTCACGAATCCTCTCTGCAGATGGGCAGTCTCCTCCTTCCATACTTTCAAGAAATATTGCAGGATACTCTTCTGGTCTCCTGGGGTCCCCAGACAGGTGCTCTGGGTAACTCTGGGTGATCACCAACTGCCCTGCAGAACGAGCAGACTCCAGGAGCTCCTCACTCTGCCACCATCTTGGCTCCTCCCAATTCCTACTTTTTTGAATATTCTTTATATGAGTCTGAGATTTCAAAAATTTAATAATGAATGGGGCCAGGAGACAGCGATTTTGAACATTTTATCTAGTTTTCATTTTTCCCCTTATTCTTAAACTTATACTTGTTGGCACATGAGTCTGTTTTTCACCAGCATCTAAAGGGGCTGCAAAATAGCATCAGGATGGTGGCATTGCTTCAGGGCCATCTGACTCTTGTGGCATCATTGGGAAGGTGTGTTAATCTATCCAAATATTAATTGGTGGGCTCAACAAAATATATTTTTTAAAAGAGGACCAAACATCTTATTCATTTTTTTCCAGTGTAATTTCATCCCCAGATCTCCCTCACTTAATAATGCCTTATGTATGACATATACCTTGTAAACCCTCACTAACAAACATGTTGAAAGAATAAATGAGTTTATAGCAGTGCAGTGGTCTTCTAACCAATTAAAATATATTTTTGGCTCTGTGACCCAATGAACTTCTTCAAACCATTTTTCTAATCAAAGGAGAAAAGCAGAGATGGGAAGGCATGGCACAGGAATCCCAGAGTTGGCTCTGACATGACTGCCAGATGACGTCGGACGGTCTCTGACCTTCCTGGCCCAATGCTACTTCTGCTAAATGAAGCATGTGAACTAGATGATATCTAAGCTCCTCTAGCTATTAAATTTCTTGTTTGTGTTTCTTTTCATTCCCTTCATTTCAGTAGTTTAAATGTACCACTGAAGCTAAATAAACAGAACTCATACAGAAAAGTTATCATTTACATATTAGGGTTGTAGAGTGTTTTTTCTAGGTTTTCTGCATGTCCTATAGGAGCAATAATGGCTAGCCATAACTGTGCTAGTTAATCTGCAGTAGTTATCTGCATCATGCATCTGTGCTTGATGCTGTATGAAATTGAAATATGCATGCTGATAATAGGACCTCAGGAATAATATGTTTAGACATGATCGTATAATATGAATATCTGTTTATTTAAAAAGTATTAGTAATGTTGGGGATGGATGTGGCTCAAATGGTTGGCTCAATCCCCAGGACCTCCTGGTAAAAAAAAAAAAAAAAAAAAGTATTAGTAATCTGTAATAATGCCACTTCCTGTTAAGGAGGCATATCAATTTTGAGACTGTAATTTATCACTAACTGGGTAAAATTCATGTCTGATCTCTATCAAATGACTTTGATCTTCAATTTCAGCAGTGGATGTGGTGAAGCGTTCCAACTCACCTCCCACTCCCAGTAGACTTGAGTCTTTGTTGTCTGCAGTAGTGACCTTAATATCACATCCTTACATGGGCTTTGTCTTCTTGACCTTGTTTAATTTTGTCTGCTTCCCCAGATCACTTCCCATGTAAATAGCCTGCACCCAAGTACTTACTGCAGGCTCTGCTCTTGGGGTCACCTCAATTAAGGCAAGATCCTCTTAGCAATAGCATATATTACATTTCAATGGATAGGAAGTACAAATTGTGCTGTTCTCGAGAAGATAGAATAAACACCCTTCCAGGATCTCATAATCTTAATTATAAACATAAACTTACATGACCTTGGCTTACTTTCAACAAAAATCTTGCTTTTAAAAAAGACATCTTCTCTGCACCAAGGGTTCTAAATCTATTTGGGCTTTTTTCTTTTGACCCTTCAAGGAAATTGAGTTCAAATACTGGGAACACTTGTTCTTTAGGAAGCTATTAAAAAGAGCAACCTGGTATGTTGTATTACCTATGGAACAGTAGAGAAGAGAGGTCAACTGTAAGAAAAATGTCACAGTAGGAAAGGTTTATGCTGATAATCTAACTCTTAGGCTCATATCTTAGAAACTCCTTAGATCATTTAACAATTTGATTTTTCTCATAAGTTTCCCATATAAAAATTGAAGTCATCATTTATTTGAAATTCATCTGGAGAACTTAAGAGAATGTGAGAGTTGCAAATTCCAGACTATTCTTTGCTCATGAAGCTGTGCTAGACCTAGAAGAGATTCCCTAGAGCGGTCTTTGACTATAAGTACTTTATTATACACTTGTAGTAACAGAAGCGTTGACCTGTTCGTGATCACACAGTAGCAGGAAACTGGAACCTAGGTTTCCAGTCTCAGTTTCCTGCGGCAACGGAGCCATATTAAATTGTGAGCCCCCACCTGGATGTGAATACTTTCCACAAGGAGTTAGGCCAGGTGGACATATTGGTCCTATATATTAAAAAGGAAGAACAGAATTAAGATGGCTATGTTCGCCATTAAAGGAAAAACAAAGAAACCATTTTTTTTTTTTTGCAAGCTTCATGCAAAAATCAGAAATAAAGAAGTTTTGTCATATTGCATGTTTACTGGAGCAAATAGCCATTGATCACAAAACTTGAGAAAAAGCTTAGTAATAGTATTAACGTTCTCAGTTTGGAATGCAGTCCTAAAATTCAGGGATGTTCCTTTCAAAATCATCCATATTGTGGTGGAGTGAAAGTCAATGTTAAGTTACAAAACCTGATGAAAGTTTTGAAGAATCTGAAGGTGTTTTTGTTGTGTGAAATTTGAGATACCAGGGAGGCATTTCTTGCCCCCAAATTTCTATGCAACTTATCTCACTGCTGCCTAAAATTCCTGCCTTTGGTCATAAGCTAAAAAGCCTTTGTTACGCTTTTAATAGCTCCAACATCCTTAGTGTTTTAGTAGAAGCCTGAGGGAATGTGACATAGGATAAGTAAGTTTCGATGGATGCAGAAAAAGAGAGTACTACTAGAGGAACTTTGCTTCAAGGTGAGGATAAAGCAGCAGTAAAACATTTTTAAAAAATGATGTGTTCATAGAAAGGAGAGTAGATGCTGTTGAGTAATAATAGTGCCTATTCCACAGTGTTGTCTAGAATTTGCTCTGGTGGTTCATAGTATATAGAGGCTTTGGTATTTTTTTTCCTTTTCATACCAACACATTTATAACATGTACATGGTGTTTTTACAGGTTATCAAGCACAGCTTTAGCTGTGATCTCATTAAGTGACCTTGATGGCTGGCCAGGATGGGTACGAGGCGCTCCATTTTAGCGATGATGAATGTAACCACGAGGTAGGTTAAGTGACTTGTCCAAACTCATACAACCAGCAAGCAGGAAAGTTAAGGTTGGGATTTGGATCTTTAGATTCCAAACCTGGTGCTCCTTCCCCTGTATCAGATGGGGTTGGGAGAAGAATTTGTGCTTTGGAATCTGATAACTCAGGCTGGAACCCACTATCTTTGCCAGCTGTGTGACCTTGGGTAGGTCACTAACTGCTCTGAATCTCACTTTCTTCATCTGTGAAAAAAAAGGGTCTAATAACATCCATTTTATAGAATTGTTGTGACAATTCCATCAATTAAAGAAAGCAAAGCAACCAGCTCAGTGCCTGCCTAGTTCATGGTAGTTGCCCAATACGTGAAGCTATA
This sequence comes from Tolypeutes matacus, assembly GCA_026826555.1. NCBI lineage: Eukaryota > Metazoa > Chordata > Mammalia > Cingulata > Chlamyphoridae > Tolypeutes > Tolypeutes matacus. The sequence goes on from JAKSZT010054334.1 coordinate 61,064,802, forward strand.
AACACATCTGGAAAAGATACCTACTTTCAATAGTTCATAAACGTTTCCTATATGTAAAGGTGAAATTATGAATCAGAGCCAGTCAAGTTTGTTCCAACATGCTGTGCTCCTTGGTTGATTTTAATTCCACACACTATCTCCTGTGAAAGTGTGTGTTTGTATTTGCATGTGTTGTTGCACCTGTGTACTTTCATCAACTCCACCCCCTACCTGTGTGCAGGACTTGGGGTATGGCAGCAGTTCTCTATTTTCCTAGACTGTGTGAAACCAGACATAGAAATGAAAGGTGATGTATTCATCCACTGCAGCTGCAGTAGTTAATATAGCAACCACTAAACTAACTCACCCAGGTGGGTCCTGGCTCTTTGACATAGCCGAGCTCCAAAAAGCACAGGCTTTGTATTCTGAAAACACTGGGATGATTCTTGGAGTTCTCAGCCTGTTGACCTGAAAAGTTTGGGGCAACTCCCTTTGGGAGACACAGCTATGGACTCACAAAATTGCATTCATTTTTGAGAATACTTTATTCATAATTATTCATTCTTTCTCAAAATCTTTTAGAATTCCCTTGATTAAAATTGGCACATGAAATAATCTTCACTGTATTATTTGTTCCATATGGCACAGAATAATTTAACACTTTGTAAATAAATACGTTTCATTGATGCACAAATGGGAGAAGCACCCTTTGCTGAAAGTAGTACAGTAACAGTTCAATTTGGCTGCAGTAACACTTTAAAAAATGACCATGTGATGGCGCTGTGGTCAAGAAAATTAAGTAGGCCTTAACTTTCCCTAATAATGGCATTTAATTCAACTTAAATTAGAGGAAGGTTTGTTACTGTATTGTATTGTATTGTATTGTATTGTATTGTATTGTATTGTATTGTATTGTATTGTATTGAATTGAATTGAATTGAATTGTATTGACTAGGAGTGAATCCTTTAATCATTTAAAGACTGTGTTTCACTCAGGGGGTAGGTAGGGGTGGCTGGCGGTAACTGGGAGGGGGACTTTAAAGCTGTAGTCGTCATAAAGTCCTCAGACTAAATAAAAGACCCAATGGTACCATTTTATTTACGATCAATAAACTATATATATATATATATATAGACCACTGTTTTCACCATTCTCATAGAATTATGTTAACATTTTCCCACAAAATTAGCCAAACTTCCAATTTATTTAATGAGCTGACATGCCGGTTACACTGTAATCTGCTTGGACAGCAATGGAAGGTCATAGAAACATTAGAACATGAATTCACAATTAAATTGACATGATACAAACATGCACACATGTGCATATACTGATTGTTTTCATTTGTAATTCTTGCTTTTCCTCCATATAAATATATAAATATTGAATAAAGTGCATGAGAATATGTCTGTACATATATACAGGTACATGTTTTACTATATACACTTGAATAGATATATATATATATATATATATTAAAAAAACAGATACAGATTTGTAACATCTATGTAGTCAAAAGACACCTGTCAGGCAGTATTTATGCTCATTCAGATCAAGATTGAATATATGGGGTAGAGGTTTTTCTCTATTATATAATGAGAAGTACAAAGTCATAAACTAACGCAAAATACCTTAGAGCAGAGATTGTCTCACATTTGTATTTTTTTTTCAGTTAGTATAGTATAATCATTAAGGAGAAAAGTTCAAGTGCAGGCTTGCTACTAGCAGCTTACTATAAATTTTAGCTTTGAAATAGTAAACCATCTTTTCTGTCAGCAATGTTTCTGTGAGGACATAATTAGGATAAACCTCATACATTTCCAAATTCCACAGTGGCACCTCCCACATTTTTCCATTTTCAAATCTATAATTTTTCAGAGGGCTCACAATTTCTCATTCAATATGAAATGAGTCAGTTTTGGAATCATATATCTTACACCTATTCCATGAACAGTGTGCAATTTAACCTAGAGTAACAGAATATCAAGATGGATTAACTGCTGTTAATCTCTCTTTTTAGCAAACTTTTCTACAAAATAATATGTTATCTCCTTTTTTTCCCACTGCAGAACCCAGTGTCTGTAAGTCATACTCAAAGGAGTTAGTTTTACTCTCATGAGTTAGTTTAGAGAGAGGGAACAAAAATATTGCTGGTCAAAAAATGTGGTCATCATAGGTCCGGTCCAGGTTGAGAAGCATATTTCTAATTTAGTTGCAATTTTTGACCACAAGGGATTTTTTTCTCTCCTTTGGTTGGTATTCAGTGGCAAACCATCTGAAAAATGTATTTGAGAGTGTTAAACATACTCTCAGAGTTGAAACAAACCTGTTTGTGGGCCAGATAAAAAGTAGATCAATTGAACTGTATTTCAAAATGTCTGTTTATACTTTGGATGTGGGCCATTTCAGTTGAGTCATTTTCTTTAAAGGCAAGGATTTTGATCTCATTATTTTTCCATCCCTAGTACCTAGCAGCTTGTTCTACATGTGGTATACACTCAGTAGATGGTTGTAGGACCAGGCTGAAGAGTCTCAGGAAAAAATATATATTGAGTGATCCGAAAACATCAGTTTACCTGATGGATGGCATGGGAAAGACACTCACTTTTTAGAGATGTTCTGACACAGTCCATCTACACAGTGCTTACTGCTCGAAGGAGTGAGCGTTGGAGGCAGTCACCACTGAGCAAGTGACCAAGTGCCTACAGGGTGCTGCTTTAGAAAAGCCATGTCTAGAAATGTATTTGGTAATATTAAGTTATCCTTTTCATAGTTTACCTCTTGGAACAAACACTAAACAAGGCCACACTGGAAATTCAGAGTAAAAATCAGGGTAAACTCACAAGAAGTAGAAGAGAAAGCAGCAATAATTATTGTCACATTAAAAATCTTTGTCATTGCTGAGAAGAATTAACTTGAAATGCAGCAAATGCCAGCAACCTTATGAATATTTCAAAATGGCATCTGTGAAAAAGCAGGAGTGGAAAATGTCTTTCGTTGAACTGTTTTAGCAATACAGATTTTATAACACTGGCCTTAGTGTTTTCTTTTTCTTTCAAAATATATATCTTGGTTAAGTTTTAATGAGAGTTTTCCTTTATTTAAGAGGCCATTATTATCAACATTTTTTTCACTATTTATAGATATTTACATTTACAGCAGGAGATTACCAGCTCAGTCCAACCCCATCAATAGTAGCATTTGAAAACAGAAAATAATTTAGATTTACCTATGGCCTCATTATATTTATACAATAAAAGCTAACTACTTTAAGACACATCTCATTTACAATGTTAAAAATAAGTTTCAGAAAGCTCACAGCTGAAATGCTGTGAGAACATTTTTGAAGTGCACATTTTGTGGCATTTTACTCTGCTTTTCATCGACAGAATAAAATGAGGCATATTTTGATATTATTGTTGGTTCCACGAGACCGGTCTAATTTTTTCCAGTCTCCCAATTTTTTTTTTTTCCTATCAGCTAGGTGAAAACTTGCTCAGTGTGTGCCTTCCACAGTTGCCGTGGCAACGAGCCTATCACACACAGCTAACCTTTTCATTCACTGTGTTGATCTTGTCTGTGGAAGCATCTTCTGAATGTTGCTTCCTCAGAGCAACCATAGAGCAGTCACTCTCTGTCTCCTTGGCATCTCTCTTTGAATTCTTTTTTTGTCCCACTTGGAGCTGACTCGACTTGTAGGCCAGCGCCGGTATTGTGTTCACTAAAATCAACTGCAATGGTTTCTTATTCTCCTTGTACTGACACTGAATATAGCGGGAGAAAGCCGACCTGTACGTCTTGTTGAACAGCGTGTAGACGAGTGGGTTGACGGCTGAGGAGAGGTACCCGATCCACACGAAGACGTTGAGCAGGGCCCCAATGACGTCCTCGTTGCAGGACTCTTTGCAGATGACCGCCATTATGTTTGTGATGAAGAAGGGGCACCACATCACCACAAAGAGGAAGAAGACGATGCCCAGCACCTTGCACGCTTTCTGCTCGTTGCTGATGGACTGCATAGTCCTCCGGCCGTAGGCCCCTGGCTCCCGGTGGATGGACCGCTGGAAGAGCTTCTCTGAAGACAGGGAGCTCTGAGGGAGGAAGCTGAAAGAAGATAATTTGGCCCGAGCGCCGAGGTCTCTCACGCACAGAGTAGCTTCTTTCTGGAGTGACTTGATAGTCAGAAAGTAGGTGATCACCATGATGGTTAAGGGGATGAAAAAGGACACAAAAGAACCAATCAGGACAAAGTTATCATCAGCGAGTAAGCAACTCCCTTCCTTAAAGACTTTGGAATCGTCCTGGAGCCCAAAGACTGGAATTGGCATGGATATACCTGGAAAATGGACAGAAAGTCAATATGATTATTAAGGAGTTTGAGGTATCTCCATACGATATTGGTTATTCAAAGGATTTTTATATCAATTTAGTTTAAAGACTTCACATACACTAGCAACGAGAATTTAAAATCCCTTTGGGCTTACTTATCTGTTTTATAAGTATATATATAGTTTCTTATACTTATATATTGAATTGCCCTAAGTAGTCCTTTACTTGTAAAGAAATGTAATGAATCTAATTTTAATTTTCATGCTACATTTTTCTGATCATAGCATTATACTTACTGATGAAAAGACACAGAGGTTAAAAAAAAAAAAAGCACATCACCAATCATTCCACCATCCAGAGATAATCACTAGCAACATGTTGATGTTGTTTATTACTGATAACTACACATGCATATACACTAACTACACACATTTTAAAACAGAATTGCAATTATATTTCATATAGACTTATGTAACTTTTCCCACATATTACACTATGAATATGACTTATAAAAGTAGCTTCATTAAATTACAAACACAATATATATTTTTTGAGATTATTTGGAAAATACAGAAAAGTAGCAATGAATAAATAAAAATAATATGTATTCTCACCAGTCGGGGCAACCGTAACTTACATTTTGTATATTTTTTCCTTTCCATGTACATGTGTATTTAAACATATATGTGTATGCAGTACTGTGTGTGTAGTTTTAGATCCTGCTATTCCAGTTAACATCAAATCATAAGACATAAATATTGTAAAATATTTTTGAAAGTATGATTTTCTGTTACACACTTAAAGTAACTTTAACCAATTTTGATTATTTTTTTAAAAACCTTACTATTGAAAAATTTAAACATATGCAATGGGTGAATCCATCACCCAGCTTCAACAATTAAATTAAGACAACCTTGTTTTATCCATACCCCACCTACTGCCACCCCTCCCAATGTGATTTTGAAATTCCAGACATCATATCATTTAATCTTTAAATATTTTATTATAGATCTCTAAGAACTATGCACTCTTCAGAAAACTATTATTATTACAATTCCATCCTCAATCCTATATAGAAATGCAGTATTTCCTTAATATCATTGAATATAGAGTCGGTGTTCAAATGTCCAATTGTCCCATAAAGGTCATTTTATATATATATATTTAGTGATAGAGCACTCATAAGGGCAGATTACTAAAACAAGACAGCCACAGACTTTTCTTTTATTGGTAAATACAGAAATTAAGTTCAGAATGAGACAGTGCATGAGAACATGAGTCCATAGTCACTTGCTCTGTTACTCAAATTTGGGGGCCCTGTAAACCTCCCTCAGATACACAGCTTAGACAGGGCAAGTAGCAGAAGTGGGTAAAGGCAACACTTCATCTCTAATCATGCTAGTTTCTCCCCCACAGTAATGGGACCTCATTAAAAGGAGCTTCAAGTGGCCACCATCGTGCAGTTTTGCTCCCCTTTCCAAAGTGCAGCACATGCCAGGAGGTTGGCTCTTGCCTTGCAGGCCACAATCACCAACTCTCTGCTCCTGTGGGCCTGGAGGGATGGGAATGGAGGGGAAATGTGAATCAAACACTCTCTAGAGTTTAGTTTAAAGTTGTTACTTTCTTGAAAGGGTAGACTCCACAGGGGCACCCTGGGAGAAATAGTAAGAATAAAGTTTCCTTCCAACTCCTGCTCATATTTTCAGGTCCCTCAGTGCTGTTTACAGGGAGTGTCCATGTTACAGTTTCTGACTCCTCTTTGGAATCTAATATGTGGTCTCAACCCAGCCAAGCACACAGGCTTCATTACAGTGGTGGGGGCTGCTGTTTGACTCTTGCCATTCTTCTGGAAAAGTTCCTTTGAAGATCCGTAACCTAAGTTCTGCAAACTCAGACCTCAGATGAGACTGCTTTAAATCCACATCACTGCATAACTGGCCATCCTGGCTGAGGGAGGGCATTAGCTTGAGTTAATGTAATATTGAACGAAAATCTTTCTTAGTGACATTTGCCATTATGTCCAAAGACTTAATTGGCAATATTTTTCATGTGTCTATGCAAGGTTGCCCTAGTATTCTTGGAGGTGGAGATAAATGACATCAGAGCTGTTCTTAAGGACACTTAGTATGCTTAATGACTCTTTGTTCCCTTCCTGCCTCTCTGTCCCTGGCCCACCGTTGGGAACATTTTGTGGGTCAAGAAGAGATGGAAGAGCTGTGGCTCCATGGGGAACATCCTCTGAGACCCTGGGTGCCCCCAGTTTTGTTTATCTTCAGAAAACTCCTGATAGTGAACATCAAGATGCGATTTCCAAGAAGAGTGTTTTGTTTTCCAAGTGTCTGAACATTTACCTGTGAAAGATGATTTCCAGACTCCTCTGCGTGGTCTTTGTTAGACAAGGAGGATGCTTGTTGAATAGAACAGATGCTTTGGAGTGAGGAAAGCATGGATTTGAGTCTTGGCTGTGGTTCTGTGTTCCTGGACTTGCTCTTTCACCTCTGTAGGTCTTCATTCCTCATCTATAAGAGGAGGCTGAACCCAACGTGCCTCCATGAATGTGGTGATGAGAAAGTGAAATCAAATATGCAGAGAACCTAGGACAGTGCCTTGTAGAAAGTGCAGGTTCTACTGGTGGTAGATGTCATGAGGGTAGCTTTCACCACAAAAAAGTATTCAGAGTAAATGCTTTTAAAGTCTATACATTAGACTTTAATATAGAATAGATCTTCTTAAACAAAAAGAAGTTGGAGAGACTTTTGGCTAACTGCTATACAATTAATGATGTACTTAACTTCCGCCAGGGTAATGTAGGGTGCCGATCAATTTTAATTTTGTGCAGCCAGGACTGTTGATTGCTTTTTTAATGTGGTGAATTACAACCCTATTAGTCATGATACACATAAACAAAATCCCGACTGTCCGAAAGACTGGGTATGATTTTGTTATTAAACTCTTAGGTGTTCGTTTTCCTGATTAATACAAAGAAAATCACTAACTTGGGAGCCTTTTGTCCTATTCGTTTAGGATCAAGTGGCAATTCTCAATTAAGCAGAATATTGGATTACCTAAAACACCGAAGTCTTCAACCATTTGGAATTCAGAAGAGTGATTTTGTGATAGGGGAGAACATATAAGCACGTGCGCACGCACACACCCCCCCCTGCCCCCGCCAGAGTGAACGGCTCTAATTCTGTGGCCAGGGAGGGGCAGGGGTGATGGAGCCATCCCCCTTCTTAGCTGCCTGGGATAAAGAGCTGCTCTGGGTTTAAAAAGATGGCAGCAGGATGGTAGATGTAGGGTTGTTCTGTGCCTAGAAGGGGGTCATTGATTTGCAAGGGGAGAAACAAGCTGATTAGGTTTATAAGTGGCCCATTCCTCTTTACATATAAGTATCCTGAAGTTGCTCACATACCATTCTTTTTGCCTCCCTCATATAAGGGGTCAGTAAAGGTTCATAGAAAGAATAACTAGATAGTTAAAGCCATAGTCTGTTAAAGAGTGGAAGAAATTGTACTTCAAAGTACTAGCACACTAAGCTAGACTTTGTGGGTGCAATAAACAGTCCAAAACACACTCCTATCAAGAGAAATGACGATGCTGGCTGATACCCAAGACCTTGGCCGCAGCCATCTCCAGTGCATTCATTTTCTGGCTGCCTCCTTTGATAATAGCTACTTTTGGAGACCTGATATTTCCTCTCATTTGAAATTTCTGCATGGAAAGCATTTTCCTTTATGAACAGACAATAGCTTGAACTACGTGACTATGCATTTGGTTTAATATATTTTTCTAGAGAAGTGAAAAACAGCCATCAAAGATCAATACTGGTATTGGATACTCAATGCACATTTTAATTTCTTTCCATGAAAACTCAGACAATGAAATGAACATGAAACATGGATATGCAAGAACATGAAAGCTTTGATTGGCTTCTTTCTTTTAGTATAGCTCTGTTTACTGTTTCCAAATAAAATTTGCCCCCATCTCTAACATCTTTCCACTGCCTGGGTAGATGGCCTTAATTCTGAACCATTGACAGTGAAAGCCAGGTTTATTCTTTTTTTTTTTTTTTTTTAAAAAAAAGCAGTTTTATTAAGATATATTCACATACCATACAGTTCATCCAAAGTGCAATCAGTGGCTTTTAGTATAATTACAGAGTTGTACATTCACCACAGTCAATTTTAGAACATTTTCATTACTCCAAAAAGAAAAACCCTATAACCTTTAGCAGTCACCTCTCAAACTCCTTATCTGTCTCCAGCCCTACATAATCACTAATCTATTTCTGCCTCTATAGATTTATTAATATTTACATTTTATATAAATGGAATCATACAATATGGTAATACTTTGTGTCTAGTTTCTATCACTTAGCATAATTTTTAAAAATTATGATTATTATTTTTTAACTAGAAAAGTTGTCGGCTTATAAATCAATCATGTATAACATACAGGACTCCCATACATCACCCCACCACGAGCACCTTGCATTGTTGCAGCACACTTTGCAGGTTTATTCTTAATCTTGGATTTTTACACTTTAGTATCTTAGGACTGAGGATACTTCCAAGTGTTCTTTCCTTGGGAAACAAGAAGGTTTGCCTGGTAGGGAAAAGCCACATGGAAGAGGATCTCCAGAAGCCTCAGGTCAGGTAGGAGGTAGAGGGGACAGAAAAAAATATTTCAAGCACTTGAGAAAAAGACCATATTTTGGTTCATAGGTTTCAGTTCCCTTGTGTAGAAGATTGAGTTGTATACCCAGTTTGGACATGTTCTTGGTCTTGGTCCCCATTCTGGTGGGTGTGGACCCATTGTAAGTAACATCTTCGAAATGTGATTTCAGTTAAGGTGTAGCTGCACTGCATCGGGTTGGGCTTTAATCGTGATTATTGGAGTCATTTACAGGCAGAGTGAAAGTCAGATGGAGAGAGAAGCCAGGAGAAGCTGCCACGTACATTGTCACGTGACAGAAAAGCCAAAGACCAAGGATCACCGGCAGCCAGCCAGAACATCAGTCTTTGGGAAGAAAGCGTTGCCTTGCTGACAGCTCAATTTTGGACTTCTCCTAGCTTCAAAACTGCCAGCCAATGAATTCCCATTGTTGAAGCAAACCCATTGTTTGGTGTTTATTTTAGCAGCTGCGGTATTAAAATATATTGGAACTACTCCCTCTTTTCCCTTGCGTTTCTTTTTTTTTTTAAGATTTTATTTATTTATTCATTTATCCCCCCCTTGCTGCTTGTGCTCGCTGGGTCAGCTAACCACGTCGTGTGGGCGGGCTTGCCTTCACCAGGAGGCCCCGGGAACTGAACCCAGGGCCTCCCATATGGTAAACGGAGCCCTACTGATTGAGCCACAGCCGCTTCATTCCCTTGCGTTTTAACACATGCTTGATGACAGGAAATGAATTCTTTGAAGTTATAGGGATGGGTTTGTTAGCAGTTTGATGAGTGAATACTACAGGATAGTTATGGGATCAAAGGATTGACTCTATAGGGTAACTGATAGGGACTTAATATCATTTTACAAAAGTGGATGAGCTCAAGAGTTGCTAAACTCATTATAACCTATGGTCTGTTGATGAGAAGTACATAAAAATGAGAGCTAGATAAATATGTCAGTTACTTAAGAAGTTACATGTTTCTTTTTAGAGCATTTCTTTGTTTTAATGTATTTTTTATTTTTTAAATTTATTTTTTATTTTTTTACTTTTAAACTACAGTTTAATCAGTTTAAAGACACACAAGTTAGGAAAAAAACATGTATATGTAAGTTAAAAACACCTTTAAAACCTAGCAATAAGCCACCAGTGTAGCTCTGAAGACAGAGACTAAAATGAGTGGTTCTTAAAATATAACATCACAGTGTAACTGACACAGTGGTATATTTAATATCATACAAGAACTAACTTATGGATTTGTTGAAAAATAACAATTCTTTAAAAAAATATTTTGGAATAATAAAAACAAAAAGCACAGAACACCACATTATAATCTCAACCAGGGAAGGTGTTCTAAATAGCAGTATTAACAAATTGCAACTTTTAAAGTACTTTCACATATTCACATTTCACAAAATTGTGAAAAATGACATCCACTTTGCCCTATGGGCAGATAAAAATTTCACTTTATGTATATGAAAACCAAGGCCTTGCAAGCTAAAGTGATTTATCTAGAATCACATGGCAATGTAGGAGCAATATGAAGGCTCAGACTTAGGTTTCTCAATTCTTATGGTTGATTTTTTTAACTGCTTATTTGCTCCTGTTATCATAGTTATAAAAATCTATGATTCCGTCAGAGGTCTTTAATATTGGCTTCAGGAAGTTTGCAATTGCCCTAAACTCGTATGCAAGATATTGTGTATACAAACGTTTTTTGAAAGATGATCTAGAGCCTTCATCAGATTATCAGGAGTTCCAGATCCCAAGGAGGTTAATAACTGCTGAATTATATCAACATCTCATGTACAGAACACATACACACTCACTCCCCCATACTCAGTCACTCATGCACTCACACACACTCACTTGCACACTCACTCATGCACACACTCATGCACTCACATACACTCACATGCACACAGTCACTCAGGCACTCACACACACTTCCTTGCACACAAACTTATTCATGCACACACTCATGCACTCACTCTCACACTCACGTGCACACACAGTCACATGCACACACTCACTCATGTGCACACAATCACTCATGTGCACACTCAGTCACTCACACACACTCATGCACACACACACTGACTTCCCAATGATTCTCTTTACCTTGGTACCTTTTTTCTTTTATTCATTTTTTAAAAAAGATTTTATTTATTTATCCCCATCCCCCCTTGCCGCTTGTGCTCGCTGTCTGCTCTCTGTGTCTATTTGCTGCATGTTTTTCTGTGTCTGCTTGTCTCCCTTTGTTGGGTCATCAATGGTAACCCAGGGCCTCCCATATGGTAGATAGGGGCCCAATTGTTTGAGCCACATTCGCTTCCCTTTTATTCATTCTTTAATCTCAAAGTGAAAAATTCCTCTAGTGAGACATTATTCTTTGAGACCAGACTGATATTTTAAAAATAAAATCCTTATAATCAACACTTAGATTCTTATGTATATAGCTGTTATTCTCAAATTTAACACACATGAGAATCACCTCGGGAGCTTTTAAAAATTACACCGCTTGGGCCCCCTTCCCAGAGATCTGATTCATAAGAACTTCGAGAAAAAAAAATACTATTGCTTAAATTCCACATGGATATTATTATAAAAAAGACACCGAACATAAAAAAAATCCCATGTGGATGGTCCTAAAACACAACCAGTGATGAGAAACCTGAATACATAGGGTTAAAAGCATAGTTAAAGGCATTATTCTGAAATAAAATTAAAGCAAGTAAAGTTTTACAACTCTGCCCTTTACCTTCCTTAAATAAATTTATTAAATTTCCCATGGACTTGGACTTACATTGTACAGCCAAGCAAAGGAAAGAACTGATTGAGAGGGAAAGGAACCTTCCCTCTATCCCTCCCCCAACGTGGGCATGGCTTATCTGGAAAAAAGAAATGTGTTGAGTGAGGTTTTTGTGTTAAGCTGTTTAAATCATTGTTTCAACTCTTTGGCCATTATGACTAAATCTCCAAAAGGTTTTAAGCCTTGTGTTCTGTGCCAGTCAATATTTAATACTTGGGAAGAAATGCTCAAAGTCTCCTGGAAGTATCAGCAGGCGAGCACTGCCTCAACTGGTGGAAGCCTAATTGCACTGTCATAGATTCCTAGAAAGGCCTCTTGTTCTGACCCTCACTACTTTTCCTTTCTTTTTCATCGTTGAAAGGTTGTGCTTTCAATATGGAAATCTTGCACTGAAAAGGAAAGAGATTGAGTTCTGACTTACAGAACATGGATTGCCGTTGTCCCTGTGACTCCTGGAAACCCATCCACATCTCTTGTTCATGGGCAGATTTACTTCTATCCACTATCCTCTTTTCCTGGCACAGGGCAATGAAATCCAAACAGAATCTGAGCCAGGTAATGTAATCAGAATAAATTATTTTAGTCTTGTTTGGCTTTTGGAATCACAAGTAAGGAAGCAACTGTTCAAACTCTTCACTTCAACTTGTCATCCACTGCCTCTTACTTTTTAATAAATAGATATTACACTGTCCATCAATAACAGAGAAGTGTTCTTTTTTAGAATGCATGTTTTGCAACATGCTTACGAGCAAAAGCTTATTTAGGAAAAAAAATTCATCTCTGCCCCATGTTGTTGAAATGCATCTTTCCTTTCTTCCATTTGTTTTAAGGGGACAGATTTTGGAGTGATTCCTTCTGAAAGCTTGGAGAATGAGTCTTACATATGATGCCTCATTTCAGAGATGCTGGTGTGAAGGTGTGTGTAGAGACAGACATGGTGGGTGGAAAGTTAGATCAGAGCAAGTGCCTACATAATCCAGGCCAGGCAGTCCGTTGTCCTTCCTCCAGCCTTTCTTGTATATGGCTTCCTGAAATACCGCATTTATTGCACTGCATTATGAAGAACCCACAGCATCTCCTAATGCTTGAGCAATTGCAACTACTCAGTCCAGCCTACAAGTTCTTTGTAATGTGGCCATGCTATAATTATCCAACTTTCTCAATTTCTGATATTGTCATGTGGTGTTTTCTCTCTCTTTCTTCATGCTATCTCTTGAACTATTCAGGGAGGATTTATGGTTGATTCTCATTATTTGCAGTAGTTATAATCAATAAAGCCACTGCAGACACTGATATTGAACCATTGCCCCTAAAGAAAATACAGCTTTAGGTTTCTGAGAGCCTCTGTTCACAACATTTTGTCAGCTGATCTGGTCGATTTTGTCTTATGTGTGTTTCTGTTTAGAAATGCTTTATTTAATACACATTGTCAATTTTTATTTAAAACACTGAACTCACCACCAACAGCACTAGAACTCATGTCTGAACAAAGCCTTGTGTAACACATATATTTTCTCCATAAGACACATCACAGCCTTCTTGCACTTAGGAACACTAGACAGCACTTTGAACTACACTTGGGAGCCATTTTAAACAGTGAAATTACAAACAAAAGGCACAGAAATACAAAAATATGTGGCAATAAATATACCATGAAAGAGACACTCATTTACAATTCGAGAGATGCAACAAGAAGGCAAAATGTCACCTCGTTTGACCTCAGCTGGGGACATGTGCATTGGGGGACTCAAATTTTTCACTGGTCTGCACACGTCTGTGAATGCCTGCAAAATTGCTGTGAATATTGATTTGGGGGTTACAGATAAATCTTAGCAAGTAGATGGATTTTCAAATCTAGAATCTGTGAATAATGAGGATCAAGTAGAGTTGGATATTTTCCCTAGCCATAGTGTGCTTTAAGGAGCACCCCACCTATTGCCTGCTTCATTTGGTAGACTTCAGTGTCCCATATGTTAAACATGTTAGAGTGAGAGATCCCATTGTGTGGATCTATAATACCTCAGAGGGATAGCTACTGCCCAAGCTCAAGTTTCAGCAGTCATAGACACCCAGCAGAGGAAACTCCCAAGGTCATGCACCACAGAAAGGAAGACTCAGAGAGTTGCTCAAGTGTGAGAGGGCTGTAGTGGCCGTGGTGTGCTCCCCCCCAGAGCACCACAGCGGGCAGAACACTGTAAACTGTAATTGAGAGGTACAAAGACTCATTTCTCAGTTGAGAGTGGGGAGTGAGTTACCTGTCTTGTGGCTACATTTGCATAAGAAGACCACTTTGTTGACTTTGATTGTATGATGATTTAGGGATGGTTTGGGGCTGCTGATGGAGATTATGTTCCTAAACCATGTCCTACATTTTTTTCCAAGTCATCTATCAAGGTTGGTCCTCTGAATGATGACTTCCTAAGATTATATCTCTCTGTAAGAACTCTTTTCTGGGGAGCAGGTGTGGTTCAAGCGGTTGAGTGCCTGCTTCCCACATGGGAGGTCCCGGGTTTGGTTCCCGGTGCCTCCCCAAAATAACCAAAAACAAACAACAAGCAAAACAAACGAGAAAACAACTCAGAGGAGCTGATGTGGCTCAGTGGTTGAGTGCCAGCTACCCACATATGGCTACCCCCATTGCCGGCCCCCGGAACCTCAAAAACAAAATACAAAAAAACTCTTTCCATATTCTATATTCCTTCATCACCTCCCTAAATAATTTCTACTATGCTAGTTCCCACTTCCAATACTTTAGAATTTTTCTCTAGAAATGTCATTACACCCATGGGATGAGAATCTCATTAATGGCAGGGATATCTCGTCTTTTACTGATTGCAAACCACTGCAATAGCTAACGCAGTTCTGCTCACACTAGGGGCTTGATAAATGCTTGTGGGATTGACGAGAAAGTGAATGAGAGAGAGGGAAAAACAAAAGGGTTGTGAAATATAATACATGTTATAGGCATGGCTTGAATTAGCATCCCTACACTTTTGCTGGGAAAACACAATAAGGAGGTTGCCAAGTAGCCAGCACTTCTGGCAGAAAGAAGGGAAATGGACGTCTCTACAATACTTACTGTGCATATCCTTCTGCAGGAACTACAGATAAGATGAATTAGCACCTGATCTGAGCATCCTAACAGCTAAAATCACCAGGGAGAAGATTGCTGGAGAACCTAGCACGAGGGTGGGAATCAGGAGACCTGGGTCTATTCCTGTCTTATTCTGACTCATAACCTGGATCTCAGCCTGTTATTTTTTGTCTCCAAGCTCTTTTTTTTTTTACCGGGAGGTACCGGGGATCGAACCCTGGTCTCTCCATATGGTAGACGGACGCCGAAACTTTTGAGCCACATCCGTTTCCCCCAAGCTCTTTTTGTTCCAAGTGAATTCAACAAATATTCATTAGGCATCTAGAACATGAGATAGTGGGCAAAGCAGTGGATTTGGAATCACAAGACCCAGGTTTGCATCCTGACTTTGTCAGTCAGTGGCCAAGTCACCTTCAGCTGCTTAGTTTTAAAGCCTCCATCTGCAAGGTGTAGATAATAAGAGGAGAGGCTGTACTAATTTATAGGGCTTTCGTGAGAACACAGTTAGGTTGTGCCTCCGAATTATTCTGTAAACTTTTAAGATTTCTTTGGATGAAAGAGATGATAATTTAGTCACCTTGGGCAATGTAAAAGACCTTTGAGAACCTTCATGAAGCTTAAGATTTTTGTAGGAAAAAATATACCTATAGACACATGATAGAATAAGACAGCAGTACAGGCCAGCATGAGCTCACAAGGCAGAATAAATGGCCTGGATTAAAAAGCCCTACGTGATGTTGGAGAACGTGATGCTCACTGTGGGTTAGCGTCTCTGGAAATGAGTCATATAGGAGAGAGTTGCTGAGCTGGGGGTGAACAGAAGCTGGGTGGTGGAAAGGAAATGCTTTCTGACCAGAGACAAGAGTTGGGTGTCAGGCAAGGAAGCAAGTGCGGTCACTGCACATCTGGGGTATGGCCCACCCTGCCTGGCTGGGCAGAGGCCCTCTCCATGTTGGGCAGGTCACTGAGGACCCAGGAGCAAGGACATGTGTCACTTATCACACACTGGAGACATCCAGTAGGCCCCCTATCTATGATAGGGATCAGTTTTAGCTACGAATCCATCAATCAAATATTATTTGAGCACTGTGAACATACTGGATATCACTGAATTGTACACTTAAAATGGTAGACTACGAAATGTTATGCCATATATATATGTTACCCCAATACAATGAAAAAAAATTAATTGAGCATACACTGAACTAGGTGCTTTAGGAATTAGAGAGCAAGAAATTACTTGAATGTGTAATCAATTATTTTACAACTCAAGACCTTTCCCTGTCTTTCATTAAATAATTAACCCAAAGCAAGAGTGGAGAGGGAGAGGGTACTGATATGTAAGCAGAAAAACTAGGTTTTTGCTCTGACATCCGATTGTTAAAAGTAATGCAACCAAGGTGAATCTGTATCTATCCTGGATTTTTTTTTTTTTTTTTTTTTTTTAAAGGCAACTATAATGTAGGATAGCAGTTCTCAAACATTTTGGTCTCAGGACTCCTTTATACTTTCCAAAATGACTGAGGATGCCAAAGAATTTTTTGTCTCTGTGGTTTATACCTACCAATATTTATTGTATTAGAAAGTAAAACTGGGAAAATTTGAAAATAATTACCAGTTCATTTAAAAAAATAATAAATTCATTCTAAATTAACATTAACACATTTAAAAAAATAAACAAACAACAACTATATTTTCCAGAACAAAAATAAATTAGTGAGGAGAGTGGTGCTGTTTTGCAAGTCTGAAAATCTCTTCTGTGCCTGGCTTAATAGAAGACAGCTGGATTTTCATATTTGTTTCTGCTTCAGGCTGTTGTGCTATCACATACCTTGTCTTCTCTGGAAAATTCACTGTGCCCTCATAAAAGGATTGCAGGGAAGAGGCAAATCACATCTTATTATAATGATGAAAATAGTATTGACCTCCCCAACTTCCTTAAAGAGTCTCAGGGGTCCCCAGAGATCTCTGGAACACATTTTAAAGCTGATAGAAAGCCATGGGCTTAGAATCGGAAAATGCAAGTTTGATTCCCTGAGATCTTAAGCAAGTCACTTCATCTCTATGAACTTTTTCTGCTGTAAAATTGGGATAATTTAATAGTATCCTCTTAAAGGGTTATCATGAGGAAGATAAATGAGAACTGCTGTACTGTTGGCAGTGACTATCATATTCTTGAACAGAGGGAAATCATAGTGATGAGCATTCCTCAGATTTCCTTAATGCTCAGTGCTCTTCCTTCTGTCTAAAAATTCCTGCTATAGCCGAAACCCACTATCCTCCTTATTTGACCCTAACAGAAATAGCCACCAGCTTCCTGTCATCCTTATTGCTCGGTTTAAAATTTGTGCATTGCTTGTCTCCTTTGAGCAGAGGTCTGTGTTAACATGGAACCAGTTTTATCACCTAAGACAGGTGCCTTGCAGAACAAGCACATTTCTGAGGGTGGCTGATAAGTCACAGTACTCAGGCAAGAGTATTGAGGATTGAGTGTACAGTGTGGTGTTGCTTTAGAAACTACACATCAGAATTCCCAGGGCAAGAATAAAAAGAGAGATTTCCAGTGTCCTTCCTCTATGGGACCAAAGGTGGCCCTGGGAAATCTGGGGTGTCTGTCCCAGGAGTTGAGGGTTCATGGGTATTAGTGTGGGAGGCTCTCTCCCAAGGCAGTTCCAGTGAAAGGTTCTCAAAGACGGGGTCTGTCATTGCTCGTTATGCCAACCAGGGCTCTTGGTGTCAAGTAGTAGAAGCTGTTTCTGGGTGATGAAGCAGAAAATGTGTTTAATAAAATGCTATTGTGTGATTCAAAGAATTATTGAAATGGCTAAGCTCTGGGCAAAATTTCCAGGAGGAAAACTGGACTGCTGACCTGGGCTGATGAGGAAACTTCTGCTGTTTTCCTTGCCCACCATGAGGGTTAATTTCATGTGTCAAGTTGGCTAGGTGATGGTGTCCAGTGGTTTGGTCAAACATTGGCCCGGTTGTTGCTGTGAAGGTATTTTGTAGATGGGATTAGCATCTACCCTCAGCTGACTTTAAGGAAAAGAGGTGACTCTCGTTAATGTGGGCAGGCCTCATCCAATCCTTTGGGGGTCTTAAGAATGAGAACTGAGTGTTCCAGGGACCAGAAGGAATTCTTCCTCAAGACTATTCCCCCCACTCCTTCCTGAGATTCCACCCTAAGGAATTCACATTTAAGACTTCACCATCACTCTCACCAGACTTTCCAGCCCACAGTCTGGCCTACAGAATATACCCTTGCCAGCTCTCCCAAATATGGGAGCCAATTCTTTTAAATAAATCTCCTTATATATACACATATCCCATATATCCATTGGTTCTGTTTCTCTGGAGAACCCAGACTACCAGAAGGGACAACATAAGTAACCTACCAATCCTCTTCTGTATCGGGACTCAATTATGCAACCACTAAGACCTGATACCTCAGCCACCACCATATTGGCAAAAATGGAGTTGGCGTGATGATCCTGTTCACTTTTGCTCTTTTCCAAACTGATGTCTGGCCAAGGTGCTGCTATTTGGTGGAAACTAGGCTACAAGCTAATGTATTCTATCAGGCAGGCTGGGAATCCTCCTCTTGGAGAGGAGGGACTGATTCATATCGTGGGATTTCCCCAAATACAGAAAGGCTAGTTGAAAGAGTTGGGCAGCCATGAAAATGGCAGACATCTCCTTCACTCAACCTAGGACATGAATTTTAGCGGCTGCGAATTGAGCCTCTTCCCAGGATGGTGATGCTAGAATTTCTGGTCTTTTCCTATTTTCCCTGTGATTGTGCTTTCTTTCTCTGTGATCTCTGAAATCAGCATATGTTCAAATATTTTATACTTTAAAATGAGTAAATTTGGAAATATAAATTACACACTAATAGCTGTGATCTCGAATGCTTCCAAGGCCAATATAGTAATATAACTGAGATATGTGGAGGGGTATAAAATGGTAGGGAGAGTGGAGCTTGGTCAACTGAGTGTCCAAGGTCAATCAGGTTTAACTAAAAACATGAAAAACAACAGTAACAACAACAACAAAAAAACCACACTGTGCAAGCCAAACAAATCATGTCCGTGAGCTGGACAAATTTTTCATTATTCAATTAGCTTGGCATAGGGTTAGAAGCTTAAAAAGTTTCTTTGGCATCTTCTTTATTCACATCTTTTATAGGCATCTCATCTTGCCCTTGCCCTTGGGGTCACTCTCTTTACTGACAAACCAATATGATCACTACTCTGAGGACCAAATTCTTTTTGATCCTAAGTCCTGTGATCAGGTGGGGTCTTTTTCTGCTTGGATTTCAGATGCCCTCCCCTGCTCAGATCAACATGTTGTCATACAGGCAGATCAGCTGTCATTCTCACAGTGTTCCTGGGGCATGGAAAGTCCCTAATGAGCAACTCCTTCTCCTAACCTTAGCTAAACTTCTAAGGCCATTTCTCTTCTGGTTCAGCCATGCTCTCTTTGAGCCCTAAACCCTAGAAGCCTCTTCATGTATTCCATCTGCCATTCCTTTCATCACTTGCCAATCTGAGTGGCCCAGTCCTCTAAATTTCCCATCCCATTCAGGGAAGCCTGAGATGAAGAGCTTTGGGTTTTGATAAGTAGTGATGAGAAAACCAAAGTGCAGAGAGGCTAAGTAACTTGCCTAAGGTCACACAGCGAACAGTGAAACTAGGATTTTGAAACCCAGTCAGTCTAGCTGTTGCAACCTGTTTACTTCTGTGCTCTGTAGCTCTTGGTGTGGTTTAGTGTCAGGCATGTGGTCTGGGAAGTGAGGGGCGATGGGGTGCATGTCAAACTACCCCACTTCAGAAAATTTGCTGCTTAAAAACTCACATCACTCAGGCCTGGTTCCTGAGTCTGGATCACCAGGTTCTGGTTCCTGAAATTCATGCTATGCCCTTGCTATGAAATATTTTTATGAGTATAGGCCTCCTTTTATTAGTTCTTGTGTGGCAGGGACTGTAAATTTAGATGCTACCCATGGGAAAGCTGGGCATGACCACTTAAAGCAAAGATACAAAAATGAATGAGATATGAGAATTGTCTTTCAGGAGTTTAAAGTTTAGGAATAATTACTTTTTATTGTAAGTCTTCAATCACATTTCCCAATTCTATCTATCTCTATCTCTATCTCTATCTCTATCATCTCTATCTCTATCTCTATCTCTATCATCTATATCTATATATTTTTAATTACAATTGCCTGCACTATTTCTGACAATGCTTATTTTCTTTCTATGGGTCTGGCTGGTTGGTGTCTCATACCTGTGCTAATGTTGAACTGTTTTCTTCCAAATTAACCTATAGGAAAGCTTGAGAAACCCTCTGAAAATAAATGAAAGCTTATTGTCATGTGAATACGTACATTTACCAGGAAAGCAGTAATTCCCTAAATACTCTGTTACCCAAAAATAGATTCAGGACCCCCGAACCCGGTTGTACAAATACTAGGTCCAGTCATATGTGTCCATGTGTGTATGTGTGTCCTAGTGAAATCACAGCTTCATAGCTTCAGAGTTCCATTTCTCTTGGATAGCCCTTTTCTGAGAATATGGAAGTAATTTATAATTTTAAAAGACATTAAGAAACAAAAGTCAGAGTCAAATCTAATGAGCCAGATAGTTTATAATGAAGTACAGGAAAAAGATAAAGAATCTGCTTCTTGATGAATTGTGTATTCAGGCCAAAACACACACACCACCACCACCACTACCATCACCACCACCAAACCTATTAATTCAAATATCCTGGGAGATGTTAGCTTGCTGGGTTACTTACACATAGGTTAAAAGTGAAGCAGTTATTTGAATAAATCAGATCAAAAGGACACTTTCACATAGAATATCTAGTTAATGGAAACAGAACATATGGAAAATTGCTTCAATTCTCCACTTCACTTTACAAGAGTAGAATGAGTTTAGAGTAATTGGAAGAGAGACTCTGGGCATTTGTGTATGGGGTCATGCATCCAACTAAATAAACTTTCCTAAATTTTATGGCAGTGATGAAAGAGCTGCTTAATTGACTCCAACCTACTAAATATTTGAAGCCGATGTATTTTGTGGTTGGCCGAGTAATTGTCCTCAAAGATGTCCACATCCAATGTGCTGGAACCTGTGATATGTTAGGTGTGACGGTTAGGCTAATGTGTAAACTCGCCCAGGTAATTGTGCCCAGTTGTTTGGTCAAGCCAGCACTGGGCTAATTGTAATACAAGGACATTTATGGACTTTAGTCATCAGTGAATTTACTGCACAGATAGCTGATTACATCTACGTCAGTCAGGGAGATTGCTGTGAGCAACGAGTGACGCTTTGTCCAATCAGTTGAATGCCTTAAACGGGGAAGTGATTTCAGCATTCAGGGAGAATTTCCCAGCTCACCTTTGGATAGCCAACATCTCTCAGAAACTCATCAAGTATCTTCACTGGACTTTCATTGGAGCCCCTGGTTTGCAGCCTGTCTGTGGAACCTGGACTTGTGCATCCCCACGGTCACAAGAGAGACTCTTATAAAATCTCATACTATTTACAGATATCTCCTGTTGATTCTGTTTCCCTAGAGACCCTGACTAATACATTAAGTCACATGGTAAAGGGGAATTTTGGTTGCAGATGTTAATCAGCTCACCTTAAATAAGGAGACTACACTGGGTTATCCAGGTGAGCCCCATGACAAGGGTCCTTAGATGTGGAAGAGCGAGGTAGAAGAGCTAGGTCAGACTGATGCAACATGAGATGGACTCAACCTGCCCTTGCTGGCTTTGAAGATGGAGGAAGGGGCCGAGAGCCAAGGAATATGGGCAGACTCCAGATGCTGGAAAGGGCACAGAAATGGATTCTCCACTAGAGCATCCAAAAGGCAACCAGTCCTGCCAACACTTTAGTTTTAGCCCAGTGAGACCCATTTAGGATTTCTGACCTCCAGAGCTATAAGATCATAAATCTGGGTTGCTTTAAGCCACTAAGTTTGTGGCAATTTGTTACAGCAGCAACAGGAAACTAATACACATCACCTGGGTATGTTCCTGCTCTGATATTTGGGCACCGCCATGGGCATGCACACTAATGGAGATGCTCAGTAAAGGGGGATACTCCAGACCAAGGTGACAGACTAGTTTCGCTCACACAGTGCATTCCCCTGCTCCCACTGTTTCCATTCCAGAAAAGCCCCTGGGTTTTTGGAGTTGCAATTGCCACAGGAATGATTCTTCAAAGGGACAGATTTGAGGAGTTTTGTTGCCATCCAGACGCGCACCACCCACCCTGTCTGTGGCTCTCCACTCTCTTCCCCTCTGGGCTATATTTTGCTCCCACACATGGATCTGACCAACTTCTATTTTCCCAGAGATCTGACCTAGTTTTATGCAAGTCTTCAGATTCACTGTTCTACCTTTTACTTCTGTCATGTTTAAGGATGGAGTTGGCAGTCTGGATTACAAGCCTTAGAAGCCCCTATTTATTTATTTATTTATTTATAAATAACTTTATTTCAAATTCAAAAAATAAAATAGAACAACAGACAAATGCAGCTCAACAAGTTATGAAAACACTGCTCCTAAAAAATTCTTTCCAGGCAAGAACTGGCCATACATGTTAGCTGAATGTGAACTCTTCTGGTTTGAACAGGACAGAAACATAAATATTCACTGGTGTTGACTAGGGGATCAGCTACATAAGAAAAACAGAGCCACTTAACAGGCCGTGTTACAAATACCACAGGCTTAGATGTTCCTGGGTGATCTTGAGCCATGTTTTCAGTCTTGCTTCTCTATTAGGATTGTTTATTAGGCTTGGTTAGAATCTAGTTTATCAGACTTCTCTGTTATGCTACAAGAGGGGCACATAATAGAGCCCAGGCAATTTCATTCATTTCAGGCTTGGACTGACTGGAGGTTGCAGCTGCTGGAACTGATTTGAGTGCCAGGACTCCCAAAAGTGATGTTAAGCCCCTATCGGAATAAAGTATCATAATTCCAGGTCTGGCTCTTTCTGACTTCTATGTTTTTCAGGCTGAAATTAGCTGTGGGATTTTAAGCACTACATGTCTAATAACAGAAGTCAGTAGAGACTCCTAGACACAGAGCTTTGATAACAATTAACATTTTGATATCACCCGAGGCAGCAACAGATTAGCACCTTTGGCCGGGAGATCATAAATTCTCCCTCTGTACCTCCTTCTGTCTCCCAGGAGAAGAAGGGATGGCATGGATTGGTCAAAGTTAAGCGCACTTATTGAACCCTTACGTTGAAACACATGAAATGGCTGATGTTTAGCCATTTTTCACATTTGAAAAGGGCAGTTTCACATAATCCAAACTTAATGTATTTTCAAGTGGGTGTAGCTGGTGTGCTATGGATAAATAAAGTTCCTTGGGGGTGCATGAAGGGTTGCTCTTTTCTTTATTTCCCATTCCTCCCTGGTCAGGGGCAGGGAAACAGGGAAGGCATTTCCAGTTGGGAGAAATCCTGGTCAACATTTTCTTTGGTTTTCCATTGTGCTTCTTGGATGCTCTTCTCTATTCCATATAGCCATGTAAGATTTAACAGGTGGGGGTGTGGAGCAGAACTCAAAATCTGTCCTTCCCTAAAAAGGCCTGTGGTGGGGTGACTGTGTGCCCTCAGGCACCCCAGAGGGATGTGTTATCCATGAGACATGACAGGTGAGACCTTCAGTGTTCTGAAGGGCCCACAGAAAATAAGTTCAAAGACGGATTGCTCCCAAATATAAAATTTGCAGCCTTGAAATTAATAACCATTGATTTAAATGTCTACAAAAGGTAAGATTCTGTCAACCAGCCAGATCAGCTCTGGAAGTTGCGTATGTAAAATGTCGTTTTACATACTCGACTAACAAAAAATTGATGATGGATAATGCTCACTACAACTGCAAGCAACACAGTTCCATCTATCTGCCCCATGGGATCTAAGCCCCCTCTCAACAGAAACAGAGTGGGCATCACCATCCCCAAATCCTCAAGATAGAGGAATGAACAAACATAAGGGGGGAAGGCAACTTATGATTATTCTAGCAATGGAAGAACTTGTAATATTGATATAAAGTCAGTGGCCACCAGCGGTTCTGAGGGGAAGGTAACGGAAGAAGGGGTGTAATATGGGGCATTTTTGGGACATTGGAATTGTCCTACATAACATTGCAATGACCGATACAGGCCATTATACATTCTGTCAAAGCCTATAAAATTGTGCAGTACAAAGTATAAACCATAATATAAAATATAGACCATGGTTAGCAGCAATACTTCAGTATGTGATCATCAGTTGTAACAAATGTACCACATTAATGAAAGATGTTGTTAATGGTGTGGGAGGGGGAGGAAGTGGGGTATATGGGAATCCTCCTATATTTTTGATGTAACATTTATGCAATCTAATGCTTCTTTCAAAATAAAATAAAAAAAAAAAAGAATAAAAAAACTTTAAAACATTGTCTTTAATGTGGCATGTTAATAGATTTGACGTGATGGGGGTGGGATCTCCAAAAGTAAGAAAGCCCAAAGGTCTTAAAGAGCCCTGGGTGTTGGGGACAAATGGGCTTTTCTTCTGGCTACCATTGTGCTTACTCACACTTTCTTCCTGACTGGTGTTTTCCGGGACATCCACAATGATAAGAGTAGAGAGTCTCTTGGGTTTAGGGAAAAAGGGCTGAAATAATGCGATCTTTTGCCTCACTTCATCTTCGGGCTATACATTTCTCTTAGAAACTGGCAGTGTTCTTGACAGTGGGCTGAGAATAAGGGTGAGGCATTCCTGGATCCCTGCCAATACTCTCTCACCCCTTTTCTAAGAATACACAAAGAATTTAAACCTGCCTTTTCTATGAAAATAAATTCATTAAAGTGAAAAACAAAACATTTATCCCTAATGGCTTTATAATCAAACTAACACATGAATTAAGAAAAGATTTGAAATACATGCAAAACTTAGGGACAACTTGCTATCTTTCCAGTGAAATCTCAATAAACCTAATCACTTGACCTTTATTTTTCCCAATAGAGGCAGGTAAGAAAGAAAAATGTAAGGAACTGTTACTTCATATACTATTTATGAAACTCAGTATTCAAGAGGCAGAGCATATAGTAGGGATAAGAATCTTTTACATGAACACGAGGTTTGGTTAACCCTGTTCTTTATGGGATGTGAGTCTTATAAATGGATATGAGTCTTGGTCAAATGTGTACTTTAAGTCTGTGGCAGGGAAGATCAAATGTTCTTCAGCTCTCTCAGTAACAAAATCTTAGGTGGGCTGGACCATCAGTATAATCTGGTATGATGACTCTCTCATCTACAATTTAGTAGAGGGCATTTTGTTCTAGTTTGCTAAGCTGCTCAGCAGAAACTATGAAATGTGTTGGTTTTAACAGAGGGATTTATTAACTTACAAGCTTACAGTTTTGAGGCTGAGAAACATGTCCAAATCGAGGCATCATCAGGCTATGCCTTCTTCCCAGATACTGGCTGCCAGACTTCTCTGTCACATGGCAAGGCACATGGTGGCATCTGCTTGTCTCTCCCTCTCTTCTGGGTTTCATTGCTTTCAGGTTCTTGCTTCTACAGCCTTCTCTTTGTCTGAATTTCATTCTCTTATAAAGGACTTCAGTAAGAGGATTAAGACCCACCTTGAATGAGGTGGGTCACATCTTAAGATCCTACTTACAAAGGATCCACACCAACAGGAACAGGTTAACTTTAAAAACATACTTTTCTGAGGTCCATAGTACTTCAAACCATCATGCATTTATAAAACAGTGGGACACATATGATGGTGAGGGCAGTTTGGGAAACTAGGATAGTCACCAGGAAGGGGCACTTGACTTGGGTTTGAGAACTGACCAAGAAAGCTTTCTGTAGAAAGTGATACCTAAGCTGAAATCTCAAAAATAAGAAGAATTTATCCAGGTCAATTGGATAAATTCCCCTGAGGCAAGAAAGCACAGCACAGAAGGAGAACTTAAGGTAAATTAATATGAGCTAGAAATCCTCCAGAGAGAGCTAAGCCTGGGAAGCTATGCAGGAACCACATCCTGAAGGGCTTCAGAAGCTATTTAGAGTTTTAACTTCATCCCGAGGGCAATGGGCAAAGAACAGAAATGATCCCATGAATGGCCTGGCTGCATGGACAGTGGATTAGAAGGAACTAGACCAGTAAAGTGGTGGCCACAGTAAACAGGTGAGACGGGACAGACGGCAGGGGGTTGAGGGCAAAAAAGCAGGTGGAGAAGTAAGTTATTTACGAGATAGAATTGGCAGAACTTTTAACTGGTTATAGGCTCAAGGGAGAACAAGAAAACTCAAGTTTTTAGCTTTGCTGAGTGGTACCTCTCATGGAGCTTCAGAATGTATGGAAGGGAAGAGTAAGGTTTTTTTTTAGAGAGAGATCATTCAGCTTTGGACATCTTGATTTGGAGGTATGGTCAAGTGGAGTTGCTGGGGCCAGTAGTTCCCTGGGTCTAGAGAAGGAAGGTGCTGGGGATTTCTCCAGGATGAACCCCTTACTGAGAGTTTTAGTTTCCCAACTGCTAAATTAAATACCATGCAATGGATTGGTTTAACAACAGGGAGTTATTAGTTCCCATTTCAGAAGCTAGAAGACTTGCTTCATTCTGGGGTGAGTATCTCCTGGTTGGCAGGCAATCTTTGGGGTTTCTTGGCTTTTCCATCGCATGGCAATGCACATGGCAGTATCTTCTCCTTTCTCTTCCAGGTTCTGTGGTGTTCCAGCTTCTGCCCCCTCCTTAATTTTCTCCATGTGACTTTAACTCTTAATCTGGATTAAAGCTCATCCTGATTTAGTGGGGCCACACTTTAGCTGAAGTAACACCTTGAAGGGATCTTATTTACAATGGGTCAACACCCACCAGAATGTGGACCAAGATCAAGAACATGTCCAAACTGGGGCACATAACTCAATCTACTACACTATAGTTAAAATAAGATAAAAAATCATACATAAGGAACTAGGAAGGAGCCAATAAATAATTCTAGGCAGGGGAGAGAACTGATCCCATTTTAGAAATTAGACTGGGCACTAGCATGAGTGTGAAAAGGAAATGAAATAATTTAAAACATTTGTTAAGAGATGATAACACTAGCCCTATCAATAAAAGAGAGTCTCAAATTAAGGCTGAGGCAGAGGGAATGGAGAGGAATGAATAGATTGAAGGGACATTTAGGATACAGAAAAGCTAGAGTCATGGACTAAATATAGGCGATGGGAAAGGGAAGATGGCTTGGCTGAGGGTAGGCTGTTTGATAAGATGAAGGTCTAGGAAGAGTGGGAGAGATGGGCCATGAATCTTGGTTTTTCATTTTACTAAAAAGTCTTGAGTCACTGGAAGATTAGCATTTGAGTTCACTACAAAAAAACCCTGCAATTTTAATTTTCATCTGCAGTAAAGAATTTGTGATGTCACTTTACCCCTCTCTTAATACTAAGGCTCAGGAATTATTTCACTCTACCAAACTACTTGCTCTGTTTTTCTAAAGCAACAGCAGTACTCATCAAGTTTTAAAAAAAATCATAAAATATACTATTTTGCTGGCCATCTGCCTTTCCCAAATAATAAGATATAGGTATTTCTCTTCAACAGAAGCTGTTTAATAATTTGTCCAGGGCCTCAAGATGTTATTATATGGCAGATATCTTCTCATTCTTCAAGTTTCAGTTAAAATAAAAATGGTCAGAAAAGCCTTCTGTATACATCCAGGATAAGGTCCCATTGTCACATTATGACAGTGCCCTGGTGGTGGGGATGTCCATTCATAACACTTCCATCAGCTTAAAATTATATTTTTTCTTGTTTATATACTACTATTTTTTTCTCCCACAATTCTGATCCTTGAGGGTGAAGACAGAGGCGGCTTCATTTATCTTGACATAACCAATGACAGCATAAGGTCTGGCACATAATCTGCACTCTAGCTCTATATACTGGTGAAATTAACGAGTAATGATATCAGAAAATAGTCAAGATCCCTCTTCTCAAGGCTCTTTTCATCCAATAGCACTGGTGCGCCCACACTGGATGTAAAAATCTGAACCTTTTCTGGACTCATTGAGGAGCAGCCACAATGAGCACTGGAAGTACCTCCTCACGTCCTTCCATCTGTCCTCTCCTGGGACTCCTCAGCATTGCCCACAACCCACAACTTCCCACATGACAATGCGGCCCAGCGGCGTCTCCGCGGCGCTCTGTTGTTCAGCTTGGTTGGTGCCTGTGCCAATATTTTGACTATCATCCCTGGCTAGACTTCCGAACCAAGGCCAGAATCTACTTTTGGTTGCTCTATAATGCATCGAGGCCTCCAGAATAATGAAATAGATGACTAATATAAAGAAGAGATCACCAATGGTAAGCGAAGTGAGGTGACTACAGTAAAGCAAAACCACAGTGTCTGCCATGGCAAGTGGTGTATGCGCCTGTGAATGTCTCTGTGTACGTCTATGGGTGTGCATGCCTGTGTGTTTGTGTGTGTGTCTGTGTGTGTTTGTGTTAGGGTCAGGAGGTAGGAAGGTGTATGGCTGAGGAAGATGGCCGAGCAAGCACCTTTATTTTCATTTGGATGAAAGATAGGAAGTCTCGCTGTCTTCCAAACAGAGATAAGAGTTTTACTGAAATGAGAAGGCAAACTTAAACTCTGCTGATTCTGTGAATATATTCTTAAAGTGGACCCATCCTGAGCGATCCTTCCTCCAGAAGCTGGCTTAATTGGCCTCCAACTGGGCCAAAAGGAATTCTTAATCAGAACATATTTTATTTGCTTAAAATGAGTATTATTGCAGTTACCTCCTATTTATCAATAAAGTGGTCATTAACCACCATCAGAGGCTGACCTTGACAGATTCCATGACTGAAATGATGAAGTCTGATGGATAACTATTATTAACATTTGCTAATGGTTTCGCATTTGTGGAGCTCGAGGCTGGAGTGAAACCGAGCTGCTTACTCAGGCGGGCTGACCAGGGGAGAAGGGGAGCAAGGAATGAAAAGCACAGCAGTAGCACCAACAATAAATGGCTCCTGGGCAGAATTTCTACAAATGAAATGCAAATTCAGATAGATATCTTTTCATCATCATATTGGAAAGGTTTATTACTTAAATTAGACTCACCAGATGCTTTTGTTCTAAGGCAGAAATGGAAAGCTAAGTGGAAAAATAGGAATTTATCTTTTTAAAAATGTCCTAGTTATTTCATCATTGCTAGGAAGAAATGGAACTGAAAGGATAAAATGAAGAAAGCTATCAGGTTCAGAGGGGAATGGAGGAGAAATGCCCAGAAGCAAGAAAAGGAAAATAAATAAGATAAGATCCTACTGGCTGTTAGCAGTTCTAAAATTGAGAAGCTTGGGCCGATGTACAAAAGAAATGGTTTATTTAACTTTTTCTCCTAAGGAGTCATTGGGCAGCAGCTTCTCAATGACACATTTAGAGACTGTAAAAATGGTTTTCCTCTCATTATTAAACTTCTAGCACCTCCAGATACATGACTTGGCAACAAGAAACACCAACCCAGCTCTATTTATTCTGGACAGACCAGAAATCCAAGAATAAACTGCTTCTGTGATACAGTTTGGGAGACATTAGGAAGACATCGTTCTGTCTCAAATTATATTCCTGACTTTCCTGAAGTTTTCTCATTACCGATTCATTTCTTTGGATCTATCAAGCATTTTGATCTTCCCGACTCCTCTGTTTAAAGTGCAAACATTTTAATAACTTAGAACCCATTAGCTTTTATCAACTAAAACCTTAGTCCAGATAGAAGTCTTGTGGGGACTGGAGCATGTGGAGAGAATTATTTTGGAGAAATTAGCATTTGGAAGAAGGAAAAGAGCCCTCAAAAATGTTGGACGAGCCCATTTTGCAGGATTTTACAATCCTGAAGAAGAGGGCTCTTCCCTGGCTTAATTGAGTCCAGTGAAGTCAGTTTCAGTTTTCTCATGCCTCTACATGTTGCAAAAGAGCTCAAGATAAAGAGAAATATTGGATGTATATGGGGACCACCTCCTTGTTTAGCTATACAATAAAATAGATCCTGCCTGGCTGCTGTCTGTCCTTTACGCAGTTCCTGGGTCAGTGGTCCAGGATCCTGCTAATTTCTTACATAAAGTTCACTGTGCACCTCAAAATGACCTCTGTCCAAGCATGCAAAATAGAGAACCAGGTGATCAGTAAGTTCCTTGCCAGAGCTGACTCTATGGTAATGAAACCAAACACTGCTCCTTCTATAAGTATAGCTAAATTTAACAGTCAGTGCACAGCACACGGGAAACACGTGAAGTTTTGAAATCATCAGTTTAACCATATTGCACGTCAGAGATAGACAGACACACATACACATATACACAATGCAAATAGCTCCTCAAATTTTTTCCTTTCCTCTATTTCTCTTTAATCTCCAAAGGCCCTCTCTGTTTGATAGGTATCACAAAACCAGGGGCAAAGGGTTAAGCTATGGTCCTGCTGTATGCAAAAGAATATCTCATTATTAGGAAGTATAAGCTATATTTTACTATAATGGTTAATAAATTATAAACATAAAAGGTAAAATGAGCTGGAAAAAGTATTGTGCAGTCCACTTTGGGATAATGAAAAGCAGCTTTGGGGGACATGAAGCCCCCTAGGGATAAAACCCCGGAAACAGGAGAATACAGTTAGGAAATGATATTTCAGCTCTGAAGCAAGAGAAAGCCTGGTAGTGGGAGGATTTCCTGGCTGGCCTCTTTGAGAGAGATAAAGAACAAGTGGGGTGAAGTGAGGATGGAGAAATAGCAGGTGCTTGAGAGCAGAAAGGCTTACTTAGTATTGAAGCCTAGTAAAAGCCTTTCAAAATCATCCTAAGGGCAACGGGAATTCATTAAAAAATTATTAAAAGATCTTTACTTGTATGGCTCAACTCTCTGAAGTCTGCTAAATCCCCACACCAATGAATCAAACGTTGGTTGTTTAAACGTTCAAGAATCCAACTAGAAATTAGCTGAGATGATAGTTACATAATTTTAATGAGTATGTAAATGTCTTGATATTCTTTTGACCACTTGATTAACATTTTTAAAGTACTTTTTAGGAGAATTAAAGGTACAAAGAGTATGTGGGCCATGGCTGATTGTTCCCTGAAGTGAATGAGGCTATGAGTCTTCATTTTCTTGAGTGAGAATTTTATCAGGTGATGGAATCAACTTTTTTTTCATGAAGCAACGTAGGAAGATTTAGAGTTCGTGAATTATAATAGAAGTTGGAAAGACAATCTCAATTGTTATATACAACATTTACAATGACACAACAGATGAAAGGAAAATCTCTAGTAAGGTAATGAATCCAAGAAAAACTAAATACTGTGATTGGTTCATATAGTAAAGTTTGATTTGGATGTCATTAATTTAGAATATGTAGAAAAATACTACATTTGCACTACCTATAAAATGGCAGTTGCTATACAAACAGTGTAAAATATGTTTTGGGGTATGCTATACAAACAGTGTAAAATATGTTTTTGGGGTTTCCAAGTACTTTGAAGCCCTTAACACAGAAATGAGTGAAAGCACTAGTCAAGGTCCTGGGTATCTTCTTTAAGGATTAATTTGAAAAGTTTTGTGACTAGTGCTTTCACTAGTGTTATTTATTCAAATAACTGCTTCACTTTTAACCTATGTGTAAGTAACCCAGCAAGCTAACATCTCCCAGGATATTTGGTACAATTCTGGTTACTCTGTGTATTTGAGAGAAAAAAAAAAAAAGGCTTTAAAAAATCTGCAATTTAGATTCTTCCCTAATTCAGACTTATTTTCCCAACAATTAGTCAAATTAGTGAGGTTCTACAAGTTTGAATTCATATATCTCTTACGAAGCCCTAAATGTGATTAGATAGATATATTTCACATGCTCTCAAAAGATTACCCCAAATCTCCAGTCAATATTAATCTTTCATTTTACCAGTGATGAGGGAGGCATAGAAAGAAGTTAGGTGACTGGGCTACAGGTAAACCACAGGGCCAAACCCCAGTCTTCCTGCCTCCAATCTGACCTATTTCCACTAGAACATATTCTGCTGCTCCTCTCCTTCCTCTTCCTGGCATTATATCTAATAGTGCCATATAACTTTCATTTGGATATAGAGGATTAACTTTATGATATCTCCGAGAGTGAGATAACGGCAAAAGAGCATCATCTTTAGCTTCCCAGGGCAGGGAACTGTCAGCTAGCTAAGCAAAAGATGACTGCACAAAAGATGGGGCACAGAGGAGGCTGAAGCTGTCGGGGATTCAAGGTCAGTGAGTGCATGATGGAAAATAAAGCATTCCATGGCCTGAAAGGAGGATGAGATGAAGCAATGGCACAAAGCTGAGAGAGAAAGAAAAGAAGTTTGGAAGTGATATTGGGGAAAAGAACTTACGTTCCAGCACTGGGCTATAACACACTGCCATGCAAAGTAATTCACCCTCCAGCTGGTAGGGACAGAGATTGAAACCAGCCTGCACCACCTGTGTGAAACGCTGCCCCTGGGCCATCCGTAGCTCAAAGCTGTCTAGTAATCCTCCTGCAGGCATGGAAGTGTTCTACATCGGCGCTGTCCCACATGGGAGCGCCTAGCCACACGTGGCTACTGAGCACTGGAAATGTGGCCGGTGCAACGAGGGAAATTTCTTTTTCATTTTATTTGGTTTTGATTAAAATTAAAATTTAAATAGCAATACATGTGGCTCTTGGCTCCTGTACACCACGGAGCTCTATGATTCAAGCAAAAAGATTTTTGCATCATTTACTTAGAGATTTTTTTGAAAAAAATTTTTTTATGTTGGGTAAACTGTCTTGAACTATTGGGGAAAAAAATAATATAGTGTTTTTCAGCATTTATCCCTGGTTAGAAGATATGGAAAGCCTGGCATTAGATTGCTCCTAGAAGTTGTTAGTGGTAATGGGGACATCCGGGTGCTCAGAACAAGCTAAAGTTTCCCGTGGCTCTTTCCAGCCATCTCATGGGGCCTTGGTGCCATCTTTCTCTCACATATTGCATTATTTTAAGTCCTGCTATCTTTATCTTGCCCGCATCCTGGGAATCCTAAGAGGATTCATTTGTGAGAGTTTTATAAATTGCTTTATAGATTAAAATGCTATATAAAAGTGTCTATTACTACAGGCTGTCCTGACTTGGAGAGATTAGACTTCTGACAGTACACATTTGTAGGGTTCAGAGAAATGCGCCCGTGGAGTTAACCCTAGACTGGCTCACCCAGATACAATTAGGTTGGGTGAGCTGCTTCCTGATACACTTGCCTGTAAAGCTCACTCATCCTTCAGCCTCAGCCTAACCTCCATTCTTCCCCTGGGGTCTGTCAGCTCCAAGCCAAGTTGGCCTAGGCCCGCCCAGAAATCCTAACCATTTGCTCAAGTCTTAAGGGTAGGGAGAGGCTGAAAAAATGTGTAGAACAGCAGAGTGTAATGGACTTGAAATCCAAATTCTGCCTTTTGAGTTATGAAACTCTGACTAGGTACTTCATCTGTTTGAGCCTCAGTTCTCTTGTTCATTTGGCAAATATTTATTGAGCACCTAGTATGGCTGGGTATTGGCTAGGGGCTGGAGATTCATAAATGAACTAGATTAAGAACTCTTGCCCTCATGCCACTTACATTCTAGAGGGGAAACAGAAAATAAGACATAATAAATAAATACATTACAGAATATATTAGGTTATAAATAAAACAAGCTAAGGAGAAAAATAAAGCAGGATAAAATGTATGAGGAGTATAGGGGAGAGAATATAAATATCTGTGTGGGGATCAGGACAGGCCTCCTTGAGAAACAGGTATTTGAGCAAATGCTTGAAGGAATTGCGGACACAAGGAAATAAGCCACAACCATATCTGGGGAAGAGCTTTCCAAGTAATGCAAAGATTTTGATTCCAGAAATAGGAAAGAGAAACAGAAAAATAAAAATTGGCAATAATAATCTGAAATAATAACAATATCTTGTATCTCTGCCTTTAAAATGCCTACTATATGTTAGTGACTATATATTTTATATCCAAAAGCTGATACCAACTGCCTTTCTTCATCCTGGAAAATGAAGGCTAACTCTAATACCTTGAGACATTATCAGAGTCTCAGCAAAGAGGGCATTTCAACTCAAATATCTGTCTTGCTCCACCACTTACCGTTGAAGAATTTATACCAATATCACCTAGCCTGTTGCATACGCATTGTGTAGTATAAAACTGTTGGGAGACAATTCACCGTGGGTCTCTGAGTTGCCAATCATTAGGAATATCTTTTCAGGGATGTTTGTTGAACAACCTTGGAAGATAGAGATCATACCTACAGCTGGAACAAAGGGCAGCTTTGCCTACTTATTCATTATCAAAGATTTGGGTGCAGGTGTTACCCAGCCCTGTTTGCATCACCTGATATGGGAAATGGGGCTCTACCACCCAATGTAAGAAAGTGATGATATTCTGGCTTCTCATTGCTGTGAGTAAGAGAGTCATTTGTCTCTGACCCAAGTGTCTCGTGTCTTCTGTCAGGATCCATGAAACTGTGGCAGGCAAACTGGTTAGCTTGCAAATAAGTTAAAATCTCACCCTTCACAGTCTTGACATATACTATTTAAGTTAGTGATTTTCATAGAACAGGAGAATAGTTAAAGGAACTTAAGAAAATGATAATAAACCTTATAAACATAAGCTATTGAGGAATGTCTGGCAATCTTAATTTTAATTTTATTTGTCCTGATTTAAGTACAAAATATCTAGATTATACATAGAAAATAAAAAGGCTGGCTCATCAATTGTTCCAGAACTGCTGCAAAGAGATAGTCAACTCTTTAAGTAGCAAGTTTCCTTAGGCAATTGGAATATAAATAATTTTGTGAATTTAGTAGACCACCAATTAAAGTTCTGTTTCCATTTTCAAACATTTTTTCTTTCCATCTTCCTAAAGCTATGGAGGATTTCATTTCCCTACAGAGGTCAAATTTCAGAAAGTAAATAACATTTGAATAATCTGAAAGCTCAGCATCCTTGGATGTGCAAAGCTGCCAGAGCTGGGTCAGAGAGTCAAGTTGAATGGAATTACTGAAGGCTGCTGTGTGGCTGGAAATGCAACTTAAAGATGAAATAGAAGGCAAAGCTCTGACAGCTTGGTGTTGAGATTTAACATTTGAACAAGGTCTTTGTGGATGAAGGCATTGCCAAGAACACATAAAACTACTCAGAAGATCCTGGACTGGAGGATGCATGAAACCAAAAGCAAAGTCCAGTTTATGAAATTGCATACCACCTAACTAACATTTTCCTAAAAATATCATTGATGAGGTTATTTTTCCCATCTTCAAAACTAGGGAGGAAGCGGCTGTGGCTCAATCAGTAGGGCTCCCGTTTACCATATGGGAGGCCCCGGGTTCGGTTCCCGGGGCCTCCTGGTGAAGGCAAGCCCGCCCGCATGGCGTGGTTAGCTGACCCAGCGAGCACGAGCAGCAAGGGGGGGATAAATGAATAAATAAATAAAATCTTAAAAACAAACAAACAAACAAACAAACAAAAAAAACAATTGGAGTTGGTTACTGTTGTTTGCAACCAAAACTAGGGAAATAGCACCCTCAAAGACATGTAATTATTTTATTTTTTTTCTTTAAGAACATAAGGAGTATATTTAAAATTCCTTATATTTAACTGAGTTCCTCTTTTAACCTTTCTATTTCTTATCTTCAGGTACTTCCCCAAGGAAGTCAAAGGCAGCTTTTCATCCTTGAAACATCTAAAAGTGCTTTCTAAGCTACACTGACATTTACTAGCTACTGAAATAATGCCTTTTCTAAAGGGGGAACAAGAGTTTTTTCACAGCTATTAATATTGGCACACAAAAATTTCCATACTTCTTATTAAAATTAATTATTAAATTAATAAATTGTAAGAAAATAGAACTTTTGAAGTCTTGACTTTTTAAGTTCCCAGATATATTTTTGGTAAATAAAACTCAATCCAACAACAACTGAACCTATGGTGATAAAGTAGCTATTAGGAATCTAAAGGGAGTGAAATGGAAACTAGGTTATATGAATAAAAGGTGATTGAAGGGGAGCGGATGTAGCTCAAGTGGTTGAGAGTCTCCTTCCCATGTGTGAGATCCTGAGCTTGATCCCCTGTATGTCCTAAAAACAAAACAAACAAACAAACAAAAAGTTCATCTCTCATTGGGGAATGGATGTAGCTTAGTGGTTGAGTGCCTGCTTCCCAAGTATGAGGTTCTGGGTTCAATCCCTGGTACCTTCTGAAAAAAAAAAAAAGTGATTGAAGCCTCTCACCAGGTATCCTCATGAGAGTGACATTGTCTTTAAACCCTGTGTGGCAATCCCTGACACACTGCTGTGATGCCCAGAGAAGAAAAGGTGACCTGGAAGTCCAACTACTTCCATAAGATCATTCAACTTTTGGATGAATATCCAAAATGCTTCCTTGTGGGAGCAGACAATGTGGCCTCCAAACAGATGCAGCAGAACCGCATGTCCCTCCGTGGGAAGGCTGTAGTGCTGATGGCAAGAGCACCATGATGTGCAAGGCCATCTGAAGGCATGTGGAAAACAACCCAGCCCTGGAGAAACTGTTGCCTCATATCCGGAGGAATGTGAGCTTTGTTTCACCAAGGAAGACCTCACTGAGATCAGGGACATGCTGCTCCAAAAAGATGCCAGCTGTCGCCAATGCTGGTGCCATTGCCCCATGCAAAGTCACCGTGCCTGCCCAGAACACTGGTCTGGGGCCCAAGAAGACTTCTTTCTTCCAGGCTTTAGGTATTATCACTAGGATTTCAAGGGGCACCATTGAAATCCCACGTGACGTGCAGCCAGTTAAGACTGGAGACCAAGTTAGAGCCAGCGAAGCCATACTGCTAAACTTGCTGAACATCTTCCCCTTCTCCTTTGGGCTGGTCATCCAGCAGGCCTTGACAATGGCAGCATCTACAACCCTGAAGTACTTGACATCGCAGAGGAAACTCTGCACTCTCGCTTCCTGGAGGGTGTTCGCAATGATGCCAGCATATGTCTGCAGATGGGTTATCTAATTGTTGCATCAGTACCCTGTTCTATCATCAGTGGGTACAAGTGAGTTCTGGCTTTGTCTGTGGAGACTGGTTATACCTTCTCACTTGCTGAAAAGGTCAAGGCCTTCTTGGCGGATCCAAATGCATTTGTGGCTGCTGCCTCTGTGGCTGCCTCCACCACCGCTATTCCTGCTGCTACTGCAGCCCCAGCCAAGGTCGAAGCAAAGGAAAGGTTGGAGGAGTCGGGTGAGGATATGGAGTTTGGTCTCTTTGACTAGTCACCAAAAAGTGGCCAACACAACTAGATTTATTTGTGAAATGAGGCAATAAAGGCTTACTAATCTTAAAAAAAAAAAGTGATTGAAGAAATTATTGGGATCTAAGTAAATATATATCTGAGACAAGTCCAGGCAAGTGAAATAAAAGGACAAATATAGACCACTCTAGGGGTAGGATAAAATAAATTCAGCACAGATGCCAAATTTCTGGTTTGGATATGCTACTTTATTTTATTTTTGATAGTCCAAACTAGAAACGGAATTAGGGGAATGGTTAATAGATTATGGTATAGCAACATGAAGGAATAACTTGCAGGCATTAAATTTATAATTTTGATGCCTATGTGGGTAAATGTAAATATCATAATGATACAAGATTATGAAAGGTTAAGAATATAGAGTAGCAGATATGATATTATTGCAACTTTGCTAAAATAGGTTGTAGGCAGGAGATGAGAATATAAAAATGAAAACAGTTGAGCTCTATTGTTCATTCAATTCTCTTTTACAGAAGGAAATATGAAAAAAATATTGGTTGCCTCAATACCTTTCCCTATTGTCTTATCTACTGTCTTAGTGAAATAAGGTTGGTATTTTGGGCTACATTCTTTTGATCCTTGAGATGTATCAATCATATACAATTTTAATCTGAAGACCTTTTGGTGCCTAATTGGGCTAAAATTAGTGGCAGTAATTTTAATTTATAAAATTAAGTAAATTAATTAATTAAGTAAGTTAATTTATAAGTTAAAGAAATTCCATCTTCAGTTTTGCTTGGGATCTCGTTAAATGCTCCCATGTAACACTTCAGTGTCCACTTTGCATAAACATAGGATTATGGAGTTGAAAGTTGGCTTTGGAATTGGGTGGTTCACATTCTTGAGTGGAAGGGATGAGGAGCTGGAGGTCCAGAACCAGCCTGACTTCCAGCAGGACCCAAGCCCAGGTGGCCTGAGTCCTCCTGCTTTGCTCATTCCATTGCGTCAGTGCAGCTTCTTGCCCGTGTCCAACTCTACATCACCATGTTTTATGGACACGCCTCTTGGATGGGCTTGCTGCGGGAAGACCTATAACTTCAGAATGTTGCTAGCTAATTGCTATTAATTTGCATGAAATTAGCCACATCTTTCTTTCTTCCTCCCTCCCTCCCTCTCTCCCAAACTTTAGAGTCTTTTACATTGGGAGAATTATTTCAGCTTATCAGTAATTGGACTTTGGCACATGCTAGAAGCATAATAATGTGGAAAAAGGCCTCCTAAAGAAGTATAGAGGCAACTGATTCAGATTTCTTACTCCATCCTTGTGAAAAACCTCTGTTCAAATCCAATAAATTAAATAGGTCAAGTTTGACCTAAAAAACAAAGGGAAGTCAATCACAAAAACCCTGCTTTTCTTTTACGATTGCTGTCTACTCAGTTCTCCTCGAAGCAGGAGGCTGGCTTAAAATTTAAGAGCCCCTTTCTGGTCCACTGGGCCTCTCCTCGTCCAATTCTATTGTTGTCCTATTATTTCAGGCTGCTAAATAATCAATTGTCTGCTGTGCATTCAACCATTATGGAAAAAGAAAAAAACAAGCAAATCATCCTGAAAATAGATTATTCAGTATTACTCTTTCGATAATATCCTATTTCAAAATAATGACAGAGTGTTAGTAAACTCTTCAGGTAGGCATACTGAGACAGGAGTTGCAGATAATACCATGTATTGGTCAGGACAGTAAGAGGCCTTCCCTACAACACTGACACCCAACTTGCCCTGAGCACAGCTCGGAAGGTCCTGGGGAGACTTAGAAATGGAATCCCTTGCTATCAGAACAAAAGCATCTTGGTTCAGAGACTTGGTGACAATTTTAGGTGTTGAAATCTAACAGTAGAAAATGGAGTTAAAGAGCTGGAAAGGATTATCAAAATGTAATTTAATTCCAGACAAATCCCACTTAAGACTTATAATTTTCAAAATCATTTCAAAAGATCACCAGGGAAATTACTTCAGGTCTTTTTTATTTTCCCTCTTAAATTCTGGTACCATATTGTTAATGGACAGTCTTATCTTTTGAATATCGTCATGATCTTTGAGATATGAGAAGGTACGTTTTTACCCTGACTAATTTGGAAAGCAAACCACTCTTAAATTTAGACTTTAGATCCAAGATAGCAATGTGAAAGGAGATGATAAAGAATGAAGGTTGTATATCTAGTGAGGAAATCAGGAGCTTAGAAGCTCATCAGTGATCAGTTTTGCAAGAATTTATTGAGTATCTACTATGCTACGGTGAGTAACCCAGAGACAAATAAGACTGCCCTTGATATATTTAAAATTCAAGTTTATTTGCCCATGCTGTACACTACCAGTGGACATGCTTATGTAGTCTCTTACTCTGAAGTTTTAAAAACACTTGTTGATGCAATCCATGAAATAGTACGTTCAAAAACCCACCTAACCCTAAATCTATCATGTAGGCAGTGTTTCTCAGAGTATTCAAATTCCTAGACCACCCCTCAGTTCCTTCTGAATCAGAATCTCTGGGAATGGGCCCTAAAAATATGCATTTCCCAGTAATTATTGAATAAAAGAAAAGTCATTCTTCCCAGATACAAAGTAGATTCTCCCCCAAAGATGACATGGTCTTCAGTTACAGGCCAATATTTTTGTGTCTCTTTCACTTTTGTTTATAAGCTGGCCTAAGAATTATGTTAATTATGTTAATGTACAGATATATTTCCTTTTCAAGTTCATATATATCCTTTCATTGAGTTCAGCTTTCTTCAATACTCTTACAAATGGTTTGTCCAAATGTGGTGAAGAAAAGTTTCCTCAAAATGGGCAGGTGAGCAAGTACTGGTTAGGATAGTTCATTGAGGAAAGAGCTGGGGGTGGGATGTTTTGAAGACCATAACCAGAATCTACATGTTTTCCATCCCCTCTGAGAAGCATTCACTAGCAAAACTGTCCCCGTAATTGTTTTCACTTTTATGAGAAATATAAACATTTACAAATGAAACCTCATTAATTTGATGAAAATATTTCTCACTTGATTTAATAAGGCTCTTTCCTGCTGAGTTTAAAGTACAAAGTTATTGCAAAGACTTTTAGCTTTCATCTGACAGTTGGAACCTGAAATTCTCATGGTATAGGTGTCTTTCATTCTAAGCTTCTGTCTACAATCAGCCTTGCCAAATCTGTTTCTATGGAAACAGACATTAAATCTGAGAAAATACTGGAAGAGATACTACAGAGATTTCATTCAAACTTCTCATTTGCTGTACTTGGCCAAGTGGAGGTCCCAAATGCAAAAAGGTAGGCACAGGTGGACATATTATTTTAAAGATGACTTGCAGTCAGCAGAAAAATGACAAGGGGTCCTTCTCTCTCTCTTTATTTCCCTGCCTCTCCTGTCTTTCTCTTTCTTTCCTTCCTCTCTTCTCTCCTCTTTCATTTATTCAATCAACCAACATATATTGAGCTACTGTATATGATCATATGCACATATACTTACACATATACATATATGTCCGTATATACACACATATGTGCATATATACATATATATAGTTCTCTTAATGTAGGTCAGACACTTTGTTATACGGCTTTGGGAGAGAACCAATCAACAAGGAAACTGCCTTCAAATATATCAGGGAAGGATGTCTGTTGACATAGAATCGTGGAAGGATGTTTTTGCACCACTAGCATCCAACACATAATGCTTGATATACATTAAAGAATGATGATGTCTGAATAGAATGGTTGGAGCTGCACTAGCAGACTTGCGTAAGAATGCATTAGAGAGGAAGAATAGCTGAGAAACAAAAAAGGAACTTCTCTTTTCTTGTTAAGAGGAGAGAAGCCACAAGTAGATGGTATATGGCAAAGGATGGGAATTCACCTGGCTTTTGAGGGCAGTGTCAAAAATGGAAATTACACGGTAAGGACGGTAAACACTACCAATAAATGAGTATCAATTCTCTTTCTTCCAGACAGTTGTGAATATCTTTCATCGGATGAAACCAAAATTTT
The DNA here is from genome assembly GCA_026826555.1 of Tolypeutes matacus. Taxonomy (NCBI): domain Eukaryota; kingdom Metazoa; phylum Chordata; class Mammalia; order Cingulata; family Chlamyphoridae; genus Tolypeutes; species Tolypeutes matacus. The sequence goes on from JAKSZT010054334.1 coordinate 61,106,046, forward strand.
AATAAGCAACAGCCCTTACCAAAGACAGATGGATTTATTGGACTATTAGGGAAATAAAGAGCACCCCTGATTAGGCAGACCTTTGATTTTTATATTAAATGGTTGCTTTCCAAAGAGTTTATATCAAATGTATCAATTAGGTGTTTTTCTTGAGTGGAATGCCTGGTGGGAATTACTGGCAATCTATTCACCCTTTGAATGTAGCCTATAAACATGGTCATTCCTATAAATCTTTACAATGGTTCATTCGGGATTTAAAAATGAATAGGAATATGAAAAGGAATCATGATGAATCTACCCAATGGAAAATAGGAAAATGTAGCAAGTTAATTCACATTTATACAATCTTTTAAAAAGCTAAGAGAATGGCAAGCATTAATGCCTATTATCTAAAAGGTCCTTATGGGCACAGTCTACTAGAAATTGAGGAGAAGACTCTGTCTGCCTCACATTCCACCGCAGCCAACAGTCTTAACTTCTGAAATCAGGCCTTAATTAAGAAAAATTAATGAGAAATATAAGGACAGATTGGAAAACTAACTTAATGAAGGCATCAAAAAAAATTTTTTTTAAAGTATTAGTGTACTCTATGTTTCCTGACTCCTTGTAGCAACAAGGAGTTTTAACCAAAAATGAAGACTATTACAGATTCTTAAGCTGGGGCCGAGAATGTGGGAAAAGGTCAGAGAATGCCCCTTGCTGAAATGAAAATCAAGAAGGATCACTTCCAAGAAGTCCAGAAGAGAGATTATGAAAATGATTCTTATAAAAATGTTTCTTCCTGTCCACCCAGATTTCCACGATGCCTCTCTAAAAGTCATCAAAATGACACTAACCTACAATGTGATGAATTTAAGGAAGTACTAATATTGGAACTGTAATATTAATATAAAACACACTGTTTTGATGACTGAGAAGAAATTTTGAAAAATCTGATAGCTAAAAAATTATTCAGCCTTTTTTTCAGTCCTGTCCAGGGGAAAGATGTGATTCAGGGCAACTGGTCTTGATTATTTAGATAGAAATATGCCAGGAGTAGAAAAGGGCTATTTATCACAGCATTATATTTATAAAAATAGCCTTTAAAGAACATTTAAGCTCATATATCTCCATCTTTGCTTATCAAATTGTGTCATAATGCCTTTCTCCCATATTATTCTCTTTATTTTGGAAAGTTCTAGTTCCATTTTCCATTTCTACTGTTGAAATTTTGCCTGTCCTTCAAGGTTTAGTTCAAACATCTCCCTCTTCACACAACTCTCCCCAACCCCCAACTCTGCCCAGAGTTGTCTGCATTTTTATGATAATGGAAAATTCTGCTTTCTGTTACAGTTAGATGTTTCTCCATTACACTATAAGTTCTTTGCTGTGTTTTGATTCATATTGAAAAATTAGGAGAATATACATGTCAAACCCTCTTCTAGGTGTGTTGACATGTGTTCAGTTCTCACAGCATCTCCAGGTGTTCATCCAGCACCTGGTCCATTGTGCATCTTCACTAACTTTGCATTGCTATTTAGTAAGGCCTTCTGAGAAGATTGCCCTACCAGGAAACGGCGTCCCATGCCGATGATTGGATTCAGGAAAATGGGTACTGTATTAGTCTGCCAAAAGGGTGCTGATGCAAAATACCAGAAATAGGTTGGTCTTTATAAAGGGTATTTATTTGGGGTAGAAGTCCACAGTTACCAAGCCATAAAGCTTAAGTTTCTTCCCTTACCAAAGTCCACTGCCACGTGTTGGAGCAAGATAGCTGCTGATGTTTGCCAGGGTTCAGGCTTCTTGGGCTCCTCTCTTCTCGGGACTGCATTTCTCTTCGGGCTCTGTGCCTCTGTTTCCTCTACAAGGTCAGCTGTAGACTATGAGGCTTTCTAGGCTTTGCTTCTCTCCACAAGGTCAGATGTAAACTCTCAGGCAAACGGCTAGTCTCTATCCTGGGGCCTTCTCTCCTTCCTCACGACCAAGCTCCTCCATCTGTTCATCTCCCCGGCTCCAGCATCAAAACTCCAACATCTCCCCAGCTCCAGCATCAAAACATGTCCTTTGCCTTGCCTTTTATATTTGATTCCCCCACCCATCAAAGGATGGGGCTCAATGCCCCACTGACATGGCCCAATCAAAGCCCCAATTATAACTTAATCATACCCAGATAAACAGATCATTTTACAAGCATAATCTAACATAGATTTTTGGAATTCATAATTACATCAAACTGCCAAATGGCTACAGGTACCATCTTAAATAGGCCTGTTTCTTGGAATTTGACTCATGTGAATCAACCTCCCACACAGGAGGTTGATTATCTGATTATGCCCAGATAAAGGGAAAAAATTAGTCATCTGAACTTGCAAAGTTGTTGCCTAGAACAGGTGAGAAGGTGGGTATCTCTAGGGGATACTATCATTTAAGGAATAAAAGGAAAAAAGGGAATCTATAAAATTAACGGAGAGAGAAGATGAGAAAGGGAGAAGGAGGATCCAAAGAGACAATTTTGAAGAGGAGAAATCAATCCACAGAATTAAATAAATGTGGAAATGAGAGACAGTGGACAAAGAATAAAATATATATCAGATGGAACAAAATAGTATCCTAAATCCATGTGCCTATACTACCTTACTCTTAGAATTCCATTTAATGATAAAAAAGATGAAAAGAATCAATCAACAATAAACCATAACAACCCATGAAAAGAAAATGAGTGTCCTTTCATCAGTACTTCACAAATAATGGAGAAATCTCTAGAAGACAGACAGCAGATAGTATCCAGTTTAGAAAGAAACAGAATTCGAAGAAAGGGCAACCCAAAACAAATATGAGAAACTGTAGCAGACATGGAGAGAACAGCTTGAAATGCAAAGTAGAGCCAAAGGTAGAAGACTGTGGGACATTCTTGAAGGGCTGAAATCTGAGGGAGCTTTGCTTGGCAATACTCACTCCTGCCCCTTCTGCTGATGTTCTGCATTAAACAGTAGCCACACTGCTCAAGGTTAATGCAAGAACTGTGGGAGCTGATCTAGAGAGAACGGAGCCATGAAGGGCGATTTCACTTTGTAATATCTATACTTCTGAAGTGATTGACTCTTTCACATTGAGAATCTATTCATGTATTACCTGAGTATATTACTAAAATAGAAATAAACTTTTTTGGATTCCATGGGAAATTAGGAAGGCACTGGTGGCCTTGACAGTGCAGTAGAAGGGGAGAAGGTCCAAGGTGGATGGTGCTTTGAGGAGTGAATGAGAGGTAACAAAACGGAGAAAGCAAGGGTTTTGGGGGAAATGAATGTAAATTGGAGAGAGATGGCTGGAGAGGAGTCCAGGAAGATTCTTCTGGGAAGGATATTAAGGTAGAGACAATGAAGGAAGGAAGAACGAGGGCATCATTGGAAAATGGAAAAAGAAGAGAAATCATGATCTTTTCCTAGAGAGTAAGGAGACCAGGTCATCTGCTTTGAGAGTGGCAACCCAAGGTTGAGAAGAGGACTTAAACAGGGAAAAAGGGTTGGAGAAAAAATCACTAAGGGTACATTGAAAGACTGATAGCAATGATCACAGTTGAGCTGAGGTTGGAAACCACAGTTGTGTGACTTCATCTAGTAGTTCTTAGCAACATGAGTGGAGCAGCAATAAAAGCTGTTTAGAAGAGTAATCCAGGATTAAGATTTCATTAGGCCAATGAAGGAGAAGGGTAGCAGGACATGAAGGGTGCTGGTGAGAAGAAATTGATCCATTGCCATGGATCCTGGCTTGGTGAAGATCTCTACCTTCCAGCCAGGGAGGGATTTATAGGTTTGGAGAAAGTGGAAGCCTCAAAAGTCTGGAAGTTCCGGATACAGCTCAAGGGCAGCATATGGTTTATAGTTCCTTCTGCTTTCAATGGCCAGAAATAACAAGTCAGAATATGGTCCCACTGACTCTAATGATGAGCAAAAGAGCCAAGGAATCCCTAGTCCACGAGACAGGCCAGACCAACAGTCTGACAAAGGATACAGCATTTTTTTTATATCTCCTGACCATTTCTTAGTTTCTCTCACCAGTTTCTAATGCCATGGAGAGGGTACTATGTTGTATTCATGCTCCAGTCATGTCACTGGGTACTGCTTTCTTGAGAATGTTGTCCATCACTGTGGCTTGAGTGTGCCAGGCAGAGAGAAGCCAGTTGCCATTCTGGCAGGCTGCGAGTTGCCTGGGCCATTAACTGGCCTCTCATCCATGCAGAAGGAAAATGAAGGTCACATCCTCCAAGAGTTTAGCCTTTCTGGATGTCTTCTACTGTATTATGTTCCTAAGTGTGAAAAGAGCTGACCAAGCAAGGAGATTTCCCTAATTTCTCTTGCACCCACAGGGAGGATGGCTGCAGTCAAGGAACAAAGGGAGCGAATGAGCCTTGTGGTGGCCTCGTGGAGATTTTCTTTCAGGGCAGTGAGAGCTGGCTGGCCACTTGGCAGCCCCTGTCCAGTGCTGCAGCCCTTGAGGATGGGTGGCACCTTCTCTCAACGCCCCTGCTCCTGGGTGCTGACTCACCCACTTGCAGCCTGGCACAGGGCCCAGAGTTCCCTTTTGGCCATCTGGGTATGTTAACACAGAGGCAAAGACAAAGACAGAAAAATGGAGGCAATTTCACTTCTCCACCCAGGAAAGAACCTGAGAAGGTAGGGAAACTGAGGGAAATTCTTCACAAGTTACCTTTTGTATCCTGGTAGGTGCCAACCAGGAATGTGATCTTCCAGGAGGGGGGGAGAGAGCAGGTAGCCCAAAGCCCCTCATGGCTCTCTGTCCCAATTGCTTGAAGAGTCTTTGAAACCACCTCTCAGACTGACTCATGGCTGTAAGGGAAGTTGGGGCATAAACCTGGAGGGCCCCAGAAGCTTGAATCCCATGTGGGCTCCTCAGATGTTTTGTTTCAGGAATGGAGCTTGGAATGTTCTCTAGTGTAAAGGCCAACAGAACACCATCTGGTTGTGAGTCCATTTTATTCAGCTGATTTATTGTTTCTTTTTCCAAGCGTGTTTTCAGAAGATCCGATATGATAGGAAAATACTATCATTCCTCTTGGACCTAAATGTGCATGTGAATTTTTCCAACCTAAGTGCTAAAATGGTATGTGGTTATATTTGTTTATAGATACTCACTTCATTCCACACAGAATTGGAGGTTGCTTACCAACATATAAAATGAAAATAAAATAAAATAAAATAAAAAATAGAAACAGAAAATCAGAACCCAAAAAAGTACATACCAAAAGGTCTAGAAAGTTCAAGTTACATTCAATTCCAGTAAAACTATTTTTTTCTTCTGAAATTAGTTACAAGCTGATTTCTAAAACTTATATGAATAAATGAGCAAATAAAAAATGGCCAGGAAAAATGTGAAAAAGAGAGCAATGAGTATGGATTAGCCCTAAGAGATAATAAAAATATTATATATCCTCAATAACTAAAAGTATGCTATAGGCATGTGAATAGACTGATCGATAAAACAAAAACAAAGTCCAGAAATAAATCCAAATACACATGGAAATTTAATAGACAAAAAAGATAGCATAACAAATGGGTGGTGAAATAAGTGATATTTGTACAATAGGTAGCCATGTAGGAAAAAAATAATAGTAAATTGCAGGTTAAATTCTAAATGATTCAAAGACTTAAATGTCTACAACAAAACCATAAAAGTAATAGAAGAAAATGTTGGAGAATTCCTTTGTAACTATAAGAGTGGGAAAGGCATTTTTAGCTATGATTCAAAATTCAGAAGCCATAAAGAAAATGAACATTAACAAATGAGATTACACAAAACTAAAAAAAAAAAAAACAATCCACGTAGAAAAACGCTATAAACAATGTCATATGTCAGGTAATAAATTGAGAATACACCGATAAAAATTGTGATAACACAAAGAGCTAACCACGCTGCCCCAATTTATAAGTTAGAATCCAGAACCTTATAGAAACGAATTCAAATAACATTGCAGATTTATATGACACTTATTACGTGATAAACACTACATTAACTCACGTAATTCTTACAACAACCTCGCCATATTTATTATCTCTATTTTATTCATCAGGAACCTAAGGTGCAGAGAGAAGTTAAGTAATCTGCCCAAGGTCACATAGCTTGTAAGTCAGCTCCAGACTCTTTGCTTATAACCACCAAGCTCTACAGCAAAAACCATAAGCTGCGAATCATAGGCCAGGGAATATGAATTCACTCATAAACATAAAAAGATGCTCAAAATCTCACCAAATGAAATAAACACAAATTAAAACAACAGTGAGATATATCAATTTCACCTATCAGAGCCTCAAAAATCCAAAAGTTTGATAAACACTCGGCATGTCACAGTTGCGTCGTTGGTTGGCGTGTCAATTAGTAACAACCCTTTGAAAGGTAAGTTGGCACTCTCACAATTACAAACTCATATTCCCTTCGAGCCAATAACTTCACTTTTAGGAATGCATTCCATTGATATATCCACACTCATGTGAAATGATATATATAAGATGGGATCCTCTCAGTCTTGTTTGCATGACTAATTTGCTGTATATCTTTACACATATTTTTTCATTTTTAAGCTATGTGAATGTATTACCTAATCAAATGTTAAATTAAAAGACAAAAAAAAAAAAAACACCACTAGCTGAGTTCTGCTTCCTCTCACTCATCTTTCTAAGACCATACCACCCGTCCCCAGTAAGTCTTTCCTGCTTCTTATCCTGTGTACTCCTAAAATACCCCTTTCTAGTTCTTAGCCTTGAGGCACACTTCTACTTACTCTCAGCTTCAGTTTCATGGGTCCAATGCCATTCTTTTGTGCTCTCGTTCTCATTATCTACATTTCGATCATATCGTTTCAAAAGTGGACAAAATAGGACAGTTGCTTGCATGAGCAAATAACTTTTGAAATCATCCCCTTTCCCTTTCTTTTTTGGGGAAATATTTGTGTTCTCTGAATTTTAGGGCCTGCCATGCCTCCTGAGCCATCTTTTACACGACAGAGTCTCTAGCAGGATCAGACCTGAACGTCGTCTTGGCTGGACTTCCTGAGCTTGGCTTTCCCACAGGCTAGGACACACACCTGAACCGGGCTGGCCTTCGTGTTTGTTATGAACTCTAGGTGGTGTGATCACTTTTGCCAAGGCCCATCCCTAACTATTTCTTCCTTACTGGTCAAAATGAATTAAAGGCACTACAGTGTTCTCTGTCTTTATTTCTCAAAGTTTTGAGCGATGGACTTTTTAACTAAGCATGCGAAGAATTCATCAATAGTAGCTTTTAGTAGAGTTTTGGTTTCTGTAGCAGTTTGATATTGTTTATGAATTCCAAAAATAGATATTGGATTATGTTTGTAAACTGGCTTGTTCCTCTGGGCATATTAGATTATATTGGATTCAGAGGTTTCACTTTTACTTGATTAAGTAATGATTAGGGCTTTGATTGGGCCACATCAGTAGGATATTGAGTCCCTGCTCCCTTGGTGGGCGAGAACTCACAAAAAAAACCTCACTGCAGAGGAGGGAGGTTAGAGTTTTGAGCTGGAGCCCCAGGAAGTAAACACTCAGGAGAAGAACATAGAGGAATAGAGATGGCTCCATAGACACAGCACAGGTCCTGGGAAGAGAGATGAACCTAAGAGCCTACAGCTGCAGCTGAGCCCGGAGAAGAACAAGACTTATCCCAGCCTTCAGCTAATATTGGAAGAAGCTGGGACCATGGAGCCTTAAGAGGAAGAGGAAGCCTGAACCCTTGCAGACGTCAGCAGACATTGCCCACCATCTTGTGTAAACATGTGGCAAGAGACTCTGGGTGAGAAAGTACCTCTTATGGTACCTTGAGTTGGACTCTTTAGGGCCTTGTGACTGTAAACTTCTACCCCAAATAAATACCCTTTATAAAAACCAACCAATTTCTGGTATTTTGCATCAGCATCCCTCTGGCTGACTAATAGAATTTCCAAAGGAATTGAAGTCCCCTGTTATATTTCTGTGAGTGCTGTGATTTACCTTAGGAAAACATCATCCATATTTCCTGTCTGTCCCAGGTGGTCAATCTTCTAATTCCCACCATAAAGGCTTTTTCCTTTTACCTTTTCTCAGACGTTCTATGTCATATTTTTGGCCTCATCTGTATGTATTTTCATGCTTGTTTTTATCCTCTTCTTTTTTAAAATGGAACATCTAACTCTCCTTTTGGCCATGTTTCTTTTCCTGAGACGTTCCTTTCCATTGCTGTGTTCTAGTTCTAATCCCCAGCTAAGAAGTCTCACCAATACTTGTCAAGAATGTCAGTTTTATCTTGGTGATGGCCCAATCTCTGTGTGTTGATAAAGAGCCCCGAGCTGTTTCATATGCGGAGTTTGTTTAAAGTAGGGGAAACTGTTTTACCTGTAAGCTAAAGGCTATGGGACTTCTAGAAGCCAAGAAAGAAACAGGTGCCACACAGAGGCAGGAACAGGTGAGTGAGAATTCAGGGAACATTTTGGTCAAGGAAATTTGTACTCATTCCTAAAAGCATGGAGAATGAGCAGAGACTCAGAAGAGACTGTGAATGGTGCATTTTCTTTCTTGCTAATTAAGGCCCAGTGGTTAACATGCCCAGAAAACAATACTCTACACACACACACACACACACACACATGCCAAGATGACCTTCTCTATTGTCCCCTTTCTGCAATAGTGGCAGAACCTGCTGCTGAGAGGATCAGAGCTGGTCGAAACCCCGTTTCAGAGACGGGCAACCTTAGAGTAGAGTCCAGAGAAGGACACGGCTCCTTCTCATGCATAGCCTGACTGTCCTTCAAGCAGGATGGCCACGTAATTTATTGTCCAAACTAGGACAGTTTTGAGAGTCATAGGGAGCGACATTAAAAACTATCCACGCTTAGTGGCAATGCTCCAAAATGTGTTCATAATTGCAATGAATGTACCTCACTAATGAAGGGTGTTGTTAAAGTGGGAAAATGTGGGAGGTGTGGGGAGCGGGGCATGTGGGAATCCCTTATATTTTTTATGTGACATCTGTATAATCTAAGTATCTTTAAAAAATAAATAAATAAAATTAAAAAACAATAAGGAAAAAAAACCTATTCTGGGACAGCACAAGTAAACTGGAGCTGTTCTGAGCAAATGTGGGTTGGGGGGTGGCCTCGCTTAGGGATGGTGGGCCTGGTAGGCAGTGCTCTGTGCCTCCTCGGCCTCCACGAGTCACAGTGGTTTGGGAATCTGGGGCAGAATGGATTTACTGTCCCTCAAAGCTTCCTTATACAACCGCCCTGTCTAGGAAGGTCCATATTTGACCTGCCTGAAGAAAGGAGGTTGGCCTCAGCGCCCTAAGCTTTCAGTTTAGGATTCCATGCCCGATGTCACAGCTTGTGAGGGCAAAGCCTCCAGAAAATGAGACACAACTGGAACTCTCTCCTGTTACAGAAGTAATAATGCATAAAATACGTGGTCAGGCTCAGCTTCGAGGGAAAAAAATCTTTCCAGCTATAGCCACGATACTTCAAAATTACTCCATGTGCTGCAAGAATATTTCAGAAATGAAATAACTGCTAGGAAAAAAAAAATTAATTGGTGTCTTTGTTTGCCCGCCAATATGACAATGTGTAAAATGTCATTTTCACTTTTTCTTTCTGATAGATGCCATTACCTGCTAAAGACGGTCAGGAAGGAAAGTAGCATCTATTTTCTTTTCTCATATGGCATTAGCAAGGTAATCATGGGGAAAGGCTTTGCTCACTTTAGGTATCAGAGTGACCTCATGGCTGCAGTCTTGGAAATTAGGTTTTATGACGGGAAAATGAAATCTCCAGAGAATCCTGGGCTCACTCTTAATCTAGTGCTTCACGTTTTTTCAGTATCCACACTTTTACTCAGAGAAGTCCACAAACAGAAAACACAATTGATGAGCAGGTGGCAGCAAGCAGGGGGCAAAGAAGAAGCGAAGCTCAGTGTATATCTAGCGCAAGAAAACTTCAGTGATCTGTGATGCAGTTCCCAAGGGTGCCATTTGTTGAGATCATAGCAAACCTTCCTCCATGAAGTCTTCTTGGATTCACTTTGCAGATGCAGCCCTTTTCACGCTTGATTCCAAATACTCTGTAGCACCTCTCACCTTGAATATCTGTGTGCTGTCTTATCTCTGCAGCTACATTTTTTTTTTTTTCAAATTTGAGAGCAGAAATTTTGCTTAATCTCTCATTGTGCTACCTGCAATTCCTGCCATTGTGGGCACATAATAACTATTTGCTATTTTATGAAATCAGTCAATATTTGAACGGTTGCTGTTGAAATGAGAGAGATAGCATGTAGCAGTAAAATGCTTCTTAATAATTTTGGTGGCACAATCTTCCATTCAAATGAGATCTTAAGCTGAAGGGAGCATGGAAAGCAGATAAGCAATTCTAGTTCTAGTAGAAACTAGGGGTGACAGACCCAGAACTTTCCTCAAATGGCCCCCACGTCCAATGGCACACCCCCAGAAGGGAAATCTGAAAGAGTGGTTTGGAGCCAGCAAATCTGTTTAACTTCCTGACTCAAAGTAATAGTTATATGGACTTTGTCAAGTTACTTAGTTTCTCTGAGACACATACAAGTGCTCAATCTGTGAAGATAATCGTGATAATTCTGCTGCTGTTGCTGCTGCTGCTGAAATGGAGATTCCAGGAAAAGACCTTCTCACTCCTTTGCGTCTTCCATACCCTTCCCTTCTTCTCCATTTCCAAACCGCTTACTTGGTTTGGATCCTCAACTTTTCTTGTGTCGACCATTCCAATGGTCCCTTGGCTCTTTTCACCGCTTTCGTTCTCTCTCTTCTCTAATCTGTACTCCAAAGAGCTGCTGTGAAGATCTTTGTAAAATGTAATATTTTCTTGTCCTTCTCCAGTATAAAGCCCTTCAATGGATAAAGTGCACATGCCTCAGCCTGGCATGGTAGACCTGTCCTATTTTTCCAGGCTTCTTTCTCACCACTCTTTTCCTTCCTGGGTTACAGTCCTGTTGGACTGACTGCACTGCCCAGAATGCAATCTTGCTTTTTGTTCCCTCTTTGCCACCTCTGTCTGAAAAATCCTCATGAGCAGGGTCTGTCTAGAGACATCACTTTTAATACTTAGCCTAAAGGTGATTCAATATTGTGGTGACAAATAAAACTCTACATAAATGTATGAGAAAAAAGATAATCATCCTGCCATTCTTTCCAATCCCACCTATTTTGTTAAATTATTTTATTTTATTTATTTAGGAGGTAACAGGGATTGAACCCAGGAGCTTGTCCGTGGGAAGCAGGTACTCAACCTCTTTAGCAACATCTGCTCCCCCCCACCTTCTTGATAAGTATGAAGTTGTTCACCAGTGTTCTCAGTGCTAATACATATATGTCCCCATATAATATTGCTAATATTATTATAGTTATTATTTTACTAGAATGGGATTATACCATGCATACCACCCTGAAACTTGATTTTTGCACTTATCTTGTACACTTGTCTGGTTAATGAATGCCAAGTAGCCTTAACTCATTATTTTTAAGAGCTGCAAAATATCCTGTGGATTAGATAAAAGTAATATATCCAACCATTACCGAACCATTTCACTTTTTTTGCCATTCCTCAAAATTGCTGCATTAAAGAAACTTATATGTACTTTTTTTTTTCATGCAGAATATATTTGCTCAAGTAGATTAGTAGGTCAGATTTTAATAGATTAGATTGTCCAATAAGCAATTCATATTCTCATAAGCCTGATATGAGAGTACATGGGGTACCATATCCAAATTAGCAGTGGATGTTATCACTCATTTTAATTGTTCTAATTAAATGGATAGGTGAAAAATGTTATTGTATTTCCTTGACTATTAAAGAGACTGAGCATTTTTTTTTCATGAGCTTTACTGTCTATTGCAGGGGTTCTTAACCAGGGGTCCGTGAACTTGAATTGAAATTCAGAAATACATTATTCTTGTGGGGACGTGTTGGTGCGGGTGTGATATATTTATTAAATAATATACAGTATAGTGTGGACTTAGTAAGGGGTCCATGATTTTCACCTGACTGGAAAAGGGGTCGGTGGAACAAAAAAGGTTAAGAACCCCTGGTACTGAAGTTCTTTTTCTGTGAATTGGTTGCTTAACCCCTTTTTTTTCATATTAGATAGTTTGTTCTTTTACTTTTTAAACAAAATGTAGGTGCTTTATGTGTATTAGAGATATTGATTTTGGTCTGCCATTCACTTAAATTGCAAATTATTTTTGACTTTGCATATGTTGATTTTCACAATTATAAGACTTACTTTTCATGTAATCAGCTATGTCCATATTTTTCTTTATGGTTTCTGCATTTTTGTGGCTTGCTTAAAAAGATCTACCCCACAACTAAGTTATTTAAAAATCACAAAAATACCTAGGAATTGGGACACAGGTAGAATGAGGAAACAAAACATGTTAGTGGGATTATTATGTATTTTAGATACATTAATAAAAACATTGGGATGGGACTTAATTGTGAGAGGGATGTAAAAGCCAAGAAGAACTTTAAAGTGACTGGGATGGAGTAAATAAAATAAAGAAATTGTGCAAGTCAGTAAACATGTGAAATGGAAATAAAGGATAAACTGTCACAAAGAACAATGTATGGTAAACATAAAATAAGATGGGAGGAAGAGAACCAATTTTTTTTTCCGATTGTCTCAGTAAAAGTGGACAGGCCAAATTTCAATATTGAAAGGCAAACGTGAGGCAGTGGCAAAGGCAGATTTTGTTAAAAAATAAAGTCCATCTACAAATTATTTGTGAAACATATGTAAAGCAAAGGAATAAAGAAATATTAAAAAGAAGATGTGAGAAAAGTTGTGCTGGGGAAATGCGTAAAAAAAGAGGGGGTCATGGTAATATTGGCATCAAATAAAACAGAACTTACAGCCAAAAACCTCATTGCAGGGGGCTGAAGGAGATAAAAAATTAGATTTAAGGCTACCATGGCAGCCGGGATTTGAAGAGCTAAGTCTCTGGAGTGAAGGGAAGAGCAGAAAAATAGGGCTAATAGTATGAATCAAGTTTCCCCTCAAGGTGTTTACTAATTTGTTAGGGTGCAGTCAAGCAGAGCAGTTGCTAGAGAGATGAAAATTGGAGTTCAGAGTTCTTGAAAATGGAGAGATTCTCACAGACACTGCAGGCTTTCATTTGAGGTCATGAAGGAATGCACCGTAGGTGTAAGGGTTCTTACAAAAACCCACCCCAGATTGGATTAAGGGAAATTGTGCCTCCTTGAACTGCCTGCTAAAGCTAAAGGATACCTTCTCTGGAGGAAGAGAAAATCAACAGAACATCCACATATCTTGTCACACTGTGTCCAATATTTCATAAAAAATTGCCTGGCATACCAACCGATAAGACCAAGCGGAAGAAAAGAAAACATCAAGAAAATAAAAATTCCCAGAAAGCGGATATCCAGATGCCCATGATTCATATGTAAGAAAATACATGGCAATATGGAGAACCATTTCAGAGAACTGGAATTCATAAAAAAGAATCAAATGAAAAATTCTAGAACCAAAAATATCGTAAATGAAATTAAGAATGCAATGGATGGATCAATTAGCAAATTAAAAGTAGCCAATGAGACGATTAATGCTATAGAAGAAGAAAAGTCAGTAGAAATGACCCAGACTTAAGCAAGAAGAGAAAGGACGGACAATGCAGAAAAGTGTTTAAAAGCCATAATACACGAGATTGGAGTTCCAGACGGGGGTGGGGAGTGGGGGGGAGAGAAAATAAGGCAGAAGCAATATTTGAAAAGATAATGGTCAGAAGATAACATACCACAAATTTAAGAATTAATACAAACCTCATGCAGGATAAAGTAAAACAAACTAACACCACATCTAGGCACATCATAGTAAAATTGCCAAAATGAAAAGACAAAGGAAAAATCCTAAAAGCATCATCAGAACCCAGGGAGTGGGGGAAAAGCCATTAATTTCTAAGAAACAACAATGAAACTAACAGCTGAGTTCTCAAAAACAAGCAATATCAAAGAAAGAAACAAACAAAACAGTATAAACCAGAAACTTTGGAATGCCACCTGTAAAGTGCTGAAAAAAGATGACTGCCAACCTTAAATTCTATACCAAGCAAAGATGTGCTTTAAAAAAAAAAAGGAAAAATAAAGAGGTCTAGAATAACAAGGAGTAAAGTTCTTCAGGAATAAGGAATATGAATCCAGGAAGAATCATGGAAATGAAGAAAGCAATAAAGAGCAACAGAAAGAGTCACTATGTGGAAAATAACTATTGAATGAATAGGACAGTTATAATGATTTTTAGGGTTTTTAAAAAGATATGTAGAAATAGAAAGCAGGACAAATAACACAAAAGACTACAAAGGTGTACATGAAATTAAAGTGTTCTAACCTTTTTGCATAAACTAAGAAGTGGTAAAAGAAATTGTTTATATTAGACTCTATTAGGTCAAAGATGAATGCTATAACCACCAAAAGAATGTAAAAGAATGGATAACTAACATGCTTATAGAGGACAATAATGAATTAACAATTAAATCTTGATTAGTCCAAAAGAAGGCAAGAATAGAGAGAAAATGGAATGTAAATCAAGTGGGACAATAGAAAGCAAATTGAAAGAGGGTGGACAACCCCCAAAATAACTGTAATTACATTATATATAAATGGACTAAATACTCTGATTAAAAGACAATGTTTGACTAACTGGATAAAAACAAAACAAAACTTTATATACTAATTGTAAGTACCATGCTTTAAATATAAAATTTGAAACTAATAGGGTGAAATAAGATATATCCTAAAAATGATAACCTAAAGAAAGCTGGTTTATCTGTACTAGTATCAGACGAAGTAGACTTTAAGGCAAGAAGTATCACTAGAGATAAAGTGAAACATTTAATAATGATGAAAATATTAATATGAGATATTTTAAATTTATATGCAGCTAGTAACCCAAGAAGAGGAAGGAAATATATATAGATTAATAACAATTAAAGAGATTAGAGAAGTAATTAAGAAGGCTACAGGATGAGAAAGATTTAGAACTCAGTTCCATATAACCTTTAAAGGACATTTATTTAAATGCCCTACTAAAATCACCTCACAGGAAAAAAAAAAACGAAACCTCCCAATTCATTTAATGAAGCTAGATAAAGAAACCTCATAATAATAATAAACCAAGCAACAAAAAAGTCATACAAATCGAACTTTATGTATGAATATACGCCAGGAATGCAAGGGTAGTTCAAGATTTGGAAATCTATCATGAAAACAGAATATTTTAAGAAATCGAAGGGAAAAATGTGTCTATATCAATAGATGCTGAAAAGGCTTTAATTAGTGCTAGTAAACAAGTTATACCATATGCAAAAATAAATGCCAGCTGGACTTAGGATCTAAAGGTGAAAAAAACCCCCAAACCTAAAATAACAAACAAAATAGCAACAACAATAGAAATAGAAATGCTAGAAAGTAATTGTGCCAAGCTGTTCAGGTTCTTCATTAAAACTGACTTTTTCTTTTTCACATTTCCCACCTGCCCCCTCCTCTACCATATATCCCACAGACTTCTAGTTTACAGCTCCTGCAACGTTAATTTTCTTATTTGTTTTGTTATCTGTCTCCCTGCTACCATTCTCTGAGGTTTTTCAATGCTATCTTATTCATCTTAGTATATCCATTGCCAAGCACATATTAGAAACTCAGTAATAGTTCACTGGACAAAGGCCAACCTGGATTGACTCCTGGTTATATGCTATGTCATCTTGTACAACTTACTCCTCTGAATCTTATTTTCTGTAAAGTGCTTTGCACATGATTGGGCCTGTAGTAGGTGCTAGAAGCTTAGTCATTACTATTATTTCATTATTAAGCTGGACTAAAATGGGGAAGTAGGTATGGTTGACGATATGATGGCCACTCACCCAGCTTCTGACCCACTGAGGGAACTGTGTATGCGGAAAACTAGGGTAAATTTGCCAGTAGTTTTGCTTGCTTAATTTGCATTATTCTTGACCCTCTTCTGTTAATCGCATCTCCTTCTCTGATAATCCATCTCAGTGGTACTCAACCCTGGCTGCACCTTAGAATCACCTGGCCATACCCTGGACCAATTAAATCAGAATGTTCCCCAGGGGTTTCTTATGGTGTGGCTGGGATTGAGAACCATTGGTTCTTCATTGTCCTGCCCCTGTTATAATGAGTCCAAGATTGCACAGTCCCAGAAACCACAACCATTTTCTTGGACCAAAACCATCATTTCCCAAGGGAGGTGGTGCATTGAGCAGAAATAACAGGGCTTGACACCAGAAATTGAACGTCCTAGCCTTGTCAATTATTGGAGATACCACCCAGCAGCCACAAAACCTCTCTGTGCTCCAGTTCCCTAATCTTATCAAATAAGTACAATGAGATCTTCTATTTTGTCCACCTCAAACTGTAGTGTGAAGTTCAAAATTGCTAAGACAGTTTTCAAAATTTGCAAATCATGCAGCAAAATCTGTTAGTGTTCCCATCATAACCAAACAAAAGCCTCACTGTGCTATTTAAGAGCTATGGGAGGGAAAAGGATGTGGCTCAAGCGATTGAGCTGCCGCCCACCACATGGGAGGTCCTGGGTTTGGTTCCTGGTGCCTCCTAGAGAGGATGAGCAAGACAGCGAGCTGACATGACTGGCGGGCACAGTGAGCTGACGCCACAAGACGCAACAAGAGACACAAGGAAGAAAACATAATGAGAGACACAACAAAGCAGGGAGTGGAGGTGGCTCAAGCAATTAGGCACCTCCCTCCCACATTGGAGGTCCGGGGTTCAGTTCCCCGTGCCTCTTAGAAAAACAAGGAAGACGAACAGACACAGCAAGTGCAAACAATGAGGAGGTGGGGAGAAATAAATAAAATAAATCTTAAAAAAAAAACAAAACACAACTGTGGGAATTGCACAAGTCACTTCACTTTTTGAACCCAGTTTGCGTCACTGAGGAAAGAGGCCACCTACTTTGCAGATTGCAGGTTTTGCAGCAAAGCAAATAAGAGGAACTAAAAAAACACAAGTTATTCTATTATTGTGAGTGCTAGTATTAATTTACATTATTTGTATTATGAAGCAGGTGGGTAGACCCACACAAGTCCTTGATTTCAAGCCTGCCATCAAATCCCATGTTCTCTCAGGCTAGCAGATACTGGCACCCATGTGGCCTGAAGCAGGGACAGTATTTCCGCCTGCAAAGCTTTGCGACTTTAAAACAAATTTCAGGGAATCTTTGGTTACAAACCAAGCCTGCCGAGGTGACAGGTACAATTGACTTAGCTGCCTGGGAGCTGCTCCTTTAGCTTCCATTAAACCTGGCCTTTCCTGATGGTTAGGTGTGTGACAGAAGATCAATACCGGGTAGAGGTGAGTGTGTATATTCAACCCGATAGAAGTGGATTGAAATCCTCTGGCGTGTGATGTCATAACAAAAGGAAGGACTGCAGACTCACCCGGAAGGCTGAAATGCCTTGTCCCTGAGCAACCCTGGCACCTTCCCCTGTCCTTGTCTTCTCCCTCTGAGTTACAGCACCTGCTCTCTCTTTCTAGACCCTAGAGGCTTTGTGTTCCTAGTGTGGAAGTCTGTATCCTAAAATGGACCACAAGTCTAGTAGTTTTAAAAAGTTGAAGTCTCCTGGAAACCCAGGGTTTAGAGAAGCGGATTTGAAAGTGTGAGTCGGGGAGCAAGTCTTTGGAGGCAAGTTACGGTGTAATTATTCCCAATTTTGTCTCTATTGATGTATATATTCTTACCTGTGCCAAGCAATACAAATTCATGCTGTCAGCCAGTGATACAAACAGCATTTTCTTTCCTAAAGCAAATCTGATAATTACTATGTTGTAACATATCTTGGAACAAACAAAATAATAGATTCAGGATATCAGGTTTCCACACAACAAACAGACCCATCATAACCAAACAAAAGCCTCACTGTGCTTGGAAAGCAAGGAACTTCCATTTCAAATGAGAATCAGATCCTGTTCCCACTCACCTACTGATATGGTCCAGACAGCAATTATTTTCAGAAATGCTTTAGTTCTGGAGTTGAAACGGCTGTGATGGATGGGATTCTGGATGGCCACGTAGCGGTCCAGCGAGATGGCGCAGAGGTGCATGATGGAGGCCGTGGAGAAGAGCACGTCCAGGTAAATCCACACTGCACAGAGCTTGCTTGGCAGAGGCCACCGGTACCCTGCGACAAGAAAGGTTAGTTCAGTAAGCAGGCCTGAACCGCGAGAGCATGTGGATTACCCCCTGTGGCAACTGCTTTCAACCTGGGGAAAGGCGCCGGTGGTAGTGTGCAATCTGAGATATTTTCAATATTTCAAAAAAGTCTAATTACAACTGTACTTAACTACAATAAGACTGTGCTGGCTGATGAATACAAGGATTGGAAATTTCTAGTGGCTGGACAAAAATTATCAGTGTGGGGTGGTTAACTCAATTGGTCCACGTGCACCGTACTCTCATCATTTGTTCACGTATCTTTCTGTAGCTTCTTCTAAGGTTAGGGCCATCTCTTAGTCATTATTAGAACTGCAGACTGAAAGCAGATAGTAGACTCGTGATAAATGGTATTGGTGTGAATGAATGAATGATTAAAAATCCAGGTTGGGCATGTTTTTCTTAGTAAAAATGAAAAAATAAAGTGTTACCTAATAATGCTTTTTGGGTGTTACACTCAAATTTCAGATGTATGGGGAAAAAATGAAGAAAATCCCAAAGAAAAGCAAGGGTGTCCTTTCTCTGAGGATTGTTTCAGGCCACTGGTTCTCAGACTTTAGCTGTCTCAGCCTCCCCTGGAGGGCTTCTTTTTTTTTTATTTTTTATTGTGGATAAAAATCAAAATTTTCACAATACATACCAATATTTGTAAAATGATATACAAATATATATGCATATATTTGCATTTGCTTACAAAAATGTTATTTATATATATATATATATATATATTTTAAAGTGCTTAGATTACCTAAATATTACACAGAAACTACAGGGATTCCCATGTTCCCCACCTCCCACACCTCCCACAACATCCCACACAAACATCTCCCACAAGTGTGGCCCATCACCCTCAATGGACCTACACATCCTGGGGCCTTGCCATCAACCATAGACCACAGTTCAGGGAGGGCTTCTTAAAACACAGACAGCTGGCCCCACCAGTGAGGTTGCAGCTCACTAGATCTGGAGAGGGCTTGAGAAGTTGTATTTCCAGCAAGTTCCAGGTGCTGCTGCCTAGAGTGGCCCAGGGACCACACTTTGACAACTGCAGTTTAGGGCAGTGGGTCTCACCTCCTGATGCACATTAAGATCAGCTGGAGAACTTGAGAAGATCTCTATGCCCAGGCCAAATTTTAGACCAATGATATCAGAGTCTCTGGAAGGTGGTGGAGGTGAACCCCAGAGGCTAAAGTGGTTTCAAGCTACCCAAATAATTCCAACGTGAGAACCACTGCAGGGGGAAGGGGGAGTCACTTGCTATATCAGGAAGAGAAAATGATAAGCTTTATGGCCATAAGCAAAATGTCCCGTGTTTGCTTGCTTGCTGGTTTCGGAGAGGGATTTACATAAACCTTAATTAGTTTTGATAACAGTAAGTGATGATGCTAGACCTGTGTGCATGTGAGAAGGAAAATTATAAAGGTGACATTTCCTTCATGACCCAAAGAGCTGAACAAATTCTCCAGACGTAAACCTATTCTCTCTACCAAAATTGCCTACATGGATATTTGGACACGTAGAGGGTGCAGGATCCGGGCCCAACTTAAGCGCCTTTCACTCTGATTATATGCAAAGAGCTTGAGCTCAAAGGAGAGCCTTTTGCTTGGCAGCGCCGAAGGAGGGGAAGCCACGCACCGCCTGTTGGGAACTGATCTCGGCCCTCGGAGGAGACTTTCCTTCAAGGAGAGAGATGCCGGCCCCAGGCCGGGTTTCCGCCGGGAGGGGGATAAAGAAGGGGCATTTCCTTGCTGTCTGCAGAGTGGGGAAGGCGGGGCTCGCTCGGAGCCGGTCGCCGCCAGGGGGCGCCAGTGCAGCCGAGCCGACCACAGGGCCAGTTCGGGCTTTTCCGCCTCGCGCCGTTCTCGGCCACCCCATCCTCCAGCCGGGGTTCGGGGTCCCGGGCGGGCCCGGCGACGAACTGCGCCCCCACCCCTCGAGTTTGCTTCTTTAGGGGACTGGACTCTGGGAAGCGAGGCCTTCTTGGGAATTTGGGAAGTCACCCTGGCGAGGCATCATTTGCATGGTCAGAGGGGCCCTGTGCAGACTGGCGCCTGCGCTCCTCGCTCCCCTTCTTCCACCTTCGCGCTCTCAGTCCCGCCGGATTGATATTTTTTAGCCTCAATCTAAGATTTGGCCCGAAAATATCCTTTTAAAGACAGCATAAAGAAAGCTCTGGGTGACTGCCGATTTCGCCTCTCTCTGTCTCTCTCTCTCTTACTGGAGAAATCTGGCTATATTACTCATAGTTTGGAAAGAATATCACATTCTGTCCCCGCTGAGGCCGTCCCAGTGTTTGCTGACTTGCTAAGAGGTTTGTCTGTTTCAAACTGTTGAGAAGAAAGCAGGGGAAATCTTCCGTTTGTTTTCCACCCTCCAAACCAGACTGGATGAGTTAATGCACATGCAATTTAAAGAGTTTAGGGTATAATTCCAAGGCACCTTTCCAAATTAGCTTCTTTGGGCGGGGAGCAATTAAAACTGGAGTAATTTCATTTATTCTAATGGAGACTGCATATTTTGACATTAAACCCACTGCATCACTACTGTTCTGTCTGCACATTGCACATGTGCCAAGGTAATTGGGAAGATTTTATCACTCCATTCCAAGTCCTGAAAACTGGATGACAAAGATCAAACTGTTCTGGCTGAAGGCTGGGCAATTTGGTTGGGTACATCAAGGAGTAAAAATTAAGTGAATTCAGAATATCAGCTGAATTATTGCTTTGTGACTGTTATGGGGCATTTATAAATATTCCTACAGATAATGTATGTTTTAAAGCACACAACTTTATAATGATCTCTCTATCTAAAATGCACAAGATTTAAGGCACAAAACTGTCCAGTGATCAAGGAGAATATGTTTGCATTTTTTAAGATAGGAGATCCTAGTGTAAGAGTAAGATTTAGGTAACAAGCGTAACCTGGTAGATCCCAGCCCATAAACAAAGCCTGTCTACAACCTGTCCCCGGAGAACCATCTGGTCCGCTGGGGGCACGCACACGCTCCTTACGACCTGCGTGGGTACAGCGGGGATACAGTGTCACTCACCGTAGAGGATGGTTAACATGGACACGGGCATCACCAGGAAACCCAGCAGCATGTCAGCGATGGCAAGTGACATCAGGAAATAGTTGGTGGCGTTCTGCAGCTTTTTCTCTAGGGACACTGCCATGATGACGAGTATGTTTCCAGCAATAGTTAGAATAATCACTACAGCTGTCAACAAAGCAGACCAGTTCTTTTCCTGGAGATGGAGTAAGGAGTAGCATGGTGGTGAGAGGCAGCCCTCACAGGAAAGGTTTGTTCGATTTTCAGAGTCCACAGTCCAGTTAAAGGCATCGGAAGTGTTAGCTTCCCCAGAGTTAAAATCGTCATCATTTAATTGAATTAAGGAGTTCGGAGTTGAGCTCAAAGAAGTGTTTTCTTCCCAAAGAATATCCATCTCTAAGCTGGAACTTCTGGCAGATGAAGTGTAGACAAATTAACAAATTATAACCTCTGCTCACCATCCATCTTTATGTCCCCACACGCTGCGACAGTGAAGCCGGTGTACCTGCTGGCTCCTTGGGCTGGCTTTTTTTTCTCCCATTATTACAATAATGGCTAAAAAACTGCAATGGCTGTTTAGATTGTCTTCCTTCTCAATTTGAGTAGATTCTGCCGTTTGTTTGTTTTTTTCTTTTTCCTCCAAAGCAAGGTAAAAAAAAAAAAAAAAAAAGCAGAAAGAACTTTTAGCATAGAGGTTGCCGAGTTTGGAACATTTGGGGAGAAAAAAATATGGTTCTGGCCAGAAAAGAAAAGTTTTGTTAACTACCAGGAATCCTTTTTAGCTCTGTCTCATTATGTTGGTTTTGCACATCACCCTAGTTTAACCACAGCAGTCTCAAAATAGCATGAAGTCCAAAGCAGCAGCCACTTATGCATTCTACATTAAGAAAGTCAATTAAAAACACACCCAGGATTGATCCCATAGTAATCGGATGTACTTTGGGTTACAGTTCTCAGTCTGTGTTAAGCTTAATTGCCACAGCTACTGCCGTCAGGAATTTCAGCTCATAATGTGTTGCCTGGTTAATAAAAGAAAAAAAAAAAAAAAGTCTTAAGCAACGATCGGCAGACAACTTTCCACACTAAAAAATTCTTAGGGAAACGATTACAGTTTGGTCAAGCATGATTTCAAGCCGGCAAGAAAATTACACAGCAGTAAAATATAGTAGCGTGAGAACTTACATCTGTCTTCAGAGTCCACGCATTAGACACACTTGGCCGTTCTGTGACTCGCTGCATCTCTCATAGTAATGAGCCCGGTTAGAGTCTTGAGCTTCCACCAGCATAATACGATAGTAATTAGATTTCTGTTTTGCTGACTTCCAAAACTGCCGGCGAGAGGCAGCCAGTTCCAGCACGGCGAGGTCCGAGCCGGTTTCCCCTGCCAGCCACTCAGCTCCCTTTACTCCCAGCCGGAGCCGCTCTTGCCTCAGGAGGCACAGGCTCAGCAATCATTCAAGAGCACCTTTCAGAGTCACACAAAAGAAATCGCATGGGAAAGTGAGTCGTCAGCACCCGGGGACTCCTGGTTTCCACCGGGATAGAATAGCTCTCCGCCTCGTTCACTCCATCAGACCTCCCTCTATCTATGTGTCATAAACTGCAAAGTAGCAACAGCCAGGGAGGGCGGACCAAACAGAATTTTTCTTTCTTTCTTTCTTTTTTAAAATCTTTTTGCCACATGTGAACATTGGGAAGTTTTGGCTTTCCTTTAAAGCAAGAGAAACTGGAGAGATGGACTTTTGTACAGATTCCTGATAAGGCAGGTAAGTCCCACTGTGATATTTTTTAGAGGGAAGGGGGAAGAGATAACGTAAGGAGGGCTAGAGAATGGCGAGTCCTAGGGGATGCTCGGGAAACCTGAGGAGCTTCCAGCCAAAGGCTCCAACGTTTATGCCTAAAGTGGAATTACTGGAATCGGCAATGTGAGTTCAGAGTAGCCAAGTAGATCTTTGGCTCTAACTCTGGTAAACTGTCAGTGCTATTTTTATTTATTATTAAATACACTAGACGGATCGTCTAGCCTGTTTTCCCCAACAGAAATTGCCACCTAAAAAAGTAAATTGAAAGCCTCACATGTGGAAGAGAATAAGTTGGTTTTTCAGAGTGAACACTAAGGACAGTTTGCCTTCCTTGAAAAAGAAGACCCTTCCCAGGTAGGTTTCTAAATAAGGTATATATATGTGTGTTTATATATATATGTACAATTTTTATATATGCCTTCATTATATATATATATTCCTTATTTTTGCAGATGAGAAAATGGATCCTTTCCTGAATCGTTGGGGTTTTCTAGGTTTCTGCCTATCATCATCTTCTCTTTACATTCTCCCTCAGCAAATTCAGCTACTCTCAGGCCTTCAACATGCTGCTTGTGGCCAAATCTATAGTAGATTATTTTCTTCAATTCCAGATCTATATATCTAGCTGCCCACTGGGCATTTCTGTCTGCATCTGAGATACCTGACCTCAGCATCTTCTTTCGTTCTCCCATTGCCCTGCCCACCTATTCATTAATGGAATCAGAATCACCATCTCTTCACTCAGCTGGTTCTTATCCATGACTCTCCTTCTTCCTCATTGCTTGAGCTTATCAGTCTCCAGTTCCACCTCTAGGTAAATCTTTTGCAAATCCTCTCTCCCATTTCACAGCTAGTGCTTTAATTAAGGATCCCAGCATTGATCCCCTTGGCTGTAGCATTCGTTTCCCTCTCACTGTCCTTTAGGCTATGGCCCTGCCCCTTTGCAGCCCTGTGCTGCTGCTAGAGGAGGTGGAAGGTGCTGACTGCTGGGGTGCAGTAGAGCAGGCAGCAGAGAGCACCGCTTTAGAGTCAACTCCTTGGTTTTGAAGCCCAGCTCTGAACTAGTTGACTCTTTGAAAGCTCAGTTTCTGCATCTGGCAAATGGTAATGCCTTCCGCTTAAGACTGTGGAGCTAAAATGAGATAATGCAGGTCAACTCTTGAGCCCAATGTCTGGCTTATAGGATGCTCTGAATTAATGTTTTTTTTTTTTTTTTTTTTTTTTTTTTTTTTTTTTGG
>JAKSZT010054334.1:61130500-61147753 GCA_026826555.1 Tolypeutes matacus
ATTATTTTTTTTTTTTTTTTTTTTTTTTTTTTTTTTTTTTTGAGGAGGCACCAGGGATTGAACCTGGGACCTCGTACATGGGAAGCAGGTGCCCAACCACTGAGCTTCACCCTCTCCCCTGGTTACCATTTTTATTCTTATGCATATTACTGAAGAACAAAACTGACAAAGTCCTCCAGTCTCTTCCTGGTGTGGCACTTGACTCCTTTCTTCATCAGCCCCTCTGCACTGCCCCCAATTTTCAGACCTGGACTCTTGTTTCTCTCCCAGTTGCATCCTAGAAGTCAGTGGAACTTGTAGGTTTCTTTTCTGACCATTTGTCTGCTCTTGTATTTGCCGTTTGCTGTGTCTGGAAAATGCTCTTACCACCTCCCTTTTTATGTCCATCTGGCGAATTGCTATGAGGTTTTCAAGACCGAGTTCCAAAGTTATCTCCTCTGTGAAACCCAGGCCTGCCAATTACCATCTGAATGACTTTGATTATGCCACTTAATCTCTCTGTGCTTTAGCTTCCTCATCTGTAAAAAGGAAATATAATAGTAATAATATAATAATAATACCTACCTCATAGAATTGGTTTGAGAGTTAAATTAATATATGCCTGACACATTTTAAGCATTCAATAAATTATTCTTTATTGCTATTATTCTTATTATTGTTATAAACTTCCTGTTGCTAAGCTCTCCTACCCCCACGTAGGCTAAGGCAATGGCACTTTCCACAGTCTTCTGTTTTAACCCTTTTCACATTGCATGTTAGCCCCATGAAGGCAAGGAATGTGTCTGTCTTCTCTGAGGACTGGCACATAGTGTGCTTGGATATGTTTGTTGAATGAATATATGACAGATTGATAATGACCTGTTTACAGGTGTGTCTTCTCTATTAGATGGTGAGCTTTTTCTTCATCTCTATACCTTCATTTCCAATCATGGTGTCTCATAATGATAAGTCCTCAGCAGAGAATAAATTATTTTGAAAGAATAAATGAATTGATTATCAAGCATATATTAAAAAAGCAGATTCAGGTAGAAAGCTAGAAACTCTAAGTGTTTTTCATTACTCTGTCCAATGGGATCTTTTTTTCTTTTTTTACGGGGAGGTCTCAGGGATCGAACCCGGGTCCCTCCATATGGGAGACAGGCGCCCAACACTTTGAGCCACATCCATCCCCCTCCAATGGAATCTTAATTTAATTTTATTAAAAAGGACAAGGTGAAATGTGATAAAAAAAATGAAACTCCAGTGTTTGAGAGCTGCTCTAAAGCGTTTCAATGTTACATTTTATTTCACTGATTGCTGCATTATTTTTCTCCTTAGAGAGAAGTCTGATGTTTTGGGCTATAACTCAAAGAACTGCTAAGCTTCTAGTAATGGCAAAGCTAAGTCAGTGAGTTTCTTATTACCATGTTTAAATTGTGGAAATAAATTTGTTAGCAGCCATCTAAAGATTATTTGCCTTTTTTATTGCAGTTTTATGAATGCTTACTATGGACATAGCAATTTGGGTTAAATCTAGGCCTTTGGCTACTGATGTATAAACAGCACTTGCCTATTAATAGCATGAGAGTTAGGTTTGGCAGGAATGGTTTGCAGGTCAAACACCACTCTTGAGTTTGGTGAAACAGAGGTGTGTGTGACACGCTGGTGTGCTACCCAGGTGGCCCTTCGTGCCTGATGCAGTCATTCTCCCTGCTGCTGGGAGTATTGGAGGCTGATGGGTTTTGGCTGATGCTTCCCCTGAAAATCAGCCTCAACTGAAGAGGCAGCCTTGACCACCGTCAGCAGCCGGCATGTGATGACTGGTCTGTTGTGAGGGTTTAAAGGACTGGCCCCCTTGCCTCAAGGCTGGGCAATGCTGAATGTCCACCTGGTTCCTGAGCTCCCTGTGGGATCTGCCGAGGTCTCTGTTAAGACTGCCTCCCAGTTAAACTGCTCCCATTATTTGCCAATCTTGTCTCTCTTTTCCCTTACAGGTGTCAATCCCAGAGCAAGCCCTGATAAACCTCCTGCACACAAATCTCTCGTTTCTGACTCTGCTTCCTGGAGAACCCAACCTAAGATCTTTCTTTTTTTCTTCTTCTTCTTCTTGTGTCTTAATGCCTTTAGATCACTTCTGGTTGAGCTGGATGTCCTTACTGAGAACAGAAAGCTAAGGTTTTGTTTTTATATATTTTGATGAATGCCTCCTTTCCTTAAACTTGGAGTTCTTTAATAGACAACTGTCCCTGCCATCTAATTACTGTCAGAAGGAATGTAAGGTCAAAAACTCCAAAACTGAATTTATTATTTTGGACAGAATTCCATACATAATTGGAACTTCTATAGGGGTACATTTTGCAACTAGTTTATCCCGGAGGATTCACCAGAAAGTGAGTAAAATTAGATGTTGAATTTCTTCTTTTTAACTGGCTGCATATTCAGTGATATTCATAGCCCCTGCTTGAAGTTTTTTTTCCAGGCTTAAATTATTGGCTTTTTGAAATATTAGTGACTTATAGATTTTAATATATGTGGAAAGGAAAATAAAGTACTCTGGGCAATTAAATTTGGAACACTGCATCCTGTAGCTTCCTCTACAGAAGATCTACAGTGCACATTAGCATATTAAAGGCTGTGTAAAATCCTGCAGTAAAGAAATCTGTTTATATTTATTTTTCCCACTCTCTCCCCTCCCCCTACACACTTACTGCAGGATACTTTATTTTTGAAACTTGAGTTATATATTTTACATTCAGTAAAATTCTTAAGAATATAGGTCAGTGAGATTTGACAAATATGTACATCTGTGTAAATATCTCCCAAATGAAGAGATTAACCCTTTCTATCACTTCTGGAAGATTCTTGACCTTCATATAAATGGAAACATTCTGCATATACTAGTTTTGTGTCTGGCTTCTTTCATTCGATAGTGTGTCTGTGGATCCATCATGTTGTTAGGAAACTGTTTTTTTGTGGACTGTAATCTGAGAAACTGTTAAATGACATGAACTTTTGGGAAATCACTTATTTATTTATTTATTTATTTCTTGTTCAACAGAGCACAAACTAGATCCTTGTCTTTTCTGCCCTGGTTAAGCTTCTTAATTTTTCAAGCAGTGTCAAACTTAACCTCCACTCCATTGATTTTATCTGATATTTACCCCGAATTGGCAACATAGACTTCTTTTATTCCATGTTCTTTCTTTCTTTTTTTTTTTTTTTTAAAGATTTTATTTATTTATTCATTTATCCCCCCCTTGCTGCTTGTGCTCGCTGGGTCAGCTAACCACGCCGTGCGGGCGGGCTTGCCTTCACCAGGGAACCGAACCCGGGGCCTCCCATATGGTAAACGGGAGCCCTACTGATTGAGCCACAGCCGCTTCCCTCCATGTTCTTTCTTAAGAAAATGGCTCCGAGATTTCTGCTACTCCAATTTTACCAATGATCTGATAGTGTGAAAAAAATATTGACAGAGGAGTTCCCAAATGATATGTAATCCATCCCTTCCTTTGGGTGCTATAATTCTCATATTTGGAACAAGCCAGACCACCTGACCACTGCCTACCTGAAAAACAATGTCTTGAATTGCCTTCTGTTATGATGTTGGCCTGCATCAAAAGAAGCTAGTCATCTGTCATTTCAGCTTTCTCATAGTGGTGTTTAGTTGAACAATATTCATTAATTTAACAGGTAATTACTGAGTACTTATTTTGAGCCAAGTATTGTTCTAGGTGCTGAGCATAACTTTGAAGATGGACAAGGTTCCTATCCCAATTCATTCAGTTCATTTGTATACTAAATAGTTTATAGTTGCAAACATAATTATAGGGTTTAGGGAAGAGGTATAAACCTGGTAGTTAATGGCATATTGATGGTATTTAGTCATGAGATTGTATGAGATCATCTAGCGAGTGAGTGAAGATAGAGAAGGGAAGAGGTCTGAGGACTGAGCCCTGGATTCCTCCAATGTTTTGAGGTCAGGGATATGTACAGGAATCAGTCAAGTATATTGAGGAGACCCAGTGAGTAAAGAGGGACACAAAGCGAGTGGTATCCCAGAATTCAGGTGAAGAAAGATTCTCAAGGGGGAAAGAGTAATCAACTATGGCAAATGCTTCTGATGAGTTGAGTGAAAAGGGGACTGAGACATGATAATTGAGTTTATTGATTCGGAAGTCTTTGGGAGCCTTGATAAGAACTGGTCTAGTGGATCATATGGGGTTTAAAAACCTGACTGAGTTCAAGGGAAAATGGGAAGACATAACGAGTATAGTCAACTACTTTGAGGAGTTTTGTGGAAAACACAGCAGAGAAATGGAGTGCGAGTTGAAGGAGGATGAAGGGCAAAGATATTTTTTCAAGGGAAGATAAATTATAACATGTTTGTGGGCCAATGGAAATGATCCAGTAGAGAAGGGAAAATTGATAATGCAGTGGAGTCAGGAGATAATTTTTGGCATGAAGTCCTTGAGTAGAAGAGATGGGATGGGTCAAGTATACAAATAGAGATGTTCCTTCATCATAACAAGAGAAAAGAGAACTTTTGGACACAAATGCAGGCATATGTGGATATGGTGATGTCAGATGAAGAATGTCTTTCAGGGAGGAGATAGTGACATGTGTGTAAATTGCTGTTAATGTAACAAATAAGAAGACGACTAAGAAATGATTCTTGTAGTATTTGTCAGTATAAAAATCTATTCTATGAAAGAAAAAAATATCAAAAAGAACAAAAACAAAGATAAAAATAGAAAATGTCTATACTGGCTTTGATAAGAACTAAGTGGAGTGGATGGATTCATCTCTAATAACAAGACAGCAAATAGAATTTTTGGATACAGATGGAGTTTGGATATGGTGTTTGGATGTAGTGATGGGAACTTGTGAAATTCTTCATGACTGCTTCTCTGATGAATTATACTATGTTAACTTAGTAAGGTGAAGAGCTACATTTCCATAATTCCCTTTACTGATTCTCCAGTTTAGAATCAGCCATACAGGACCTTGGACAATATTTGGAAAATGGAAGTAAAGCAGAGCCTTTACTTTCTGAATGTTGTCAGACATGTTCAGATATGAGGTGCCCAGGGGGTCACGGCTTGTCCTCCCTTCTCTGCCCTTCGGCCTGCTCAGCCTTTAATTAAAAAAAATTTTTTTTTTATTTTGTAAAAGATACTTAGATTACATAAATGTTACACAAAAGATATAGGGATTCCCATATGTCCCACTCCCCACACCTCTCACACCCTCCCACATGAACATCCTTCATCAGTGTGGCACATTCATTGCAATTGATAAACGCATCCTGGGGCTTTCCCATTAAGCATGGGCCATAGTTCACATTGTAGTCTACACTCTCTCCCAAACAGTTCTGAATGTTATGTGATGATATAAAATAGCCTATATCTGTCATTGCAGTGTCACCCAGGACGATTCCCAAGTCCTGAAAAACCTCCTGTATTACAACTGTTTTTCCCTCTCCCTGCCCCCAGAGCATCCAGTGGCCACTGGCTTCACATCAATGTTGTAGTTTCTTCCATTGCTAGAATCACAATATGTCTTATAGTAGAATACAAGTTAATCCACTCTAGTCCATAGCTCTTCCCCCAATCCCGAGGACACTGGGATGGATGGTTACATCCACTCCACCTCCAATTGAGAGGGGGCTTATATCCCATGGGGGAAGATGGATGAAACTATCCTGCCTGAGGCTGCAGACTCTCTCTGTTGTCTGGGATAGCCGTTGCCCATCATCATTTCCCTACCAGTTGTCCTGGGTGAGTCCAGTGAGCTGTAGAGTAGGTGTTGCAACTCTGCCGAGGTTCTGGGCCCAGCTGGCACATGGAAAGTCCAAAGACTCAAGTCTCTGGATGTACACCTACAAACTCCAGCACGAAGTATAGGTTTAAATAGAAGGGACAGATGAGGCATGTGCAAGGAAGACATAACTGAGTCTAACTCTGTCACTCTCAGGAGCACAAACTCCAAAGTAGGTCCCACTGGCAAGGCACCAAACTCCAGAGCTATCTGCCCTGACCATAGGACCTGGGTGTCTCCAGAGCCCTCAGGAGCCCCACTATTTGGGGTAGTACCCACTTTGGAAGTCTATGAGATCCTGCTGAGATGTGCGTAAACATTACCTCTGGGATGACCTCCTGACTCACTTTGAAGTCTCTTAGCCATATAAACTCATTTGTCTTTGCCTTTCCCCCCTTTTATTTGAAGTATATTTTCAGTTTCACTGCTAGTTGGTGCTTGGTAGCAATCCCTCGGTGCCAGGAAGGCTCATCCCTGGGAGTCATGTCCCATGCTGTGGGGAAGATAATGCATTCATATGCTGAGTTTGGCTTAGAGAGAGGCCACATTTGAACAACAAGGAGGCTCTCAGGAGGCAACCTGTAGGCACCTCATAACAATAGGCTAAGTTTCAATTTCAAGAGCAAAGGCTCATAAGACTAGTCGCCAATAACAAGGGCCCATCAGTGGGTCATCCTCTTTTGCCAGTCACTGCCCCTGCACTTGGGGGACTGTTGCTGCTCCTTTAGAGAATGTGGCAGAGCTCTCCAGGATGGGAATTCAGTATTCTCTTGGTTATTGTGTGAGTCTCCACCCACTGTGACAATGTCCCATGAACATTTGAACATTTTTTCATGCCTTATATGTCTGTGCAGGTGAACTTCCTCCAATGTATCCCCCATCACTGACATCCCACACCAATGATCCTCCCGTGCCCAAATTGTAACCCTTCTGTGATCCAAAGCTTTTTAAAAAATGAAGCCATTACAATAGACGAATACAATTATTAGGAAAATGAAACAATAATGATAAGTTTAAATATAAGAAATAAAATACATAGAAATTTTAAAAAACTAAAACTAAAATGAAATGGAAAGATTAGGATATTAAAAAGATGAAAAAAAATTTTTTTTTGACATTTTCCCTTTTATCACTGCAATATCTGGTGTCCTATCTGTACCATGGCACCTTCCCCTACTCATTCCCCAGTGTCTCACTATTTTTCATTTTGTTTTCAAAGAAGTTTTAGGTCACAGCAAAGTCACACACAGAATATGGGAGTCTCTCATATAACCAACATCTTCCCCTTTCCTCCCTCCCCCCTATGTTAATACCTTTTTATATGTAGATGGTACGTACCTTTGTTATAACTGATATACACATAGTGAAACATAGCTACTAAACATGGTCAATGGTTTACATTATATTTTAGACCATACACTTTTTATAAATTTTGGTGATATTTACCATGTTCTGTGTCCATCATTGTAAGATCATGTTATTTGGAAGGTTAAGAGGCCCCAAATAGCCAAAGACATATTGAAAAAGAAAAATGAAATTAGAGATATCACACTACCTGAATTTAAAATATACTACAAAGCTATAGTGGTCAAAACTGCATGGTATTGACACAAGGATAGACACACTGACCAATGGAACTGAATTGAGAATTCTGATATAAATCCTCACATATACAGTCATCTGATATTTGACAAGGCCACCAAACCCCCTCAACTGGGAGAGAATGGCCTCTTCAACAAATGATGTTTGGAGAACTGGATATCCATATCCAAAAGAATGAGAGAGGAACACCATCTCACACCTTATACAAAAATCAACTCAAGATAATCAAATATCTAAATATAAGAACCAAGACCATAAAGACCTTGGAAGATAATGTAGGGAAACATCTACAGGGCCTTGTAATAGGAAATGATTTCATGAACGTCACACCCAAAGCATGAACAGCGAAAGGAAAAATAGATAAATGGGATCTCCTAAAAATTAAAAACTTTTGCACCTCAAAGGACATTACCAAGAAAGTAAAAAGGCAGCCTACTCAATGGGAAAAAATATTTGGCAACCATATATCTGATAGGAGCCTAATACCCTGCATATATAAAGAAATCTTACACCTCAAAAATAAAAAGACAAACAGCCCATTTAAAAAATGGGCAAGTGACCTGAAACGACACTTCTCCAAGGAAGAAATACAAATGGCTAAAAGGCACATGAAAAGATGCTCAACATCACTAGCTATTAGGGAAATGCAAATCAAAACTACAGTAAAGGGAAGCGGCTGTGGCTCAATCAGTAGGGCTCCCGTTTACCATATAGGAGGCCCTGGGTTCGGTTCCCGGGGCCTCCTGGTGAAGGCAAGCCCGCCCGCACGGCATGGTTAGCTGACCCAGCGAGCACAAGCAGCAAGGGGGGGGATAAATGAATAAATAAATAAAATCTTTAAAAAAAAAAACAAAAAAAAACAAAAAAAAACTACAGTAAGATACTATCGTATACCCATTAGAATGGCGGCTATTAAAAAAACAGCAGACTATAAGTGCTGGGAACCCACATCCACTGTTGGTGGGAATGTAGAATAGTCCAGCCATTGTGAAGGACAGTTTGGCAGTTCCTCAAAAAACTAACTATAGAACTTCCACATGATCCAGCAATTCCACTGCTGGACATAAACCCAGAAGAATTGAAAGTAAAGACATGAACAGATATATGCACACCAATGTTCATAACCGCATTATTCACTATTACTAAAAGCTGGAATCAACCCAGGTGCCCATCCACAGATGAATGGATAAACCTAATATGGTACATATATACAATGGAATATTTCTCAGCTGTAAGAAGTAATACAGTGCTAACACACAGGATAACATGGATGAATCTTGAGGACCTTATGTTAAGTGAAGCAAGTCAAGCAT
This sequence comes from Tolypeutes matacus, assembly GCA_026826555.1. Lineage (NCBI taxonomy): Eukaryota > Metazoa > Chordata > Mammalia > Cingulata > Chlamyphoridae > Tolypeutes > Tolypeutes matacus. The sequence continues at coordinate 61,139,212 of JAKSZT010054334.1, forward strand.
TGAAGGATGAACAGTACATGACCTCACTGATATGAATTAAGCAAATTGAGCAGACTCAGAGAGCTATTGTCTGGAAGATAGGCTTATAAGAAATAGAAAGGGAGAAGAAGGTTATGAGCCAACACCCTTATGGATGTAATCTATGGTAAGTAATCTATGTGTAGTTGTGTATTGAATGGATATGACAGGAGGGTAGTGATATTATTGGGTTGGGTGGTGCAGGGTTGACAGGTGGGTAGATTGGGAAGGGTGAGTTGGAAGGTCCAGGGTACTGGGGGAAGTGCTCAGCTCTTTGACCACAACCCTGCTGACAAACAGTGTCCCAAGGGCCACTGGCAGTCACTGGACTGTGAACTCACATAGGCAACAATTACACAGGCAATATTCCTGCAGACCTGTCTACAAACTTCCCTTTGTGGTCCCACTTCCATGGCCAGATGCTCTTGGCTTCTCCAATTTTCCTGAAAGTACCCAACAAAAATGCCGTATGAGAAGTGTTAAGACAACCAGCAGAGACTGATGTCATAGACCCCAACAGAGAAAAGTGTTTCAAGAAAGAGGCCAACTGAAAAGTCTACTAATACTGAGAAGTCTCCTAAGATGAAGGCAAAGAAAGGGCCATTGGATTGGCAACATGGGTTTGTTGGTGACTTTGATAAAAGCATTTTTACTAAAAATGTCAGAATGAACAAGGGCAAAATGGGGTGATGGTGGTGGCGTTGGTTTACACCCTGACTTGGTGGTCTCAGAATGAGTGAAGTAGAAGGATACAAATTAATTTTACAGTACAATACAAAAAGTGATAAGTGTTATAGAGAAAAATAAAGCCTGGGAAGGGGATAGCAATTGGGGGAGATTTACAAGATTAAATTGGCTGCATGAGAAGGTAGCATTGATCAGTGACTTGATATACTAGAGGGAATTAGCTGTGCACATATGGGGGGAGGGGTGCAAGAGTGTTCTAGATAAAGAAAATAGCAAGTGCAAAGGTCTTGGGGTAGAAGCATGCCTGCGGTGTTTAAGGAACAGAAAAGAGGCCAGTGTGCCTGGAGTGGTGTGAGTAGGGTGGGGAGTCCAGATTATATGACCTTCCTTAGGTCATGGCCATAGAAAGAACTTCAGCCTTTATGCTTAGTGAGAGGGGAAGCTATTTGATGATTCGAACAGAGATGTGTCATGTTCTGACATATATTTAAATACATCCCTCTGGCTACTGTGTTGAGAAGAGAATGAGAGGAGAGGGGGGTATGTGGGGGAAGGAAAGCAGGGGCTTCAGTTTTAGGAGAGATATTGGACTAGGGTAATGGCAATGAGGTGAGAAATGGTCAGATTCTGTGTACATTTTGAAGGAAGAGCCAAGAGAATTGCTGATAAATGGAGACAGGATGTGGGATATGAGAAAAAGAGGATATAAGAATGACTCTGAGGTTTTAGAACAACTGTAAGGATGGAATTGACCTTAAGAAAAACGTTGGAGACTTCAGTGAGAATGGGTTTAGGTGAATATCAGGTCCGTTTTGGACATGTTAAGAAAAATTTTTTTAAAGCAAGGATTTATGTATGTGTGTATGTATGTATGTATGTGTGTATGTGTGTATGTATTTTAGGGGTACCAGGGATTGAACCCAAGACCTCATACATGTGAAGCAGGTGCTCAACTGCTGAATAACATCCGCTTGCCATGTATATGTTAAAATTGAGATCTCTACAAGACAAATAAACAGCTATGTCTCGAAGACAGTTAAATGTCAGGGTCTGGAATAGAGTGGAGAGGTCCAGGCTGCAGATATAAATTTGGAAATTGTCACTGTATGGATGGTATTTAAAGCCATGAGATGTCCTAGGTACTTGCGTAGAGAAAGAAGCAATTTAAAGAATGAATCTTGAGGTACTTCAACATTTAGAGGACAGCAGGATGAGAAAGAGCCAGCGAAGGCTACTGGGGGAAGAGCGGAGTTGGTGAGGTGGGGGAAAACTCAGAGAATGTGGAAGTCAAGAGAAGAAAGAGAGAGATAAGAGGAAATACCACGCAGCTTTTAAGAATAATATATTGAAGAGTATTTCGTTACATGTGAAATTACTCACAAGTTAATGTTAAATAAGAAAGCAGGATAAAAAGCTCTCTATAGAGTATGATCTCAGATGTTTTAAAATATATATATATATATTTATTTATTATTATTTTTTTTTACTTTTTTTTAAACTTTATTTTGTACATTTAATAATTGAAAACATAAACAATTAAAAACTAAAAAGTAAACACAGATGAATAAATATATACATTTCTCAATTAAATGTAATGGATACATGTAAATTTTTTTAAAAAATAAAACAATATATTACACAATATATTTGGTTCATAGTAATGCATTCATACAGTATTTGTCCTTTTGTGTCTGGCTTGCTTCACTCAAAATAATGTCCTCCAGGTTCATCCATGTTGCCATATGCTTTATGACTTCATTTCTTCTTACAGCTGCATAACATTCCATTGTGTGAATAGACCACAGTTTGTTTATCCATTCATCTGTTGATGGACACCTGGGTTATTTCCAGCTTTTGGCAATGGTGAATAATGTGGCTATGAACATCGGTGTGCAGATGTCTGTTCGTGTCACTGCTCTCAGTTCTTCTGGGTATATACCCAGTAGTGGTATTGCAGGGTTACATGGCAAGTCTATATTCATCTTCTTTAGGAACTGCCAAACAATCCTCCATAGTGGTTGTACCATCCTGCATTCCCACCAACAGTGAAGAAGTGTTCCTATCTCTCTACATCCTCTCCAACACTTGTAGTTCTCTGTCTTTTTAATAGTGGCCATTCTGATAGGTGTGAAATGATATCTTATTGTACTTTTGATTTGCATTTCCCTAATCATGAGTGATGTTGAGCATTTCTTCATGTGTTTTTTTGTCATTTGTATTTCTTCTTTGGAGAAATGTCTATTCAAGTCGTTGGCCCATTTTTTAATTGGGTCATTTGTCTTTTTATTGTTGAGTTGTAACATCTCTTTATATATCCATATTTAGTTCTAACCTGAAAAAGAATTATATCAAAACATTGATAGTGATTGTCTCTGGATAGTGGAAGTACGGTGATTTTTAAAAATTTATATTTTTCTGTGGATTTTATAAATTTTCTGATGCATGTGTGTGTTACATTTATAGACAAAAGTAATAATTATTTTTACAGGTATTAAAAGTAATTAAAGACCATGGGAAGCTGCCAAGGATGATCTTATTCTATCCCTGACTGGATAGAATACTGACTCTGAGGTGAGATTTTTAAAATTCTCTTTAGGTGTAACATTTGTATTATTCAGGATTATTATTGGAAAATGGCAGAAATCTAAATTTAAAAAAGCATAAAAGAGAATTCTCATGTAATTGAGAAATCCATAGGTGGAATTAACTTAAAGCTAGGCTGGATTTAGTGGCTAAAAAGATGCTTCTAGGACTGAATTTCTATCTTTGGAATCTGCTACCCTCTCGTTGTCCTGGTTTTCTCCTATTACAGGCTTCCTTCATGTAGCTGGGAAAGACGACTGTTAGAAGGTCTGACTTTACATGATGACAGCTTGTGAAACAGGATTTGTGATATTCGTTTATCACTTGCAGGGAAGACTTTGGGGCTTCCACTTGGATCACGTGCCTAACTCAGAACAAGTCATGATGGTTAGGGGAAAGGAGGACTTGGATTGGCCAATCTGGGTTACCTGCCCATCCCTTTGGGGAAGGGGGTCTCAAGGCAACATGAATGACACCTCATTGGGACTCTGTGGAGTGGACCCCTTCCCCAAATAAAGATTGCTATACCAACTAGTACAATAATGACTGTCCACTCTATTAGTAGAGGTACTACTCAGCTTATCTATTTTTTGCTGTGTTTTTTCCCCAGCTAGATTGGCTGTGATGCCTGAGTCATACTTAGGTGCTTCAAAAGGAATCACATTTATTTCAGGTCACGAGGAGGCTGTTTGGTACATTCTTACTCTGGAGGTAAATAGCAGTCCAGTCAGTCCATGACCTTAAAGTGTAAGTGTGTTTCCTGAAATATCTAATTTACTACCACGCCTGACCTAGGTTTTGGAGAAATGAATATATTATCACTTAGATTCCCATTATGCAAGAAAATAACTGCTCTTTTATAAGAATAGTACAGTACTATTTACGGTAAAATATTTTTGCAGGCACCAAAGATTTATCTTCATAAAATTTTTCAGCTACATCTTAAAGGAAGATATATGGCCAGGATCCTAAATTTTGTTCTGGTACCAACTGTGGCTACAGTGACACCATTAGGTGCCTGTGGTAGGTGTGGAGGGAATATTCCAGGCAAATTTGGTTCTTATTCCAATGTAGGGCATGCCACCCACTAGCCCATGAAACAGACTGGACTTTGCTGGTTGTCAGGGTTCTGTCTGAGTAAAGCCCCATTCTGCTTCCCACTTGATTCTGGGGGTAAGTGGACTTTAGGGAGCTGATGGTGGAGATGTTTCCCAAGGAAGAGGAAGCCTTTGGGCCAATTTTACCAAACCAGCACTGTGGGAAAAGCACTGTGGGAAAGGCAGTCTATGGGAGGAAATAAACTCACCTAAAAAGCACACAAGGATCCAAAGAGAGCACACTGCTCAGAGGAAAAATTTTAACCTTGCTCTTTCCAATGAAAGCTCTATCCCTTGGCACTATGGCCTCATTATGTCCTTGGTCTTGACCCATCTGGAGCTCTCCCATCTTCGTGGCAAGTGGCAATGTGGGAGAAAGGAAGTCCTGACTTTTGACAGGATAAAATGGGCAGACCATACACTCAGTTCCTCTGTAGTCCAGTAGATTTGAAAGCCACAGATCAGTTAAGGGTATCAGTATATGGGAAAAGTTAAGTTTTCCCGTTCATAGGACCCCTTTTAAAATTCAAACTATTGTTCCTTTTGGTCTACCTGATATTGATAATTTAGATAGTTAAAAAAAGCCTTGTAGAAATACCTCTGATGGGACCCCAGAAACCACTGAAATGGATCAGAACATCAGTCTCGTTTCTCCTGAGGCCACACTATACATCAGATAAAATTCCTCTTTCTGTTCTATTTTCCACCCTAAATTATGCTCAATGCTGTTGTCCAAGATAAGGTTGTACATTGCATACTGTCACATGCACACCTCATGTCCATCCCCCAGCCCTCCCCTACTCATGCTTCCTTTTCTATTGGGTGCAGATGTTTCAGTCTGTTTCCATTCCGCAGCCTGGGGGAGGTGTTAGGCTGATCATACCTTAACCCAGAAACCTGGGAACAGGTAGCAGCAGCTGCTTCTTAGGGTGAGAACCTCAGTGGCAGGGCCCCTCCCCCCGGGATTGTATAAACACTCAGCCTTCGGGCAGCACAGATTTGTCTCTCTTTTCCTACAAGAAGTGGGGTATGAGGAGCTTCCATCCACCGACTCTGACTTGAGCAGTTGGTCTCCCTAGGGGACTGGCCATGATGGGCTCTCTTCCCCTGCTCTTTTGGACCCTTTGTGCTGTGTAAGTAATAAAGCAGTCATTTGCTGATAGTTTCTGTTGTGCCTGAGCCTGTGTTCCCATGATGTACCATAGAGGAACTTGCTGCACATATACCAATGTACCCGTTAAGAACTGCTCCATGCTTTTGGAGTTTTAAAGAGGGTCACATCATTTGAGCTCCCATGTCCTTAAACCAGGAAGTCCCATATCTCCCTTTCAAAGCCCATTACTATTTTCACATCCCCTCAACTTGACCAAGGACCCTGAGATCTTAGAGCAAAGCAGTCAGTCCTGCTTCAGACCTCATTTGGGAAGACAATAGAATTAGTTCACTGCTGAGGTTGCTTCTTGCTGCCCTTTTCAAGAAGAGTTCATTCCCCCATGCTCAGGCCCCATGTGTGGGTGCACTGCCAGGCCCCACTGAGTCATGCAGCAAGATGATGACATAACAGAAGAGTGACACAAGGGAGAGCCAAGACAAGACACACCGAAAAACCAGGAACTAAGGTGGCACAGGCAGTAGGATGCCTCTCTCCCATATCGGAGGTTCTGAGGATCAAATTCCAGTAAAGACAAGAGGAGAAGGATGAGAAGAGAGGGCAAGAAACAGACACAGAGAATTGCCCAGCAAATGGACACAAAAACAGCAAAAACAGGGGTGTATAAAAATGGATAAAAGTAAGTAAATTAAAAAAAAATAGGATGGGTTTGGGGGAAAATAAAGCAAATGTAAGGTATGGACTGTAGATAGTACTTTAACCATATTTTTATAATATTCTTTCATAATTTCTAACAAATGTTTCACAATGCAAGGTATTGGTGGTGGGGTGATATATGGGAGCCCTGTATGATGTTATGCATGTTTGCTTTTTAAGTTCACGACTTTCACTATACACTTATTGTTTATATATGTTCATGTATGAATGATACACTTCAATAAAATTTTTAAATTAAAAAAAAAAAAAAAAGAAGAGCTCATCCTCTGCCATTGCAGTGACCTTGCCCCTTGGTATTCTGGAATCATTAGGTTGCTGCAGTTCTTCGTTCACAGTCATGTGAATGTGATGGAGTGACTTGGTTCTAAGGATCTTCCTGCCAGAACCACAAACTCTTCAGTTCCAACGGGCTGTGAATTCTCAGAATAGAGGGGCTGGAAAAAATAGACTGGACAACTACATTTTAAGAATTTTTAAAGGAGATAAATCCATAGAATATGAATTGGCTCTGATATCCTTTTAGGTCCCTTCCAATTCTGATATTGCTTGACTCTGTAAATCTTGTGAGTCTGAATAAATAAATAAATAAAAATTAAAAATTAAAAACTGATACTATGCCTTAGATTTTGCCTTTATTTATCTCATTTTTAACCATAAAATAGTAAATGCATGTTGCAAAAATTTCAAAACTTGTAAAAGGATTTCTCTTCCAATCCAGCACCTTGTGCTTCTGGACATTTTCTTTGCATATACCCAAGTGTGTTTTCATGTATTTATAGCAAAATATATCGTCTGCTACTGCAATTCTACCAATAGATATACCATAATTCACTTAATAAGTTTCTTCTTGACTCATCAGATAAAGGTTAGAAAAGGTATTAGGATTGCAAGTGCAGAATTTCAAAGGATATCACTAATCTATACAAAATAATATGACAATTTAGATTCCCATCAACTTATGAGTATTTTTCCCACAACTAAAACTGAGTTCCTGAAAGCAGCAGCTCTAACACCTTTACATACTTTTTTTTTTTTTTTTATTATGGGTAAAAATCAAAATTCTCACAATACATACAAACATTTGCAAAATGATATATAAATACATATGCATATATGTGTATTTGCTTACAAAAATGTTATTTATATATATATATATATATACAAATATTTTAAGAGGTGCTTAGATTACCTAAAATATTACACCGAACCCACTGGGATTCCCATGTTGCCCACCTCCCACACCTCCCACCACATCCAACACATACATCTCCCACAGTGTGGCCCACCAACCTCAATGAACTTACACATCCTGGAGCCTTGCCACCAACCATAGACCACAGTTCACACTGTAGACCACACTCTCTCCCACTCAGTTCTGAGTGGTGTGTGCTGATTTAAAATGGCCTACATCCATTGCCACAACAGTACTCAGGACAACCTCCAACTCCCAAAGAAGCCCCTGTATTTCAACTGCTCATCCCCTCCCTACCCAAAAACTGTCAAGTGGCCACTGGCTCCACCTCATTGTTATAATTTCTTGCATTGCAAGCATCACCATATGTGAGCAAGAGAATACCATCAAGTCCACTCTAGTCCATAGTTCTTCCCCCAATCCAGAGGCGACTGGGATGGTGATGTCCACTCCAACTCCAAGTGAGAGAGGGCTTATATCCCATGGATATGGTGGGTGGGATGATCCTGCCTGCAGATGCAGGCCCTCTCCATTCCCTGGGATGGCCATTTCCCATCGTTGTCTCCTCACCAGGTGACTTGGATGAGTCCATTGAGCTGTAGGGTAGGAGTTGCAGTTCCACCTAGATTTCCTGCACACCTGGCACATAGGTAGATGGGAGGCTCCAGTCTCTGGAAGTATACCTAAGAAACTCCAGCATCACATGTAGGTTTGAATAGAAGGGACTGGTGAACCATGTGCAGGGAGGACTTATTTGAGTCTAATTCTGTCACTCTCAGGAGCACAGATTCCAAAATAGAACCCACTGATAAGGCATCAGTCTCTGGGGCTATCCCCCCTTATATAGGACCAGGGTGTCTCCAGAGCTCTCAGGAACCCCACTGAGTGGGGTGATAGGCACTTAGATGTTCTATGAGCTCCTACTGAGGTGTGCGTAAGAGTTACCTCTGGGATGACCTCCCGACTCTCTTTGAAGTCTCTTAGCCACTTGAACTCATTTGTCTTTACCATTTCCCCCTTTTATTCAAGGTCTTTTCCCAGTTGTGTTGCCAGTTGGCACTTGGGAAAAGTTTTCAATTAGCAATAATCGTGCCTCGGATAAACCTCATTGGCTACGATACTGCCACTGCACAAAGC
>JAKSZT010054334.1:61152753-61179090 GCA_026826555.1 Tolypeutes matacus
CTGGGAGCTTGCAGTGTGCGCCCTCCTACACCAACGCCATCTTGCCCCTCCCTTTACATCTTTTGAACCCAGTTAGCTACTCTATTAAAACTTGTGTCTCACTGTACAGGTAATAAAATTCTTATTTTTTCTAATGAGGGTATTTATGAACATTTGTTTTTAATTTATATATAAATTTTGAAGACTTAAAAAATAGAGTAATAATTTTTGAAACCGCAGCCTTAGCAACTTATAAATACCCTGATTCCCACTTTAATATCTTCATCCCACATTTTGAGTTTCTCTGTTTTACCATTTCCATCAATCTTCATTTTAACTGACTTGGTAACTCTGTTCCAGATAATTTGTCCCAAAGATCAAATGCCTTTCTCTAGACCATTTACCATAAAGAAAGTCAAAGGCTATATAACCTGCTTGGAGTAAATAGTTCATCTGTTAATGAACTGAGAAAGTTTAATACACAGGATTTGCAGTTATGCCTGTCTCAAGGTCTGTTTTTATAGCACTTATGACTTTCACCTATATGTATATATACACCATTACTACTTGATTTTCCAGCTTTAAATACCTTTAAAGAAAGAGAAACATCAGCACTCACATTGCTTTTTACCTTCTTTCCTACTTGTCCTTCCAATTTTGTTAATTGTATCATTTGTAAACATTTCCTGGTTTATAATGTTAACTACTGCTTTGTGTTATCAGATTCCCTACATCTATACTAGTCTTAGTCCCACAGTTTGATGGGATCATTTTCACTACCATCTACTCTGCCAAAGTTGTCCAGTTAGCTCTTGGTTGGTTGAAGATTGTCCTCTAGTGGTTTCTTCAAAAATAAGTCATGGCACCATATTACCTGAGTGCTTGAAAGTTCAAAAACATTTCTCCATTGTTTTTATGTGTGCACAACATTTGGTCAGTCTAAAATTCTTATGTCACATTTTCTATCCTTGAGGACACTGTAGGTTTTGACTTACCAACTTTTGGGTCTGAATGTGGCTATGGGAGGAGTATGGGAGGAATGAGAGTATCCTCCTGCCCCTAGATCTTTTAGAGATCCTAAGTTTTTTGTCTGGATGCCCAAAGGATTCTGTTTTTTGTTCATTTAAGTTTTTGAAGTCTAGTAAATTTACCAGGATATGTATTATGGTTGGCTATTGTGTTTCAGTGCTTCCCAGGACATGGTAATCCCCTTTAATTTCTGGATTAAATTCTTCTTGAATGTCTCTAAAATTTTCTTGAATTGTGTCTTTAAATATTTCCTTTTTATTTATTATTCATTTGTCTTCTTTAGGGCCAATAATTATGAGTATGTCCTATTGCCTTTATTTCTTTTCATAACTAAATTTTCTTTCTAACCCTTGTTCATTTGTGTTCCAGTTTATTCACTTTTCTCAATGTTATCCTCCTTTGTGTTTCAGCAGTGTCTATCCCTTTTGTTGATTTCAATGTGGTCACTACTTCTTTTTCATAAGCTGCTATATCTTCTGTTGCTTTGCAAATTTTATTTAAGACTTAGAATCACTGCTTCTAGCTCATGTTTATACAAGAAATTGCTTTATTAAGGCCTTTAAATTCATGTCAATTTGTTTGACAATGTTTTTAATCTTCTCCTTGGACATTTTTTTGGGGAAAGGGAAGTATTCTTTGTCTGCTCACTGTTTTTCCTGTTTCATTTTTCCCTTTTTTTAGATAATTTCCCTATAGATCCTGTAGTGCCATGACATGGTCCTATGTTGTGGGATTTCTCCCTGGTTCAGTCAAGTTTGTTATCCACAATAAGTATATGTAGTGTGTGTGTGTGTGTGCATAATTTAAATTTTTGACTTTCCCTAGTCAGCAAAGATTGATAGTGTAGGACAGTGATCAATGCAGATATTCTTCCGCTGTCACCCTGCTTCCATGACAGTTTGCTTCCTGAAGATAAAATGTGTGATTCCTCATTCAGCCCTTCCTCCTCTATGCCAAATGGGAATCAGGGAAGCTCCTACCATCAGCTTGCCTACTCTTTCTCTTTGCTACAAATAAGAGATTGTTGATCTTCCCTTTCATAGTTTGGAAAAATGGATGCTGCCAGCTTCATTTGAGATCTGTAGCCACAGGCATTCATCCTTGATATCTTCTCATACCACTGTTTGACTTCCCTGGAATTTGGCAGCCCTTTCTCAAATATGGTGGCTCAAGGTTGCACCCAGCTGGTAGTTTTGTTAAAGATGGAGCCTGAAATTGTTTCCAATTCCTACAGGTTTTTTTTTTTTTTTTTTTTTTTTTGGTGTCAACGAAAAGAGAAAGGGCGGAATTTGTCTTAACTCCATATTTTAGAAACTGCTAGTCTTTTTTTCTGCATTGAGGTGAATCATGTTTGTCAGTCACATAGACCCAATTTTAATCCCCTACCAGTTCTACTTTGTGTCAAGACTTTATCTTTCATTCAATTTAAGGTATTGGTATTATGTTTGCTAAGTGTATTAAAACAAGTGAAATGTGTGTTTAAACACCAAGAAGGGGAAGGTCTTCTGTTTTTTCTAAGTAGAAGAAGACTGAAGAACACCCTGGTCTTCGAGGTTCGAGTGCTCAAATTTCCAACAGAGCATGAGCACTGATGTCTTCTAATGGCCAGGTTTAGTAGAAAGGTTGATGCATTTCACTCAATAAGAAAGTGGTCTTAGCGATACTCTCTGGAGCAGGGGTTGGCAAATTATGATCCTTGGGCTAAATATTATTTGCTTCCTAGTTTTAAAATAAAATTTTTCTAGACCACAGCCATACTTGTTCATTTATCTATTGGTAGTGGCTGTTTTCATACTACAATGGCAGAGATTAGTAGCTGTGACAGAAATCATAGAGTCCACAAAGCTTGAAGTATTATTGTCTGTCTCTTTAACAGAAAACATCTGCGGACCCTTTGCTCTGGAACAACTAATTCTCTATCAGTTAACACTTCTCTTTTTTCTATTTTTCATCCATTACAGTCACAGTAAGAATAAATCAGAAACCTCTATCTCCCATCTCTGTCCTTCCAATAGATGGCGTGTGAAAGTTTGGGATGTAGTCAGACAAGTTTAATTATTTCTTAGCCACTGACCTGATCCTATTTTTGTAAACAATAAATTCACCTTTTGGAATATGGCAGAAAATTAAATTTTTAAAGATTTAAAGGTAAAGAGCACAGCTATGATATTTTACTATTGTCATTAGTCATACTTTTTGATTTTCAGAAGTCTGTCATGTAATATATTAATCTTTCATGGCTGTATAACTTCCTCTAAATCTTGTTAGTATCTATTTTGGGTGTGGCTATGACTTTCAGAGATATTTGTAATTGACCCTATTAGCCAAGGACCATAATGGAAGATTATGGAATGTAAAATAACTCTATTCACCCATCCAGTTCTTTCTTTTCCATTCTGCTTTTTTGCTTCCTCATCCAGGCATAGTTTACTCTCTTGTAACCAATAAAGACTGTTACTGTGATTATATCCTGACTGTATACACTATTCCAAAAACAAAATAAAGCCAATGAAGGGGACATCATTCTTGCCTAGGAAACCAGTAATGGAATCAATTGGCAGGATACCAAAACACAGTAGAGCTGAACTTTGGTTGGCAATGCAGTTCTGTTATTTTCCCCTCATATCCTGGATAATTTGATTCAAACACAATGAAAGAGTATTTTTTAATTTCCCCCACTTTTCTCTTCTTTGTGTGAATAGTGCTGTTTTTTTTTAAGCTTTACTTATTTGTTTTATTTCTCATCCTTTGCTACTTGCAATGGTTCCCATATTCCATCTGCTCTGGAGTCCAGACGAGAACTGGGCTGTGAGGGCAGAGACTCCAAATACAGTAGATGTTCAGTCAATGCCCTGTGACTGACAAAACACCAGCGCCTCACCCTGCCTTTGATGACGAGTTGCCATTTAAACAGAAACACACCAGTGCTGATTCCCTCTCAGCTTGAAACTCTTCAATACCCAGATATGTTTTCTACTACACTTGAATTTGACTGCTGGAGTTTGAGCATCACTTCTTACTTCAGTGACACTTATTTTGGTATCACCCAACTGAGTCAGGATCACAGCTCCTGGTGGTTGAAAACAGTGTGTCACCCACCAGTGTTCTTTTAGACATCACATTACACACCCCGTGGATATGGTTGCTAGGGAAGATGTCTATCTGTCTGGTAGCTTAGTCACCACTCACCATTAGCTTTCCCACCCCAGAAAAGTATCTAAAATTGGAAATCTCTACAATTCCTCTGAAATTGTCCTAATAATTCAGACCCAGCATAAACATTGTGTTGCAGTATGGTTGCCTGCACTGATATTGAGTTATATGACTGGATATATACCATATATTACATTTAAGAATATAGCGGTTGCTTTTGTATGAAACTTATATTCATATGTTGCTTTAGGGCCAAGGAGGGAGAGGAATGAATGTGCCAGGTATTACATATAACACACACACCTTACATAATCCTGGCAACAGCTCTGCAAGAGAAGAGAAGTAAGAATCTGTGACAAAGAGGAGCCTCAGAAAAGTCAAGAGATATGCCTAAGTTCATGTAATAGGCCAGTGCTGGAGATGGGCTGTAACCCCTACCTACTTCACTATTTCCTCTTTTAAGTGCATCCCATTTCCTTTGACTATATATTTTAAATATTTATTTCCTGGTTGTATAATTGCTGTCTGTTTTGTTATGGAGAGCTTGGATTTTTTTAGCATTTTGTATTATATTTCTGTATATTACAACAAATTGCACCTGTCCTAAGTACACAGCTCAATTAATTTTCCTCAACTGAACATACCCATGGGACCAGCACCCAGATTGAGAGACAGAAAACTACCTCAGAAACTCTCTTTATTCTCACTTCAGTCCTTCTCCCCCTATTCCAAATGGTGAACAGTCATCACTATCCTGACTTCTAACAGCATGAGGGAACTTTGCCCATTCTTGGCTTTTGTGTTAATGGAAACATGAAGTGTGCCCTTTTCTGTGGCTGGCTACTTTTGCTCAGTATTTTCTTTGTGAGATTTATCAGTTGTTGCATGTGCTGTAGATTGCTTTATAGCGTTCCATTGTGTGACTTACTACAACTTATTTATTCATTCTACTGCCAGTGAGCATTTGGCTAATTTTAGCTGCAGGCTATTGTAGACAGTGCTGTTAGTCATCTAGTTCTTGTCTTTTGGTGAACATATATATTAGTTTCTGTTGGGTATATACCTAAGGATGGAATTGTTGGATGTTTTATAAAAAAGAACAACTTCGTAGGGATCCCCATTCACAGATCCATTGAAGAAATATCTGTGCAGATTTACAAAAATATATATGCCTATTTTCTACCTAAAAGCTTTAGAGTCAAGTCATCTGGCATGGAGCCAAGTTTTCTTCTTTTCTTCATTAAAAAACAAAGCAAAACAAAAAACAACTCCACAGCAATTCAGTTGTGCACCAGAGGGTTTTTTTTGTTTTTGTTTTTTTATGGCAGAACAATGTTACATATTATTTAATAATCATTTTACATTTTATCTAAGGATATATATGTATATAAACACATATATGTCTATATATATCAAGTTTCATGATACTTTATATACAAACACCATTTCCACTTATTTTGGCTAATTATTTCCTGTTTTTATCTTTCAATTTTTGAAAAGAAAAGTCAATAAATATTTTAACCCAATTCAGCTCTTTCTAGGGTTTACTCAGTGCCTGCTGTGTGCTCAGCTGTCAGGAGATTTGACGTTTTCATACAGCAGGTGTTTTATCAGATCAAGGGATCAAGGAATTCAATCACTTTTATTATAAAAGTAATCTACTTTCCTTATAAAAAGCAGCCCCCCATATATATATATATATATATATATATATATAATAAAAATGAAAGTTGTGTTCTTGTTTACCTACTACCTCTCAGGCTCCCTGCCAGAGGTAACCACCATTGTCCTCTTCTACTTTCTAAATATACACAAGGTTTTGACATAAGTTATTGGCAATATGGTGCTCTAGTTTGTGACCTTAGACTAGTCAAATCATTCTGAACCTCCATTTCTTCTTCTATAAAATGGGATTGACAATACCCATAGGATTGTTGTGAGGACTAAACACGACCTCATCTGGAAAGTACTGAGTATAGTACCTGGCTTGTGGCTGGCACTCAGCAAAATGGAGAGATTCGTGTTATCATTATGATGCATAGCCTGTATTCAAACAAAAACCTTTGATGGGGTAAGAGACAAGGTGCTTTGTATGATACCATCAGGCAAACTTGCTCACCTTATTAAAATGCCTATTTCATCCTCATCCTATTTTTACATAAGAAGGAGCAAGCTAGAAGTAGTCCCGCTCAAAGAAAAATGTCAGGGATAGTGTTTTCATCATTTTCTGAGTTACAAATATGCCAAGCTGCCTGAAGGTAAATTTTCTGGGTCTCAACAGCTCTCACTGTCATGGATATAACAAAATTCCATCCTTAGATTCTCAGCTTGTGTGGCCATAATGCATTTTAGTTTGTATGTCCCTATTCAAAAATACTTCTTAGTGTTATGGTACAAGGTTCCTTTTTGGCTTGGGCTTTTGTTATCTACAGAACTGGTGCCTGACCCTTTCCTAAAGGCCCCAGGTTATCTGAAGTCTTCACACCACAAGCCATGTTGTTCAAGTTCATAATAATGTGACTAGCTTTACCTCACTGGTTTTATTTTTTAATTAATTAATTAATTTTTAAAAAAGATACTTAGATCACACAAATGTTACATAAAATATAAGGGATTCCAAATGCCCTGCTCCCCACACCTCCCACATTTTCACACATTAACAACATCCTTCATTAGTGAGCATTGCCACTAAGCATGGAGTAAAGTTTACATTGTAGTTTACATTCCCTCCCACCCAATTCTGTAGGCAATGGCAAGATATATAATGGTCTGCATCTGTTGTTGTCATGTCATTCAGGACATTTCCTAAGTCCCCAAAATGCCTCATATTACACATATTTTTCTCTTTCCCTGCCCCCAGAACCTCCAGTAGCCACTATCTCCACATCAAAGATATAATTTCTTCTATTGCTAGAATCACAATAAGTCTACAGTAGAGTACCAGTAAGTCTACTTTAGTCCATAGTTCATTCCCCAATCCTGAGGATTCTGGGATGGTGATGGCCACTCCTCTAATTGAGAGAGGGCTACGATCCTGTGGGGCCGATGGATTGGACTCTCTTGCTTGCAGTTGTAGACTCTCTTGGTTGCTTGGTTTGGTAGTTGTCCATCATCACCTGGTTAGTTTTCCTGGGTGAGACCAATGAAATGGAGAGTAGGTGTTGCAACTCCGTTGAGATTCAGGGCCCAGCTGGCACATGGACAGTCCAAAGATTTAAGTCTCTTGGATGTACACACACCAACTTTAGTACTAATTATAGGTTTAAATAGAAGGACAGAAGAGCCATGTGTAGGGAAACGATAACTGAGTCCAACTCTGTCACACTGGGGAGCATAAATTCCAAAGTAGTGCCCACTGGCAAGGCACCAAACTCCTGAGCTATCTGCCCTGACTGTAGCATCTGGATGTCTCCAGAGTCCTCAGGAGCCCCACTATTTGGGGTATTATCTACTTTGGCATTCAATGAGATCCTGCTGAGACATGCATAAGCGTAATCTCTGGAATGACCTCCTAATTCATTTTGAAGTCTCTTACTCATATAAACTCATTTGTCTTTACCTTTTTCTCCTTTTGGTCAAGGTCTTTTTCCAGGTGCATCACTGGTTTTATTTTGAGGGCAGTAGATTTCTTCTGATTTCCTTTGCACATCTCAGAATACACCTACTCATTCACAATCATGAGGTGTCACATGGTGCATAGAGTCACGGCACCTGTCTATGAGGGTCATAAGGACTATGGCTATAATTTAAAAATCTTTGTACCTCAGAGATCTAGTCCAGTGTGTAACACAACCATAACTGTGTTGAACAGGTGACTAAATTAATAAATGGTTGGAAGAACGCTCTTCACTGTATGAAAGAAGTAGGTTCTAAAACACTTGTGTCTACTTTTTGTAAATTTGAATTTTATGAGTTGGAAGGGTAATTCCTATTTTAAACAATCCTGAAAAAAATGTTTGTGAGGGCATTGTTTTTACATTGAATAATCCCTGTGCTTTAGAAGAAGGCACCAGAATCACCCTAAGAATTAGGATAAGCATGGGGACATAAGAATTAGATTTCACCCGTGGTCCAAACAGCCCAGGAATGGAAATTGATTGCCGCTTATGGTACCCAACTTGAACAATAGATGTCCTCCAAACGATAATGTTTGCTTTAGCCATTCTTCTTTTGTTTTTATGATTGCTGAACACGAGCTAATTTAGGGAGAAGAAGTGAGGGAATCTCAAAACAGGTTGGTTCAGGTTGAGCTCCCAACAAGGACTTGTTTTATTTAAAAATTTAATAAATTAATTGATCATTTAATTAATTAAGTTTTATTAAAGAAGTTGTAAGGTTTGTTTTTTAATTTTTAAATAAAATTTTAAATTTTGAGAAAATTGTACATTCTCATGAAGTTGTACGAAAGAATACAGGGATCTGGTATACCCTTTACCCGGTTTCCTCTAAGGGTAACATCTTGCAAAACAATAGCCCAATACCACAACTAAGCTATTGGCAATGATAAGTCAAGGTACAGTACATTTCCATCACCATAAAGATCCTCTTAGTGCCCTTTTATAGCCAAGCCCATTTCTTCCTGTCTCTAACCCCCTTCCTTAACCCTTGGCCACCACTAATCTGTTTTCCATTATTATAATTTTGTCATTTCAAGAATGTTATGTAGATGGAATCTTACAATATGCAACTTTTTGGAGATTCATCCAGGTCTTTGTGTGTATCAATAGTTCATTCCTTTCTATTGCTGAGTAGTACAAAATGGTATGGATGCAACACAATTGCTTAACATTTACCTGTCAAAGGACATCTGGTTTTTTCTCTTTATTTTTTGTCTATTACAACTAAAACTGCTATTAAAATTCCTTTACAGGTATTTGTGTAAACACAAATTTTCATTTTTCTGACATAAATACCTAGGAATGCTACTGTAAGGTTGTATTATAGTTGCATGTTTTTTTTTTTTTAATTGGAAAACTATTGTCCAGACTGAGTAATTCGGTTCCTCCACATCCTTATCCAACATTTGACATTGTCACTATTTTTCTCTTTAGCCATTTTGATAGATGTGTAGTGATATCTCTTTGTGGTTTTAATTTGCATTTTCCTAGTGGTTAATGATTTTGAACATCTTTCCATTGTTTATTCACCATCTGTATATTCTCTTCAGTAAAATATCTCTTCATGTCTTCTGCCCATTTTCAAATTGGATTGTTTATTTGTTATAGTCTTGAGTTTTGAGAGGTTTTAGACACTAGTCCTCTGTCAGAAATGTGGTTTGAAAATATTTTCTCCCACTTTGCAGCTTGTCTTCCAATTCATGAGCCTGGTGTGCCTCTGCATTTATTTAGATCTTTGATTTCTTTCATAAGCATTCTATGATTTTTAACATACAAATCCTGCCATGTTTTTTCAGATTTACAGCTAATCTTGCCTTGTTCCTGATCACAGAGGGAATTGTTCAGTATTTTGCCATTAAGTGTAATGTTAGCTGTAGATTTTTGTAGTTGTTCTTTATCCAAGTTGAGGAAATTCCCCTCTATTCCTATTATTCTGAGAGTTTTTTTTTTTATTTTTTCATAAATAGATGTTGAATTTTGTCAAATACTTTTTCTGCATCAATTGATATGTCTTATGATTTTCTTTCTTTAGCCTTCTAATAAGGAGGGTTACATTGATTGCTTTTCAAATATTAAACATTTTTCATCCCCACTTGGTTATGGGTACAATTCTTTTTTTTTTTTTTTTTTTTTTTTGATGCATCGTTCCTGGTGGTACTGCAATACCAGGTTGATGTGCAGAGTGGACGGAGCAAGCCCCTATTCCATCTCCCACCCTCAAAAACCCATTTAATATATTGTCCTCAGATAGAGTATGTATCAGATATTAAACTTATGAGAACACATACTACACTTGATCTTAGCCAAAGGGCTGAGAAACGATCTATAATTTTTTTTTTGAATTGCTGAATTCTATCTGCTAATATTTGGTTAAGGATATTTATGTCTGTATTCATGAAAGGTATTGGTCTATGGTTTTCCTTTTTTGCTAGTTTTGGTAACAAAACAAAACTAATTTCATAAAATGAATTGGGAAGTGTTTCTTCTTCTTCTACTTTCTGGATAAGAGATGATATAAAATTGGTGTTAATTCTTCTTTAAACATTTAGTGGAATTCTCCAGTGAAACAATCTGGGTCAGGAGATTTCTTTTTTGGAAGTTTTAAAATTACAACTTAATAGTTGTAAGGCTATAAAATTTTTCTATTTCATATTGGATGAGTTGTGGTAGTTTGTGTTTCTCAAGGATTTTTTTCCCATTTTATCTAAATTATCAAATTTATGTGCATAGAATTATTCATAGTATTCTCTTATTATCCTTTGATGCCTGCAAGGTTTTAGTGAGGCTTTTGTTCCTGATATTGGTAATTTGTGGCTTCTTTCTTTTTTTTCTTTGTCAGCTTTATTAGAGGTTTGTCAATTTTATTGATCTTTCAAAGAACCAACTCTTTGTTTCACCGATTTTATCTAGTGTTTTTCTGTTTTCAATTTTACTCATTACTGCTCTTTATTATTTCCTTCCTTCTATTTGCTCTGGGTTTATTTTTCTCTTCTAGGTTGTTGAGGTTGGGAGCTTAGATTATTCACTGAAACTTTTCTTTTTTCCTCATGTGTGAGTTTAATACTATATATACCTTTCTCAATACTGCTTTAGTTGTATCCCACAAATATTGAAATGTGTTTTCATTTTCATTCAGTTCAATATATTTTTTATCTCCCATGAGACTTTCTCTTTGTCCTCTCCACCCTGCTGTTGAGCTCATCTAACGAGTTTTAATTTAGGTTATTGTATTTTTCAGATTTCCATTTGGTCCTTCATTATGTTTTCTATTTATTTGCTGAGACTTTCTTTTTTTCCCCCACTTGTTTCCAGTGTGTATTTGCTTCTTGAAGCATTTTTATTTATGGCTGCTTTAAAATCTTTGTCAGATAATTCCAACATCTCTGTCATCTGGGTGTAGGTGTCTATTGATAGTCATTTTTCACTCAGTTTGAAAGCTTCCTGTTTATTGGTATGACGATTTTCTATTGAAATATGACATTTGGGTAGTTTGTTATGAGACTCTTAGTAAATGTCAACCTTCTGTTTTAGTTGGCTTTCTCTGATACTGCACTTTCAGGGGAAAGGAGTGTGCCAGGAATTTATTGTCTTGTGAAGGTAGTCTTGGTTCCCCACTCACCTCCATTGACACCTGAGGGTGTGTGTTCCTCATTGGTAAGTGTGGGAATTCCAGCTCCCATCTAGGCCTGCATTGATTCCTCCCTGGCTGAGAGGGGTAGCAGTGCCCCATTACTGTTCCACTTGAGGCCTCCACTGACAACAGTGGGGGTGGGTGGCCTCATTATAAGCAGCTGTAGACGTCCTAACTCTCCACTAAACCTCCACTGACACTGCCCCGTGGGTGAGAGGGGAGATGCCTCTCTTCCTGCTGGGTGGAGGTGGAAGGTTAGGGTCTCCACTGACACTGTAGGGTGGTGGTGGGTGGGGGAAGGGAGCACATTATCATCAATAGAGATGAATATCCCAGCTACTTACTTGGCCTTCTCAGACACCATGTTGGTGGACTTTGGGATGCCTCACTACAACTTGGTGGGGGAGGAAGTATAAGCTTTCTACTCAGCTTTTGCTGGTGTGTTTGGGGTGAGGCCATCGTTTTTGTGGTTGTTGTTGTTTGTTTTGTTTTTTGTCTGTGGTATTGGGTTAGAGTAGAAAGTTCTGTTAAAATTTCTGTCTCAACAGGTTGCCCTTTTCCTGGTACTTTGTCTAGAGAGCACATGACCTTGTTAGGGATTTTAAAAATCTGACTTGCCCAGCATTTAGTCTGAGATATATTAGGCCAAAAGAAAACCCAGGGAACTCACAACCATGTTATTTCTTAGGTCCTGACATCCCTAGACAATTTGCCTTCTCTTCACCTTTCAGAGTCTTCTTACATTCTATATATAATGTCCAGAATTTTTTAGTTGTACTTAGTGGGAGGAAAAGAGAAAAGTATATTTACTCCATGTTCCCAGAAGTGGAAGTCCCCTTGCTGGAGTTACTGAGGACCATCTCAGAATTATAGGCAGGGACTATATGAATGGCCCATTTGGGGTCAATTTTCCACTTCTCTTCCATTTATCTGGGGCCATGGTCTTTTTATCTACTCAGCTTCGATGGTGGGGACAGCACTTTTTTAAAAAGGAGTTTGAATTGGCTGGTATTCTGTGAGGAGATTACTGTATATACTCTTAAGGTTTCTGTTTTAGTTTGCTAAAGGTGCTGGGAGCAATAAATCAGAAATGTGTTAGCTTTAGTAATGTGAATCTATTAGGTTAAAACCTTAGAGTTCTGAGGATGTGAAAATGTCCAAATCATGGCATTATCAAGATGCTGTCTCACCAAAGGATGGCTGCTGGTGATCCTGGACTCCTGCCATGTGGCAAGGCACATGGAGGCATATGCTTATCTGGGTCTCTTCCTTCTCCTCTGGGCTTACTTGCTCCCCAAGCTCAGCTGTGGGCAATCAGACATATGGCTCACCTCTCCCTTCTCCTCTGGGCCTCCTCTCTTTGAGCCTATCAGATGCCTCTTTCCAAGCCTCTGTGCTTTGCTGATTCCAGTTCTCCCTCTCTCAGCCTCTCAGGGTTTCTCTGTCTCTGCCACCTTTTTCTGTGTGTCTTTGTGTGTTTCTCCCATTTTTAAAGGACTCCAGCAAGAAGACCAAGACCAACCCTGGGTCATGCCTCACTGAAGTAATCTAACCGCCCCCCCCCAACTGAATCCAATCCAATCCAAGGATCCCAGCACTCACAGGAATGATCTTTTCTGGGATCCATAAAAAGTCACAGATTGTCACAGTTTCTAGGAACTATTACCTTATTCCCTAATTGTGTTCTATTGTGAGGAAAGATGCCAATTATTTGGTTTGACAATAACTGCACAACTCAAAAATTGTATATAAATGAAAAAATTAAATATGAAAGGATATTAGAAAACAGACTCTATTTCTTTTGGAAGGTAAGAAACAACATTTAAATTATGAATAATCAAGATTGATAAAATTTAATAATAAATACCACATACCATGAATTTACAGAGACAACTGGAAACTATCAAATTCCATATGCAGTATTTAAAAATGTTAGCTCTAAGATGTAATCTATTAATCATAGCCTTGTCAGTCAGAAAATGTTCATTACATATTCCTGACAAATTTCAACTGTCATTTTCCTGTCAGAAGTTTGATGTTCCCTGCAGTGTTTGCTGTGCCTTTTTAACAGTATTTTAACAATCAGCTAGATTCCTGCAAGTGTAATTAGGTTAGAGATGTTCTGTCTCTGATAAAAACTGTCTAATTGAACAGAAGGATGTTTTCTGTAACCTCTTTCCACTTCCAGTTACCCTGACAGTTCCTCATTTTTTCTCCAGTTTCTCTTAAACAGCTTCTGGCATTTTCCTCATTAAATATTTATTAAATGCTTACCATTTTCTAGGCAGTGCTTTAGAGGCTGGGCATACAGACATGAACAGGTTGGAATTATGTTTCTCCCTTACAGAGCTTCCATTGTATTGGGGAGATAGATAATAAAGATATAGTGGTGGGAAGGGGCTGTGGCTCAATCAGTAGGGCTCCCATTTACCATATGGGAGGCCCCGGGTTCGGTTCCCGGGGCCTCCTGGTGAAGGCAAGCCCGCCCGCACGGCGTGGTTAGCTGACCCAGCGAGCACAAGCAGCAAGGGGGGGATAAATGAATGAAAAAAAAAAAAAAAAAAGATATAGTGAGGTCAAGTGCTGGTGTATAGCAAGAAGAACAATGGATAGTGATAGCTGTTGAGGGGTGGGGAATATTTTAGATAGAGTGCTTAGGAAAAGTCTTTTTGAGGAGACACTATTAGAACTAAGAGCTGAATAACAAGGAGAATCCAGCTCTGATGGGAACTGGGGCAAGAAATTTCCAGGTAGAGGGAAAAGCAAATCTGAAGACTCTTGATGTTGATTGACTTGGTATAGCCGAGGAACTACAAAAAATCTAGTGTAGCTAGGGTGGAAGGAGCGAGGGGAAAAGTGATAGGACATGAGGCTGGAGAAATAAGCAACCACCTGATTACATAGAGCTGTGCAGGTTGTGGTAAGAAGCTTGGGATTTTAGAACAAAAGAATGATTTGGCCATTGCTTGGAAAATTGACTGCAGGGGCAAAAGTAGAAGGAAGTACAGTTGGAGGCTGTTGCAATAGTCCAGGCTTGGACTATCTGGTATTGGTGAAGGTACTAAGGTGTCATTGGATTGTCTATGTCTTGTGAAGGTAGATCTCATAAAACTTCCTGATAACTTGATGTCGGGTGTGAGAGAAAGAAAAGAGTCAAAGGCAACTCTGAGGCTTTTGACCTTACCAACCAGGATGACATTGTCATTTACTAGGAAATGTGAAAGATTATAGGAGAAACATATTTTGTGGTGGAAAGCAAATATTAAATTCTACTTTAGACATGGTAAGTTTGAGGGACTTTTTAGACATTCAAATGGATATATTAAGTAAGCAGTTGGATATACAAATCTGGAATTGAAGGATGAGATTAGGACTGGAGTATAAATTTGAGAGTCCTCAGCTTTCAGACGGTCTTTGAAACCAAGGGATTGGGTGAGATAGTCTAAGGATGAAATAGAGATAAAGAAAAAAAGAAGGCTGGGGATTTTGGAGTAATGAAAATGCTCTAATATTGATTGCAGTGATGAATGTACAACTCTGTGATTATACCAATTGCCACCGACTGTATACTTCAGATGGATTGTATGGTTTATGAATATGTTTCAATAAAGTTGATTTTTAAAAAAGAAGACTGAGGATTGAACTCTGGGTGTTCCAGTGTGGAAGTTAGGAGAAAAGCAGCACTAGCTAGCAAAAGAGACCGATGAGGAACAGCTGTTGTGGCAGGAGGAAACTCAGGAAAGCAAAGTGTTGTGATATCAAGAGAAGAAAGTGTTACAAGAAGATTGGAGTGTGCCAACTGTTGCTGAGCTATGATCAAGGGGAAGACTGAGACTTGATTATAAGAATTACAAAATAGATATCATTTCATGACCTTGTTGGCAAGATGGGTTTCAGGAAAGTGGATATGATGAAAGATATTGGAGTAGACTGAGAACAATATGAGGTGAGAAAGTGGAGGTGGGGAATAGAGACAACTCTTGAATTTTGCTATAAAGAGGAGCAATATTTTGCCACAAATATGTGCAGTAGCTGGAGGTGCTATGGGTGTCTTGTTTTTGATGGAAAATGTTGAGTATGTCTGCACACTGATGACACTGATTCCATAGAGAGAGAGATGGAGATGCTAAGAGATAAGAGATAACTGTAGTTGCATTAAATGTGAAGCAGAATATGGAAGGGAGATAAATAGGATAGACTAGAATTAAAAAAAAAAGTTAGAATGGCATAGAATCAAATAAAATATTTGTATTTTACACTGCAAAATTCTTTTCCCCCCCATATCTCTTTCAACACATATTTTCCAGTTCACCTAAATGCAGGATTGGTCCTGTGAGGGGGGAATGTATTGTTTTTGTCTGCTCAGCACCCTTCTTTTACTGGGGGAACTGCTCACCCTTAACTCCCGTAGTTCTTGTGGACTTGCTATCACCGTCCTCTAAGGTGAGCTTGGGACCCAGGCAGACCAATCATCTCCCTCACCACTGTGCTTGGTCCAGGGATGGAGTTAGAGTCCCATGAGGTTATAAATGTAGACACTGGGAGAGAAGGTGTCTCTCATCCTTGAGGAGTGTAACTTGTAAGCTATTTATTGAGAGCCATTTCTGCAGCAGGAAAGAATGAAGCAAATACAAAGTGAAGCAGAGACTAGCAGAGCCGAGGGGAAGGAGAGGAGAGCCAGAGAGCGTGAACATCACATGAGCCTCTGGATCTATCTGTGCTTGAAGTGTATCCTCCCATAAAAGTCCAGTTGCATAAGCAAATAATTTTCTCTTCTTGGTTAAGCTAGTTTGATTTGTGTTTCTACATGCTGCACCTGATAAAGTCCTATCAACACCTCACGTTACATCATACAATTAACAAAACTATATATTCAAAGGAGTGCCAAGGTTATTGGATGAGAAGAATGCCAATCAAGAAGGAAAAATGCTTTGGGTTGTCAGATAGGACACCCATTTTTGCATGGAACGGGGGTGGATAGTCTAACAAAGGAAATTTGTGGAGCAATATATTGGCTACATTTTATTCTTGAGCTTCTTCCCTCAGAGTGTCATCTCTAATAAAGAAACTATATTGTCACGTTGGCTGCCAGCCTGTGCCCTGATTTTGGTTGGACTCCCAAGAGATACGTGAAGTAATTGAATCTGTGGGACTACAGAAGCAGGCCATGTTTGTTCAGTGAGCGGGAGGGGCCCACCGCGGCACATTCTCGTGAAAATTGCAAATCTTATGCTGACTGGAACAAGAAACTTTCTATCACTAACAACATTTGACTAGAGCATTTACATAGATGCACTGGCAATAATGCCAAAAATATGGAGGAAAGTCACTATTCACTAGAATTAGTTTATTTGTGTTGATGAAATGTGTAAAAGTCAGATCATCAGGTCCAGATCTCCTCCTGCCTTCTCAGCAAGAGAAGATCTCCAAGGTTTTACAGATCTACATCATGGCACCTGTATCTTCCCAGGCTCCATATGCTGAGGAGTAAAAGGAGATTGCAATAATAGGAACAGAATTGTATTCTCTGACTCATTCTCTACCTATAAAGTCATGGGGACTCTAGCCTTTTCTGTCTGTGGCTCTGGGGTTGGGAGAATGACCTACATGTGTGGGAAAACGTGGTGGTCATGTGAGATGACTGCCTCTGCCTCACCCCAAGCTGTGGGGACCTTCTCTGGGGCTCTGATGTGGAAGGGAGAGAGGCTCAGGGCCCAGGCTTCTCCCAGCTTCATCCACATCTGGCACTGTAAAGATGCTCCACCTCAGCTTGCATTACATGTTGCCTTGAAGTAGAGATGCCAGTGTCTTAGATTTCTATAAACACTCTGAAGACGTTCTTTTATGCCCATTCTGCACTGCAGCCCCCACTCCATAAAAATCTGTCTGTATGTCTGGGCAGTAGGGCAGTCTGCATAGCACATACTCTCTGTATCCAGAGTCATGCCTCTCCTGGGAACACAACTGATCATCCTTGGACTCAACTTGTTTGTGTCTGTGGAAGATGAAAGGTGCCCCATTGAGTGACATCTCCACATCTGGGCTGGCATGTGATGAATATGGTCATTGGAGTGTAATGAGTGTAACATACTTTGCCAGTTCTAGAACTCACCCTTGAGGGGACTGGGAGTTCTCTTGAAACACTCACTCTTGGAGCCCTGGGCTGCCATGTCAATAGTCTAACCATCCACTGAAGAGACCACGTGGAGACGCTCTGAGACTTCATGGAGAAGGAGAAGGGCTCAGCCAAGCCCAGCTTTCCAGCCATCCTTGCCAAGCCCCAGGTACCTAAGTGGAGACATTTTGGACCTTTCAGACTGGCCCAGACCCCAGGAGATTACCACTGACTGATCACATGTCAGCGAAGAATTACCCAGCCAGGCCTCGTCCACATTCCTGACCCACAAAATTGTGAGATGTAATAAAAATGTTTGTCTTCAGCCACCAAGTTTTGAGCCTAGCATGTTAAACAGCAGTTGATAACCAGAATGGCTCCTGACGTCTTTGAGGATGTGTTTTTTTCCCCCTGAGACCCCCTGGTTTTTAATGCAAGCAGACTTTCAGTAGTCCCATCCTGTCAGCTCTGTGTACATGCCTGAATTTATGGAGGCATATAACTCAGGCTCTCCCTCTGCCTGAAACCTACCTCACATTTTATTATTGGGTGACAGGTGGACTTTAGGCAGCACAGATGTGGTTGGTTCAAGCATGTTCTCTGCCTTCATTTCTGCCCACATAAGGCTAGGCTCAGCTCTTCCTCACACTGCCCTCCTCCCAGATGACACAATTCCCCCATACCCCAAACTGGGGTGATTTTTTTTACTGAAAGCAGGGTTTTTGTTTTTGTTTTTCTTTTTGAGGGTGGTGGAATTGGAGGAGAGAACTACATCATGCATCATGTAGTAAAAGTTCCCCATCAGAAAAAAAAACCTGTTCTTTCTCTCAGGTTTTCCTTACCCATGTGTGTGCTCTCCTGTCTCCAATCCTCTTTTATTATCCAGAAAAGTCCATCTGTTCCTCTCCTCTTGCATAGCTCACTGAGCTCTGAAGCAAAATAATTATTGCTCCTCAATGTGCCCCTTATGTCAGAGTAGGGGAGAAGGGTGAAGTTTCAGTTTAAAGAGGGGCCTGTGCAATATTTTTGCTGGCTTCTCTTGATACCCTTTTGACTAAGATTCATGGTTTAGCTCCTTCTCTTATGCCTGCCACCCACCTCCCCTCAGCTCCTTCAAGGCTGAGCAGGGCTAATCTAAGGAGATCCCTTGGTCTTCTGTCTTCCACTCAGCCTGGATTTTGATGCTAGAAGGCGTGTGCTCTCATTTGTTGGCACAGATCTCTTGCCAGGAGCCAGGCTTAGAGCCCCTATGGGCGAATCAATGTCCTGAGGAACTCGAGGGGCTAGGAACTTGGAACTATTACTCAACCAAACTCAGTAGCACCAGTGAGTGGGCACCATGTCCAACTGGCCTGTCTTTTGTGTTTTTTTCACATTCAGAGTCCAACCCAACCTGGAAAGTCTGACCTTTCCCTTCTGGGAAGGAAAAACATCTTTGGATAGGTGCCCTGCCCACTTTAGCCCCTTCTTTCTGAATCTCTGTGTCCTGAAAGGGAAGACCAATGGCCAGTTCACTGAGTATATTTCTTCCTGGGAGCTGTCTGTCCCACTGTGTTCCTTCTCTTCTCAACCGAAACAGATAGCTGGGAATTGCCTCCTCACCATGTACTAGATGGTCACAGGATTGACCCTGAACTTGCCCCATAGAAGTTGGATTAGAAAGGAGCTGGGAATGTGGTACTTACTTGGTCACAGCCTTGCTGTTTGCGACCAACCCTGACACTCTGGAAGGACATTACAGGGCTTCGCACCCTACCTGACCCCTTGCTGGCCAAGGATTTGACTTTAAGGGGCTGAGCCAGTTGTTCCTCATTTCTAGTTCTCCAAGGTTGTCCTTGTTTTTCTCGTCTTATTCCCTAAGGGTCATTAGCTCTGCCCTCCCCCTTTCCCACATTCTCTCCACTAATAGCAAGGATTCAGAGCTCTGGTGAAGCCTGAGTTTTTTCAGGTGGTTTGCCCTAAGAACAGCACCCACCCTGAGAGCTTCAATGGTGCTTGAGTCTCCAAGTTGTGCTCCCTGGCACCCGTGCCCTACAAAATTCTCTGGACTTTGAACCTTTGTATAGAGCACCCCTTTCTCTCCTGTTTCCTCAAAGGTGACTCTTGACATGTACCCTTTCAAATGAGGCCCAACGCCTTTCCAGAGAAATGGAGGCTTTTGTGGAATTTGAGACAGCATGCAATTTCTAATGTCCGACTCTACAAAATTTTACCTGATCTCCAGAGATGTGTGCTAACTCCAAGAATTCATCATGCAATAGCACACATACAGTTCAGATCTTCTTTTCTTATTCCTGGCCCTGATCCCCCTGAGAATGGTTCTGAGAGCATGTAGCTTCCCCAGTGGTTCCTATGGCTGCTTGCTCATCAGCCCCACAGCAACAGTTCCATCTTTAAGGAATCACGTCTCAGCCGGCGAAAAAGGGTGGAGAGCTTGAATTATCCCAGCCAAATCTGCTAGGCACCTCCTCTCTCCTTAACAGAAAAAGTCTCCATTTCTTAGGAATCTGTGTGCCTGTTGATGTTGGGTTACACACAATTTTCTGAAAATTTGTGAGGGACTCTCTGAGACGTCGTCAATCTGCTAACTCACATAATTACTGCATATGTCTGGCACTCCATCTGGAACGTTCACTGCCTAATAGCACATTTCCCCAACAGTTGCAATGCTGGTGATCAAGGAGTTCTACAATTACTATTTGTTACAGCAGCTCTTACCTAGTTTTACATAATGTCCACCCTGTTCATGCTAATGCAAATTTCAAACTGTCTTGTTGGGTTCCCAGAGAAGGAAAAAATCTTCAGGGGATTTCATGAAAAAACAAGCAGGTTTCATGAAAAACAAGTGATTGAAGCAGGGAACCACTATCCCAAGCAAAAGAGAAGACTGGGAGCAGGAAATTGTAAGGTGCAATTTAACTCATCGCTATAAAGGAAAGATGCAGATAGACTGAAAAGCACAATGGCTAAACATTAGAGCTTTGGCATCTATGTAGATTTGGACTGGCAACTGAGCTGTTCAGGTGAACTGAGCTATTGAAGTGAACCTTTCTAAGCCTCAGATTACCCATCTGTGAAATGGTAATAGTGCTAGCTGCCTCATAGAGGTGTTGAGAGAATTAAATGAGATAATGCTTATGAAGTGCTTTCCCTGGTGGCTGGCACATAGTACACACTTAATAAATGTTAGCCATTATTTATTATTGTAATATTTGTTAGGAAGACAGTGCTCTCAGGGCTGATTTAAGAAATCTAATTATAAAGACCATGGCTCTACTGGAGCATTTACATGTGTGTACACAATAGATTTGACTTTGGAGTTTTTAGGGGATATTGGAAAACATCTCCTAAGATAAATGATGGATTTGAAAATGACAAGATCCTTTTCGCTGGTAGCTGCAATGGGAGTAGGTGAAAAGATTATGGTAATTGGAGTATGGAAACCTGTTTGAGAAGATTTTGGCTGTAAGTAAGCATGAACTTGGACACAAAACTTACCCTCTGAGTCAAAATTTCTTTCTCTATAAGGTAGGGATATAATAACACCAATAAATAGAAAATGAGATCAAATAAGCATTGATAAATATGATTTTAAACAGTACAAGCTTAAAATACTATTAGAATCAACAGTTGCAAAGTTGATTAACATGATAGACTTATTTAGAAAGACTGTCTTACAACAAACAAAGAGCTCCCCTTGAAGCTCTTATAGAGAGGATGCCAGTAGGATATAGCAGCAGTTATTATAAGGAAGCTCAAATGAAGACCTAAAGCCCAATGTCAAAATAAATGCTGTCATGTTAAACTGAGGTACAACAACATTCTCTAACTTGATGCAAGCAACTGACTTATTACATAATGTGTGCAATTTATTTGTTTAGCAAACATTTGTTGTGCTGCTACTATATGCCTTACATTGTAGTAGGAAAAGTTTCTTAGAGGATAACACTGAAGTCAAGAGGGTTTTTCACCGGGGCACGGACGTGGCTCAAATGGTTGGGTGTCCGTCTCCCACATGGAGGGACCAGGGTTCAATCCCTGGGACCTCCCGGTAAAAAAAAAAAAAAAAAAAAAAAAAAAAAGAGGGTTTTTCACCACATTAAAGTGTATATGCCAGGTACTATGTTGATTGTACTGCATTTAATTCTCCCAATGAAACTGGTGTAGAGGGTATTAAGAAAACAGAGATCCAGAGGCTAACATGATTTGTCCAGCTCCAGAATCCAAGATCCTATCCACTATACTGTACTGTTCTTTGCCAACTGTATTGGCAGCCAAAGGGGTGCTGATGCAAGGTACAAGACATCTGTAAAAGCTTACAGTTATAAGGCACTAAAGAGTCCACCTCAAAGCACCATAAGAGGTATTTTCTCACCAAAGTCTGTTGCCATGTGTTGAAGCAAGATGGCTGCCTATGTCTGCGAGAGTGCAGTCTCCCTCTTCCTCTTAAGGCTCTTGGGCCCAGCTTCTTCCAATCTCAGCTATAGTCTGGAGGGCTCCTTTCTTTCTGAGCCTTCTCAGCTGCTCAGGGTTCTGGTCTCTTCAGCTGCAAACTATCAGGCAAATGGCTCATCTCTCTCCAGGGCTTTAGCTGTTTGAGCCTTCTCCTTTCCGTCACTTGGAAATGACCAAGTTCTCTCCTCTTCTGTGTCATGACAAAGTTCTCTCCTCGCATCTATGGAGCTCTTTCTCTTTTCTTGTGTATCTTCTTCTGTATGTATGTTTATCTTAGCCCACTAAGGGGATGGGTTTCAACCCTGAGTTACACCCTACTGGTGCGGTCAAATCAAAGCCCTAATCTTGATTTAATCAAGTAAATGTAAAATCTTTGAATTTATTGTAATCAAAGGATATCACGTTCAGAGGAACAGACCAGTTTACAACATAATCTATATCTCTTTTTGGAATTCATAAATAATATCAAACTGCCACACCAATGATGCCCCAGAATAGAGGCTCCCCTTTCATACACTTTCATTTCTTTCTATACTTCTCCTTCATAGCATTTATCAATTTGGCTTATATCTCCACGAGGGCATGGACTGTTTTGCCTTTATTTTTTCCTCAGTGCCTAATAAATGACTGACACAAAGTAGGTATTCAATAAATACTAAACGAATGAATGGACCAGGTTGATAAAGGGAGAAAGGCATTCTCGGCAGAGAAAATGATGTGGCAAAGTCATGGAAACATGAGAAAACATAGGGTGTTCTAGAAATGGTGAGAAGTGTTGCTTATTGTTGACCAAAAATCATGTTCTAAGAGAATATATAGGTAGGTCACATATATTAATTCTAATTCTCAAGGAAGTTCTTCAAGGTGGGTGTCATCATCATTCCCATTTTATAGATGAATTAAACAGGGTTCAAAGAGATTAAGTGAGTTGCTCAAAGTCAGATAGCTAATAAGTGGTAGATCTGGGTTCAAAGGCAGCTCTGCATAAATCCTGAACCCAAGCTCATAACTCATAAGTGGTAATACCTCTGAGCCAAAATTTCAGACTAGCATCAGTAAGAGATGGACTTTCATTTAGGAATTAAGGCCCTCAGAAAACTTGGAAATAAATATCTAAAGTATCCATTGACTTTATAATCAGTTGAATTAGCAACCACAGGGTAGTTTACCCATGTATATGGTCTGTCTTCAGTTACTTCTCTACTCCTGGATACTAAAATACTTACTTGCATTTTGTTTGAAGTATGTAGAGAAGATGAAATCCTCTTCCTAATATTCTAAATTAGCATTTCATGTTTGAATGTTGAAGTTGCATTGCTGTGGTAGGTTTTGATATGATTGCCTATTGAGATCTTATTTGTAAAGTCACCTCCCCGTGGTAGGAAATAGTGTCTCTCATGATGAAGGTGACACTTCTGGTATTGTAATCTGTGGAAGAGACTAATCATCTGCTAGGAAATCAGAACTTAGAAGGCACACCTTAAAGTTTAGAAGAGGGAATTTCTGGCCTTCTTAGTTTTTATTCTCTTGGATTTTGCAGCATCAAGGCATGCTTGTGTGCATTCCTGGTGTTTGAGGAAAACTGGTCACATGGAGACAGAGTGAGATGGCTTATCTTATTTGTAAACCATAATTCATAAGTTATCAACCCAGACTGTACTTTAACATCACCTGGGGAGCTTTTAAACAATACTGGTGCCTGGGCCAAATTGTATTCTAGACCAATGATTGTCTAGTTTGGCTGCACATTGGAATTATCTGGGGAGTTTTAGAAGCTACTGATGTCTGGCTCTCCCCCAAGGCTTTCTGATTTAAGTGGTCTGTTTTGAGGCCTGGGCATTGGGACTTTTAAAAGCTCCCCAGGTGATTCTAACTTGTAGCCAAGTTTGAGAATGATTGCCATAAACCAATTGAATCAGAATCTCTGGGGCTTATCAAGTTCAATGGTTCTTAAACTTTTGCACACCTAAGAATCTCCTCAAAGCTTCTTTTTTAACTTTATTTTTAAAGAAGTTCTAGATTACAGAAAAGTTACATTGAAAATATAGGGGATTCTCATATACCTCACCCCACCCCTCACATTTTCCCCTATTAACATCTCACATGTGTGGGACATTTGTTACAACTGATGAAAAAATATTGAATCAATAACCATGGTCAATAGTTTACATTATGATTTCTACTTTGCACAATACAATTTTTTAGGATTTGAGAAAATGTATAGTGGCCTGTATCTGTCATTGCAAAATCATGCAGAACAATTCCAATGCTCTAAAAATGCCCTATGTTTCATCTATTCTTCCCTCCTCCTCCCTTCAGAACCTATGGTAACCACAATGTTACTAGTTCTTCCATTACTACAATAATAAAAAGTCTACTTTGCTCCAAAGTTGCATCCCCCCTTATGTTTGTTCATTCCTCAATCTTGAGGATATTGGGGTAGTGATGCCCACTCTGCTTCCAAATGAGAGGGGGCTTAGCTCTTATGAGACAGATGGAAGGAATTGTTTTACTTGCAGTTGAGATACCCTTTGCTTTTTGAGATGGCGGTTGTCCATCATGATCATTTTGTTAGTTGTCCTTGGTGAGTCCGATGAACTGGAGAGTAGGTGTTGGCTGCAACTCTGTCCAGATTCAGGACTCAACCGGCATATATGAACAGATCAAAGATTTAAGTCTCTGGGACATATATTTAATGGATATGGTGCTAATTATAAGTACAAATAAAAAGAGTAGAACAATCATGTGTAGGAAAATTATAAATGAACCTAACTTTGTTACAGTGGGGAAATAGGCTATCATATATTCCAAGGTAAGGCCCACCGACGGGGTGCTGATTTCATGGGGTTGTCTGCCCTGCCTATCGTGTCCAGATGTCTCTAGAGCCCTCAGCAGCATCCCTGCTTGAGGCTTCCTCAAAGCTTCCTGGATCCTATCCCCAGAGAGTCTGACTCAATAAATGTGGGGTGAGGCCCATGAATTTGCATTTGTTAACAAACTCCCAGGTGAGACTGAGGCTGCTCTTTGTGTAGCCCTCAGCTAGTTATATGTTACTCTCAGTGCTCATTTTCTTTTTCATTATTCCCAATTTTTTATTAAAAGCATGTGTAAACATTTCAGCATTGCTTCATTTTTGCTCGGGCATGAAAGAGAAGGGTCCTTTGTCCTCACTTAGGTAATCAATGAGAAGGTGAATCTCCGGATAAAAGGAGGTTATGAGGTCGCGACACTCTCTCTTCCACCTGACATTCTTTTCCATTATCAATGAAGGATCTGGGGTTTGATTTTATTAAAAGATATGATGATTTTACCTTTGGGTCAACAATAAGACATGTACGTCAATAAAAGAGACAGCATTTTAAATCAAACATATCAGATTATACACCTCAAAGAAGTTCTGCTTCCTCAAAATATTCACTTTTGGGAAGACAACTACATATTTGAATGAGGCTGCCAATGCACCAGAATCTTTTATTATTTTCTTTTTAGAGTTGCTTTTAGAGCCTAGCCTGCACACTTTGGAATATCTTCATGCTATCTTCAGTGGCAACTACTAATGTTTTATTAAAAAGTTTTTCATACAAAATTTTTAAACATACACAAATCCAGAGAGACCAGTATAAAAAATTTCCATATGTTCAACACCTAGATTTAAGAGTTATCAAGATTTTTCCACATTTGCTTTATCTATTCTTTTTTCTTTCTTTTCTGAAGTATTATAAAGCAAATCTCAGACATTGTCATTTTATACCTTCATACTTCAGTGTGCATCTGTAAAAACATGGGCTTTTTAATATAATAACAATTCTATTATTTAATAAAATTATTACTAATTCCTTAATACCATCCAATACCATTGTCTCAAAGATGCCTTTTTTCTTTGTTTGTTTTTTTTAAATCAAAGTCAGAACCCAAGCAAGACCTAAAAAAGTATTGAATTCCATAAGGATATTCCCTAAGATTCTTTTTATACATAGTGACTCTATCCCCATTTTTCTTTTTCATACCATTTTGATCTATTACAGAAACTTGGTCAGTGGTACTGTAGAAGGTCCTGCATTTTAGATTTGTTTGTTGTCTTCCTTGTGGTGTTATTTAACTTGTTTTTCTATCTCTTGTAAATGAACGTTAGCTTTAGATATTTGGTTTTGCCTCATCATTTTTGGCAAGAATATTTCATAGGTGATTGATCTTATGTGCTACTTATTACATCATATCAGGAGGTAATATCAGTTAAGTTGCTGTCAGTCTGACTCTTCCATTGTAAAGTTTCCACCAACTTTTATCTAATTGTTTTTCCCTATTGATATATTTTATTTTTATTTTTATTTTTTTATTTTTTTATTATTATGGGTAAA
>JAKSZT010054334.1:61200126-61262379 GCA_026826555.1 Tolypeutes matacus
CCGACCAAAATCCCCCCTCCGGTTCACCGGGTGCTGACTAGCTCGTTTGCTCTGTTCACACAAGGTCCAAGGGGCGCCAGGCAGCCAGCTCCCCAGAAAATAAAACTTTTTCGCCCCGCCCGCGGCTCAAAATGGCCGTTTTATTTTTTTTTCCCTAACCGCGGGGCTCAGCCGCCTGTGCCAACCTCCACCGGCAGCCTCAAAACTCACGAATCTCCACCATTCTGTCCACGCCGCCGATCCGCGCAGATAGATGTCCCAAGCCTCTCACTCCACGCGTGCACGGCACAGACCCCCGGGCAGGACCCCGTCCCCAATCTGCCTTGCTCTGGGAGCTTGCAGTGTGCGCCCTCCTACACCAACGCCATCTTGCCTCTCTATTTTAGTTACTATTGTCAATGGTATTTTTTTTCTGATTTCCTCCTCAGTTTGCTCATTATTGATGTATAGAAATGCTACTGATTTTTGAGCATTATTCTTATAGCCTACAACATTACTGAACTCCTTTATAAGTTCTAGAAGCCTTGTTGTCGATTTCTCAGGGCTTTCTATGTATAGGATGATGTCATCTGCAAATAATGAAATTTTTACTTCTTCTTTTCCAATCTGGATGCCTTTTATGTCCTTTTCTTGTCTCAGTGCTCGCGCAAGTACTTCTAAGACAATGTTAAATAGGAGTGGAGATATTGGGCATCCTTGTCTAGTTCCCGATCTCAGAGGGAAGGCTTTTAGGATTTCACCGTTGAAAATGATGTTAGCTTTGGGTTTTTCATATTCAGAAAGTTTCCATCTATTCCTATCTTTTGTAGTATTTTTATCAGGAAAGAGTGCTGTATTTTATCGAATGCTTTTTCTGCGTCTATAGAGATGATCATGTGATTTTTTCTTTCAATCTGTTTGTGGGGTGTATTACATTGATTGATTTTCTTATATTGAACCATTCTTGCATACCCGGGATGAAACCCACTTGGTCATGGTGTATAATCCTTTTGATATGTCATTGAATGCGATTAGCAAGTATTTGGTTGAGGATTTTAGCATCTAAGTTCATTAGAGAAATTGGTCTGTAATTTTCCTTACTTGTGGTATCTTTATTTGGTTTTGATATTAGGGTAATGTTGGCATCATAGAATGAGTTAGGCAATAGTCCTTCTACTTCTATTTTTTGGAAGAGCTTAAGTAGGATTGGTGTTAGCTCTTTCCGGAATGTTTGGTAGAATTCAGCTGTGAAGCCATCTGGTCCTGGGCTCTTCTTAGTTGGGAGGTTTATGATGACTGAGTCTATCTCTTTACTTGAAATTGGACTGTTGAGTTCATCTATTTCTTCTTTCATCAATGTAGGCTGTTTGTGGGTTTCTAGAAACTTGTCCATTTCCTCTAAATTATCATTCTTGTTGGCATATAATTTTTCAAAGTATCCTCTTATGATACTCTTTATTTCTGTGAGGTCAGTAGTGATATCCCCTTGCTCATTCCTTATTTTGTGTATTTGCATCTGTCCTCTCTTTTTCTTTGTTAGTCTGGCTAAGGGTTTGTCAATTTTATTGATATTCTCGAAGAACCAGCTTTTGGTTTTGTTTATTGTTTCCAGTGCTTTCTTATTCTCTATTTCATTTAGTTCTGCTTTAATATTTGTTATTTCCTTCTTTCTACTTCCTTTAGGTTTAGTTTGTTGTTTTTTTTCCAATTCCTTCAAGTGTACAGTTAGGTCTTCAATTTTAGCTCTTTCTTCTTTTTTAATATATGAATTTATGGCTATGAACTTCCCTCTCAGGACTGCTTTTGCTGCATCCCATAGGTTTTGATATGCTGTGTTGTCGTTTTCATTAGTTTCAAGGTAGTTACTGATTTCTTTTGATATTTCCTCTTTGACCCACTGTTTATCTAAGAGTGTGTTGTTTAACTTCCAGATCCTTATGCCTAACCTGTTTCTCTGGCCCTTAGTGATTTCCAATTTCATTCCGTTGTGGTAAGAGAAATTACTTTGTATATTCTCAATCTTTCTGAATTCATTGAGAGTTGTTCTGTGGCCTAGCATGGGGTCTGTTTTGGAGTATGTTCCATGTGCACTCAAGAAGAATGTAAATCCTGCTGTATTTGGGTGTAGTGGTCTGTATATGTCTATTAAGTCCAGGTCTTCTAATGTATTGTTGAGTGCCTTAGTTTCTTCATTGATTCTCTGTCTGGATGTTCTGTCTAATGATGATAGTGGTGTGTTGAAGCCCCCTGCTATAATTGTAGAGGCATTTATTTCTCCTCTTAGTTTTTCTTGAGTTTGCCACCCGTCTTTTGAGGCACCCCGATTAGGTGTGTAAATGTTGATGATTGTTCTCTCTTCTTGAGAGATTACTCCTTTTACTAATATGTAGTGTCCATCTTTGTCTCTTACAATAGTTTTGCATTTAAAGTCTATTTTGTCTGATATTAGAATAGCTACTCCTGCCCTTTTTTGGCTATTGTTAGCTTGTAAAATGGTTTTCCAGCCATTCACTTTCAGCCTCCTTGAATCCCTGGGCCGAAGGTGGGTTTCTTGTAGACAGCATATAGATGGATCATATTTTCTTATCCATTCTGCCAATCTGTGTCTTTTGATTGGTGAATTTAATCCATTAACATTCAGTGTTATTACTCGTAACGAATTTCTTACTTCAGTCATTTTTTCTTTGGGTTAATGTATGTCATATGTTGTTTTGTTTCTCTTTTTGAGTTTTCAGTTGTTTTTAAACTCTCCTCCAACTCTCTCTCCTTTGTTTTTTCCTTTCAATTTGTAGAGATTCCTTTAGTATTTCTTGAAGTGCTGGTTTCTTCTTGACATACTCTCTTAATTGCTGTTTATCTGTGAATATTTTGACCTCTCCATCATTTTTGAATGCCAATTTTGCTGGATAGAGAATTCGTGGCTGGAAGTTTTTTTCTTTTAGTGTTTTGACTATGTCATACCACTGTCTTCTTGCCTCCATGGTTTCAGCTGAGAAATCAGCACTTAATCTTATTGTGCTTCCCTTGTATGTGATGGTTCTCTTTTCTCTTGCTGCCTTTAGTATTTTCTCTTTGTCTTGAGCATTGGACAGTTTGACAAGTATATGTCTTGGAGTTGGCCTGTTGGGATTTATACTATTTGGGGTGCGCTGTGCTTCCTGTATCTGCACATCCATCTCTCTCAATAGAGTTGGGAAGTTTTCAGCCATAACTTCCTTCAACACTCCTTCTGTTCCCTTTCCCTTCTCTTCTCCTTCTGGGATGCCCATAATGCGTATGTTTGTGCGTCTTGCATTATCGGTTAATTCCCTGAGACCATACTGGATTTTTTCTATCTTTTTGTCTATCTTTTCTACAATCTCTTTGATTTCAACTGTATTGTCTTCCATATCACTAATTCTTTCCTCTGCCTGTTCAATTCTGCTGCCATGTGAGTCCAGCGTCTTTTTCATTTCTTGACTTGTGTCTTTGTTCGCCATCATATCCATTACGTTTTTAGGTGTGTTAGTTATTTTTTCAGTATGTTCTCCCAGTGTCTTCTTTATATCCTTAATCTCTTCCTTCAGTTCTTTAAGTTGGTCCATGATATTTGTTTGGATAGCTTTGATTAGTTGTTCGATGTACTGCATTGCTTCCTGGTTTTTATTTTGTGCACTGGACTGGTCCATGTTTTCCAGTTTTTCAGAGTCATTTGTATTTTTCTGTTGCCCTCTGGTCATCATATTATCTTGATGGGTTTGTTCAGTTGATTAGCTTTTCTCTATGCTATAGAATTTTATTTAGCTGTTGGTTCTGCGTGTGAGTTAAGTTTTCTCTTTGGCAGTTTTTCTTCTTATTTTATTTCCTTACTTCTTTCTATGTTCCCTTGAAGGCAAAAGGTTAGGGCCAGAGGAATCAAAAGATGTAAGGAAGGCAGAAGGATAATAGAAATATTGATAAAAGTTAGAGGAGGGGCAAAATGAGACTTAATGAGATGAATATTTAACTTGTGTAGGCAGTGTAGAGTACTAGGAAAAAATATGGAGTTCCTATAATGAACTGGGAAAACAAATGGAGGAATATATATATATATAGTGATTTAGAAGGCTAGAATTATGAGGAGGTAGAGAAATAGTAGAGAAAGGTCTGAAAGGAAAAAGTTAATACTAATTAAAAAAAAAAAGAAAAAAGAAGAAGAAAACAAAATAGATGGGATAGAAATTGACACCCTTAAGTTGTGGGCCTATGGAAAAATGTTGTCTCTAAGAGCCACAACAGAAAACAGAAGGCAGAAAGATGCAGGAAGGATAAGCGGTAGTTTGTAATACAGAATCAATATATACAGCGAGTGGGAAATTACTGAATAAGAAGCCCAGCAAATAAGCGACCAGCTGGCAGCACCTATTTAAAAATAAAATAGAAGGAAAAAGGAAGGGGGGAGGAAAATGGGAATAATAGCAATAGACCAGAAAGTAACAGAGAGAAACCAAAGATCCACAAAGGCAAGCAGTCAAACAGAGCTAAGGAGGGTCAATGATTCCCCTAGGGTCCACGTGGATCCTTCCTGCCTACTTGTGTTTATCAATGAATTTCCCCACAGGGTTCTATATGCAGGTCCTGAAGCAGCTTTTAGCTATTAAACTAAATTAAAAAGAATTTATTTTTCAATTGTTGGGGTGACCTCACTTTTTTTTTTTTTTTTTTTTTTTAGCCAAATGCAGGACCCAAAATAATTCCTCCTCTAGACCAACCCCCTTACGGAAGGGACCCTAGCTGGGCCTGTGGAAATTAATCAAGCACGTCCCACTTTCCGGACTCCCCAGGCTAGCTGAAACTCTTATGTTAGTCAGTGAGGAGTGCTAAAGATGGCGGATTCCGCTCCTTCTGGCGCCGAGCTCCAGCGTCACCAGGCTGCTCAGTAAATCAGTTTGAATGCAGATTCGCGTCTGCTCTCAGCCTGGTGCTGCTTCAGTTCGGCTTATCTGTTCCCAAAGCTATGGGGCGGTGCAGGCAGCCAGATCAATGTCTAAAAATATAAAATACCCTTCCCTGTCTTCCAACCGAACCCTCCCTTCTTTGGGAAGTGTCCCTTCCTCCTGGCTCCGCAGCGGCCCGGGTCTTATCCCTGGGTGGCTAGGGAAATCAGCTGCGTTCCCCGACCAAAATCCCCCCTCCGGTTCACCGGGTGCTGACTAGCTCGTTTGCTCTGTTCACACAAGGTCCAAGGGGCGCCAGGCAGCCAGCTCCCTAGAAAATAAAACTTTTTCGCCCCTCCCGCGGCTCCAAATGGCCGTTTTATTTTTTATTTCCGTAACCGCGGGGCTCAGCCGCCTGTGCCAACCTCCACCGGCAGCCTCAAAACTCACGAATCTCCACCGATCGGTCCACGCCGCCGATCCGCGCAGATAGATGTCCCAAGCCTCTCACTCCACGCGTGCACAGCACAGACCCCCGGGCAGGACCCTGTCCCCAATCCGCCTTGCTCTGAGAGCTTGCAGTGTGCGCCCTCCTACACCAACGCCATCTTGCCCTCAAATCCCCTGTATAATGTTTTAAAATGAATTTAAATTTTATTAAATTTAAAGCAACTTCGTATCTTTGAATAGTCATAGAACATTTACGTGGAAGACACATTCTTCCAGTCTTTAAGCATTTCTTACTGATATGTGGCTTCATAGACCTCTTGAAATAATTGTAAACCCACCCAGTCCACCTCCCTTGGGTACCTGCCTCCTAGGGGAGGGAGCCTCTGATTTTTAAAGGATCGCTTCTTTGTAATCAAAGTCAGTCTGATAGACCTTTGTGCCTGGTGTAAAACGACTCTTCATGACTCTTCATTTCAAAAATAAAAATTGCATGCTGTGCAGCTGCTTTGGAAGATATTGCTCATTCTTGGGCTTTAATGATGATGATGTCTGCATTCCCTCAATGGCGGCCCAATTCTGACTTCTATTATACGAACATTTCCAGTTCTATGGAGAAAAATACCACATTACTCTCTGCTGTCTATAATCCAGATTGATTTAGTTTATTTATCCTTCCTTGGCTATCCTGTTTTTTGTTCTCAAGCAAACTTCTGGATCTCTTTCTCTATTAGAGGGCACATTTTACTTTGTTTCATAACCATTTCCTGAGTCCCTGCTTTTCACATTGTTCTGTTGTAAGCTTTTAAGACTATAAATGCAATTACCTTTCCAAAAAAATGGTGACTCAAAAAAAAGGGAGTTCCTTTTAAAGAAACATGCTGCAAAGTCAGACCAATAAGCAAAGAAGGGACTGAAATAAAAAATACTTAAAATTAATTTTACATTCTTAAAATATATTGTAAAATAAAGCAGAAAATTGCATAAAGCAAAATTATAACTTAACGAATTATTATAAGGCTAACACCTTTGCAACTACCATCCATCTAGAAATAGAACTTTGTCAGCCACCCTAGAAGCCCTCTGAAACTTTACATCTGCAATTCCCCATTCAAATAAAAATTCCTTTCATTTCTTTTAAAAGTAACCACTATCCTGACTTTTAAAGTAATCATTTTTCTTGCTTTTCTTTAGCAGTTTATCACATCAACGTGTGCAATCTTGAATACTCTGGTTTAGTTTTGTCTATTTTTTCTTTCTTATTTTAAAAAATATATATCTGTTAAGTCTCTTATAATGGTCAGGTTTTCCTTCCATTCTCTCCCTTTTTGTTCCCTTGCAGTTTATTTGGAAAGACACCCAGTTCTTTGTTCTGTAGGCTTTCCCTGATGCTGATGGCATCCCCAACGTGTGGTTTAGCATGTTCCTCTGTCCTTTTTGTTTCCTGTAAATTGGTATCTGAATATAGACAGTTGGATTTGAATTTTTTGGCACGACTTATTCCTAGGTGGTATGCAGTCTTGGCTATTGATATTGCTGCCCAATGCTTAGATCCAGTAATTCAATAAGATTGCCCCGTGATGATATTCTACTTCTATCATTCTTTCTTCATCTGTTAGATGGTACCTTTTATAAGAAGTAACTTACTCTCATCTACTATGTACTTGGTAATTCTTAGGTATAGCCAGAATTGGAAAGAAAGGATAAATATACTGCCCCCCCCAATCTTTACCAGTTTTCAAAGTAATGAATTGGTTCACTATCATCCCATAAATCTGACCAATTAAGCTCTGCCTTTTAAAAAATGTAGGTTCATAGATTTAAACATACTTGTGTTTCAATCTATTGGAGTTACTATCATTTTTAAAGCTTAAGTTGCCCCTCATTGGCTGTGGAAGCCTCTTTAGGCTGGCTCCTGAGACCTTTACAGATGTCCCTAATAGTCTTTGACAGCTCTCTTGCTCTCTGGTAGGCTAATGTGCTCCAAGCTCATCTTGTATATTTCCTGTTCCAAACCTGTAACCAGCTGTTCTCCAAGAAACCCTGGCAGCTTTTAGGGGGAAATGGTATTATGGGACCATAATCTAGGTGCTCGGATGTTCACTGCTCCTGAGTTGGTCATTGTTTTGGGGCCTTTTCATTATTTTTAGGTCTTTTCAGTGGACAGAGTCAGGCACAAATTACAATAGCTCTATAAAAACATATAAATATATTTTATACTGAGATACTTCAACGTCAAATTCATGACTACAGGGTTTCTATATAATAGCTTCAATCTTATATTTGAATTGTCTTTTTTCCACACCAGGAATTCTGATTCTTAAAGACACAGGATGATTGAATTAGAATATCACATAATCACCCATTTTCTTTGTTCCGGATTAGATACACAATAGGCTCAGAATTACATACAATACAACCACCACTAATAAAACAGCTAACATTTCTTTTTTGCACAAGTTATATCCATTCCTCTCTATGAAAAAAAAAAACATTTGCATGATATCTTCATTGTCAGAGCATATAGCATTTTCAAAGAAGTAGAAGCAGCTACTCTCTACTAGGATCACAGACACAAATGTTCCCATTATTACAGTAATCCTTTCCAAAATCATCAGCCATACTCTATTTCCTAATCTCTTCACATCTGCAATATGTATATTTTATTCATTCATTATTTAATTTTTTACAATGTATTTTTGATTTTTGTAAAACAAAA
Source organism: Tolypeutes matacus (assembly GCA_026826555.1). Classification (NCBI taxonomy): domain Eukaryota; kingdom Metazoa; phylum Chordata; class Mammalia; order Cingulata; family Chlamyphoridae; genus Tolypeutes; species Tolypeutes matacus. The sequence goes on from JAKSZT010054334.1 coordinate 61,208,167, forward strand.
CAAAACAAAACTCTTCTAACTCTATTTTCAGATTGCTAGATGTAAATATTCCTTTGGATTTATAAGCAATGTAGAAACCTAAGCTTTTCATTTCTTTTGATGGTCTTGTTACTGAAGTTCTGTCACCTTAATCAATATAGGAGGAACTCTTAGTAGTTGATGTATTCACATACTAAAAGAAAAAGAAGGGGACAAAATTAATATAAATTGGAAAAATCAGCTTGAAGTCATTCATATAAATAGACATACATTTTCTAGTTCAGACATTACTAAAAAGAGTCCAGTAGCAGTTCATGTGTTTTGCCCATGATCTTTCCTATAGTGGAACCTTAGTGTTCAGACTTTGGTCTCTAATATTGTTTCCAACATAAAAGGGACCCCAGGGCCAGAAAAAATACAATACATCTGTAACACCCTATTGTTGTCAGAAAGGAACAGAGATGTAAGAAGCAGTACCAAAAGAATGAAAGAATCTGATTAAGGGAACTACCAATGAGCATCGAACAAATGATGATGTTAAGAATAACAATTAAAAATTGTATCTGTAAAAAGTCATGAATTCATGATACCCCAGTAGAAATGGTTAACATAAAATATATAAAATGTATCTATTATATAAAAGAAGCTGAAATATATATAAGCTTGGATGTTTAAACATTTTATTGATTTTTAAAGTAGGGAATATTATTACATATGGCATTCTGCTTCTTCTATTATGTATTTTAATAAAGTTTCTGTCTGTGTAAAAAAGTGCTTGTGTTTCTATGTAAATAGGAAAGTAATCCTGTATAACACAGGGATCCTACCAAGAACAGAGCATACTGATCATCAGCATTAATAAAACTGGATGCAAAAGATAATCAGACTCACTAGTTGAAAAAATAGAGATTTCAAAAGTTTTGTTTCCAATGAAATAAATTAGTCTAACCTCCTAAAGAAACAAGCTACTCACAGAGATTAAACTCTAGACTAATCAAGTAATTACAATGTAAAAAATCTAATAAAATATATTATTTTAATAATATTAATAGATTAGGTCCATATATTCATAGTGACAGAACAATGTATTAGGGACCAGGGTGTTTGAACGTTAAAAATGTATCATTTTCAGGAAAAGCACCAAGTTTTGAAAACATGGAACTTAAAACATTTGTTATATAAAGGGACTCATATTATGATGTTCAGTATTCCCTGTTTAAATAACTGTGGCTAGTACAACCTCACCCAGAGTCCCAACCCAGAGTCACCAGCCAGTAACCCAGGATCTGCATCATTGCCTTGTGTGATACTGTGTTCTTTTTCCTTTGGGTCTGATAAGGTTAATAGAATCCTAAGAAAATTAAAAATGGGAGCAATAAAGGATGTGTCAAAATAAGGGTAAAAACCAGAAACAAAGTTAAACATGTTGTTTTAGCATTTCAATCACTAGCTTTAATGTAAAGGAATTAGACGTTTAATAATCATTGTGCTTTTATAATATGGTTCTCCTGTCTTTGGTGCTCTATATATTCAAAAGAATCAACATATGAAATTTGTAGTTACAGGTTAAATTGTTTAAGAGAATTTAATTAGATTTATAATCAATGTCTAAATGTTCAATAAATTTTATTTTCAAAGTCTTTACCAGATATATGAGTTAAATCAATTGATCATTAAACAAAGTACCAGAATAGTACCAGTTCCTCTCTTTGAACAAAAGTTCTTTGGTCATAATCATTACTGGTTCTATGAAAAGGAGAAACATTTTAAAGCAGAAACCAAGCTCCCTATCACAAAAAAACCTTAACTTGTCTTTCACATCCTTTTTTTCCCCTGCACTCAAATAGCTGCTGCAGTAAAATTCAACCAGCCTCATGACTCACTGCGTGGTGATCCATCATTGCGCTGGCCATCAGCCCTTGGTCATATATATTTCAGTCACTGCTGAAATGGAAGTGGAGGAGATGGAGCCCGGGGAACACTTTGGTTGGGTAGAAACAGAATTGTCTTCCCGAGGATTCGATTTACAGACTTCCACCTCTGTACTCACAGGGTCTTAGATAATGGGCTGAAGTTAGGAAATGTGATAAGTGTTAAGTTTGAAAGTATTTATAGGACTCATTTGTTATTTTGTCTTCTGCCCCTTCTTTTGGGGAAACTTCTTCCTTTTCCACTTCACCTATGTGTTTTTGGTGGGGGCTGCAATTACAGCTGCCTTCTTGCCCTGTGACAGAGATGCTTTGAAGAAAGGATCCCATGACTCAAGAACCTTTCAGAGTTTATAATGGAGCTGGAGGAGACACCTCTCTCCAAACCCCAATCTCTACTTTGGTCTTGTTTGAAAAATGTGGTCCTGGACATTGCAAATGTCCATGATTTCTGACTCATGAAACAGCCCATCCTTGATAGAATGGTTGAAGGAGGGTGATACTTAGAAACAAGATGGGTGCCAAAGAGGTAAGATGTGACAGTATTTGAGTCTCTGGTCCTAACTCCTGAAGTCCCAGGAGCTGTCCTGGTTTTTATAGCATTTACTCCAGTTTGGGGAATATGCCAGCTATTTACCTCTAAACCTCATCTCTAAACTCACAATTTTTTTGCCCTATTTGAATTGCATGAATCTGCCCTGTATCTTCATATCTGAGTCCAGTTTTCATGAGAATAAATCATAGTTAAAACATTCACCAAGAGTCCTGTCTTCTCTTTAACTACCAGTTTTATTACTATTACTTGTTATGTTTATTTATAAACAAGTCATTCTTATTAACTATAGATTTTCTATCAGTTTTCCAAATTTTATTAGTTGTACCAAATTGCCATTCATACTCTCTTTTTCTGCTTCAACTATGTAAGTATATAGTACATATTTATTTTTAGTGACTAAGATTGTCCTTACTTTCCCTCACTAATTTTCTGTTATTACTTTAATCCATTAAATTTATATTCATATTTTCTCCATTGAGGCTCACATTCTCTTTAGCATCCTTTACTGGCTTATGATGATTATATTTTCTGCTCAATGATTTACTTATTATCAGGGAAGGATGCCAAACTCATGAAGGACAGTGTAGCAGTTTGGTATTATTTATGAATTCCAAAAATAGATATTGGATTATGTTTGTAAACCGGTCTGTTGGAGATTTCACTTTTACTTGATTAAATTATGGTTAGGATTCTGATTGGGCCATGTCAGTAGGATGTTGAGTCCCTACCTCCTTGGTGGGTGAGGACTCACAGAGAAAACGACAAGGCACAGGAGTTAGTTGCAGTTTTGAGCTGAAGCCCAGGGAAGAAAACACACAGGAAAAGAACATAGAAGAATAGAGACAGCTCCATGGACACAGCAGAGACCCTGGGAAGAGAGATGAGCCTAATAGCCTATAGCTGCCGCTGAGCCCAGAGAGAAACAAGCCCAGGGGAGAGAGATGAGCCTTGTACCAGCCTATAGCTAAGACTGGAAGAAGCTGGGACCATGGAGCCTTAAGAGGAAGAGGAAGCCTGAACCCTTGCAGACATTGGCAGCCATCTTGCTCCAACATGTGGCAACAGACTTTGGTGAGGGAAGCAACTTATACTTTATAGCCTGGTAACTCTAAGCTTCTACCCCAAATAAATACTCTTTATAAAAGCCAACAGTTTTCTGGTATTTTGCATCAGCACCCCTTTGGCTGACTAATACAGACAGCAAGGAGTAAGCCTTCCACTATGACATAAGTACTGAAGGAAGACAACGATCTGAGTGAGACAGTTTATTATTCATAGCCCAGCAAACAGCACCCAAGTCCCACGGGTAACATGATGGTCCCACTTGGTGGCTATGGGTGCAGGATTGGAACATAACGCCAAGGCTCAAGCACCTTTTACAGCAGGCATCAAACAATCCAGCCCCTCTTCTTCCCTGGGGAGCAAACAGTTACAAGCTAATTGCTGTGGTGGTATTAGTGCCAATAATTAGAGGGGTCAATCGATGGGCTGAAAAACAACTGCCACCCTCACAATGTCAGATATTCTGTGGCCCCCTGCCCTTCACATATGAACACATAATCCAAAGGGCATTTGTCAGACATTGGAGGTAAGTGGTCCGTATTTGGAAGCTGCTGATACGAGTGTTAGGTGCATCAAAATAATTTAGGGTTAGCTATGCCCACACATGAGTTATTCTGTCCCCACAGTATGTGGATGGAATGACAGATCTAACAGTGGGTCCGATTGCTGGCTGCAGCTGCCTCTAGGCTCAGACAGACCATGTGGTTTTTTTCTCCAGGCTGCGGTGCTAGATTTAAGGGACATAGAGAACATTAATTGTTCCTCCTTCTCCACCCTTCTCAAGGTCTAAGGTCTTTCCCTCTTAGGTGCCAGAGTTGTTTTCTCCCTCCACTGCCACTGACATATAGTTTGTCCCAATTTAGTAGATACTTCTTTTTTTGCCCAGCCTGATAAGTCTTGTGTCATGGCAGTAGAACTTGTAACAGCCCAAGATGCCCCCATCACTGCCCAAGTGGTCCAATGCAGGGGTCCTCAAGGTTTTCGATGCCACCAGCTGCTTATTATGCTCATGGTCTGTGATCTGCCATACCAGGTAACTGAAACCAACCAGCAACAGGTTGGTGCTGCTCTTTCCCTGTTGTCTAATTGCCACCTTAAGATGAGACTAGAGTCAGTGGAGTAAAAGAAGAGGGGTGGCTAGATATTGACAGATTGTTGGAATCACAGATATGGAGAGCACACACAAGCCCTCTCCATCCTGACTTCCCCAAGGGCATGTTCCCTTGCAGGAAACAGCTACATTTAATTCCCTCTCTGTCTGGCTAATATGTTAGTCCACAACACTGACAACACGTTCTGTCCAGCAACCTTTTTCTGTCAAGTGTTTAAATGCTCATTCCATCTCCTGATGATGCCAGTAGCCTCAGGATAATAAGGGTGTGAAATGACAGTAGAATACCATGTCCATTTGCCCACCCATGGGGCCCCTTTGTTGTGAATGGTATGCCATTGTCTGATTGTAAATGGTCCAATATCCAAAAACATGGTATTCCTTGGTCTCAAATGCCACTATGGTGTGGCTTTAGCTGGAGTACCTGTTAATAGCCATTCAACACCAGCTATAGCAATGAGATAGCAGCAGATGTTTGATGTCTATTTGCCAGGAATGGGCAGGGCCCTTGAACTACGTACCTTCACTGTAGTGTAAAATCTTTGGTCTCCCTGGGGACAGAGAGACCTTGGTCCCACCCAAAAACCCCTTCTCTTTAAAAGCTATTAAATCAGGATGGGGCGCAGAATCAGGTTATGGGGTTGCTGAAGGGGTAATTTGTTCTAAGGAAGCCTCCTGATCTCTTACTACCTTTAGGAGAGTAAGATTGATCTCCATGGAGGAATCCAGTTCTATGGAGGCACTTTCAGTTTCGTTGGCCTTGGGGAAGTTCCCTTGAGTGGGCCATCACATAGATATCAAAACAGAAATCCGAAGTAGGAAGTCTTACTGTGAAGCATGATTCTGTCCAAACCGAATAGGCTGCATGGACTAGAAGGATGGGGTTGGGTGTGAGCTGGCCTAGTTGAAGTTCACCTTCAAGAACATAACCTTTCTTATGCTCTCTTCACACAAATGCACTAGCTATGTCTAACAGATCTTCAGCATGTTGAGTAAAGTGGTCCCGGATTTCTTCCTCTCTCTCTGGCTGTGTGCCTACATCTTGGTACTCTGTTTTGGAGCATGCTGCCCTCCAAGGATGTTAAAACCAAGTGCAATTATGCTTTCCTCTATGACAAGGGTCCAATGTACCTTCATAGTCCACTAACCCATGGGAGAGCAAGCAAAAACCCTGGCATGATTTAGGCAGTTTTCTTCCATTCTATGTCTCATCACTCAGCCTCTCCCACTAACTCTACTCCTGCTTGTTAACAGGGCACCCCTTATTCTTCCCACCTCCTGCCTCCTTGCTTGGGAGAGAGCTTTGGCTCCTGGCTGCCTGGGAGTTTTCTTATATCCTTGAACTTGGCCTGGGAGACTCATGCCTTTTATTTTCCAAAGTCATTGTCTACCTTGGCACCTGGCTTGTTTGAGAAGACTCCCAACCTCATAGAGGATTGCAAAGCACTGAAAATAGACAAGGAGACACAATGGATCAGAATGAGACAGCTCATTACTCACTGTATAGAAAGCACCAGGAGCACCAACATGGTGGTGCTACTTTTCCCACGAGTGATGGGTCTAGAGGGATGCTGTGCACACAAGTGATTGTGCTGCAGGAGAAGATACAGGGCCAAGAGCTCAACACCTTTTGTAGCAAGCAGTAAACCAGCCAGCCCCCTTTTCTGGGGAGCTGGTAGTCACATATCAGTCACACTGTGGTCACCTTTAGCTTCCTACTTGCTTATGTGACTAGCTACAGAAATTACTCACTATCAGGGGACAGTCAGGCCTTGTAGTTTAGCATACTCAGCAAGGATGTGCATGGACACTCAGATCCACAGCAGATAGCTTCTCCAAACACTTATATGTCCATATTTTTAAAAGAATTTCTGTTATTGTTTATTTACAATGAACAAAAACATGACCAAATTTTAAGGGGCTTTTTTTTTTTTTTCATAGTTGGCATATTATATTTGAAACACATATGAAATAACCTCACAACTTATATACGTTACAATAATTCATATCACATGACAGCTAATCTGTATTTGTCATTTTAAAATCTACATTGATTTAGAATACAAAACTTAATTTCACGCTCATTTTAAGACTCAGCAATCACAAATACAAAAAACCAGTAAAGCAGTATTTTATTCTTGAGATATATGTTTATTTAATCTATTATGTCTGTGTATCTATCTATTTATCTAGCTATCCACCTATCTCTATATATCTAGCATACCTAAGGGGCTTTTTGTATGATCAATAGAGATTGGTGAATTTGCCTATGATGGTCCCAAGAGTCCCAGATAGTAAGAGAAGCACCCACACTGATAAACAGTAGTTGAGAAACACTCAGTCTAAGAAAGGAATCTGTTTCCTTTCTTTTATTCCCTTATCATCTTTCTCACCGGCCTGATGAATATTTGGATATGTTGACTCTCTAGGGAGCTGAGACACATTGGCACAGACAATATCCTATTGTCACCCAGACTAACTTCCTTCTAGACCTGCTGCACAAAACTGTGGTTTAATCTTCTTCAAGCACCAGCTCCAGCTACTGTTCTGTTTGTTGTCTTATTGTTTTCAAGGGAAGTGTCTAAACTCCCAGACTGAAGATTCAAGGTCCTCTTCTATGCCAAGCACATCTCTGGCTAGTCTTCTTTCTTTTTATTTTATTTTATTTTTATTTTACCGGGAGGTCCCGGGGATCAAACCCTGGTCCCTCCATATGGGAGACAGATGCCCAACCATTTCTTCTTTAGATGTATTCTGATGGGGCAAGGTTGGAGTGGGGGTGGGCTGGTGAGTACTCATTACCCTTGAAACAATTCTATTTCAGTTTCTTTATTCATGATATTATTCAGAACTCAATTGCACCCTCCCTTCCTTTCCACTTCTTCAAATGCCCCTTACCCTTAACCAGTGCCTGCCCCACTTACTCCTTGAAAAGTTCAACTAACATGAAGAATCACTTTTTAAACCTATGGTCCCATCTTGTACTTAACATAACTTTTCAACACTATATCTCCACCCACCAACTAGATTGTAAAGTCCTTATAGGCTAGATATCCTATTTACTGACCACTTTGGCTACCAGAGAGTAAGTAAGTTATAAATATGGAATTACTCATAGATGGATGGATTTTTCTCTCTTTTATTAATATTTGAAGAGTCTAAGATGAGATGACCTAATTGGTTTCTTGATGATGTTAATTTCATTATAAAACAAATTCTATCTCCTTTCCTTTATGATTATCTTAGGACGATTTTAACACTTTCCTTTAGTAGATTGGCAATTCTTCTGAGGATAGCCTTCTCATAGCACCTCAGATTTCCTCCACTATACTTCTCTAAGGATTAAGTCCCAAGTCGATTTGATCTGGGTCCACCTTTCTCCTAATAGCTTAATTGAATTATGTGCTGTCATGGTTTGATGCTGGATGGATCCCAGAAAATCATGTCCTTGGGACTAATCCATTCCTGTGGATGTAAACCTATTGTAGGTAGGATCTTTTGATTAGATCACTTCAGTAAGGCAAGAGTGGGTCTCAATCCTCTTACTGGAGTCCTTTATGAACAGGATGAATAGAGAGAGAGACACAGAGAGGAACCCCAGAAGTTGAGAAAGAAAGCCCCAGAATCAGAAGCTGAGATCAATGATACCCACAGACGCTGTGGGCAACGGAGCATGGAGGAAAAGGCAGAGATTGGCAGCTGCCACCATGTTACTGCCATGTGACAGAGGAGTCCAGGATCGCCAGCAGCCAGGCTTCAGGGAGAAAAGCATTGCCCTATGAAGCCTTGATTTGGACATTTTCAAGGTCTCAGAACTGTAAGCTTGTAAATTAGTAAATCCCCATTGTAGAAGCCAACCCGTTTCTGGTATATTGCTTTCAGCAGCTTTTAGCAAACTGAAACATGTACCATACTGGTTGATTTAGGAGTGACTCTTAAAACTGCTTGATACAATTAAAAGGAAAGGGAAAAGGCTGTGGGAAGAACCTCACAACCCACTTGGAAGTCCCCTAAATTTGGAGTGCACATTGCGGTAGCTACTTGAATAGGGACTATCATGCTAGTCAATCAAGCCACCTGACTGATAGCTTTGGCTCAACAATATTCTTGGAAGCCCATGTTTGGCATATATTACCTACAAGCACTTTTCACTAAACACAAAGAATTACTACTTCTGCTTTTGTCAAGATCAGATGCCCTCAAGTATTAGTTTCAGAGAGAGCAAAATAGCTTGCTCACTGAGTTCAGAGTTGCTTGGACTCTTAGCAGCCTTGACAGTGCTATTTTTATGATTTTTCCAAAGATAATGTCTTTAACACAACAGTTAAAACACAGATTATACCACATCAACAAATCAAAAAATATTTATAGGCCCTTTTTCCCATCATAGGAGAGAAGAAAGAAAGGCTCTTTGTAGGAACTTAGATTTACTGAAGTCAATGTGAGGAGTGGAGAGGGGTACATGGCTGTTTGCAGCATCTGAAAGAAGAAGAAAAGGTACCTGTGTAGAGTGTGGAGGAAAGGTGCAGTGGGGACCCGGGAGTATTCGGGGGCAACTCTGTGAGGTTTGTCTAGCCTCAGAGGGGCTAGAATTATAAGAGGAGGAATTGGGTGAAATAAAGTCACCCCTCCTTGCTTGTTACAGCACCGATACCTTAAATGTAGCCAGTTAAAAATAAGCTAATTTATACAGATGTCAAAGCCTCTGGCCCTGGAGTGTTGTGACAGTTTGAGATTATTTATGAATCTCCAAAAGAGAAAGATTATGTTTGCAAACTAATCTATTCCTCTGGGTGTGATACCCTTTGATTGTATTAAATTCAGTGAGGGGCCTCTGATTAAGTTTACTTGATAAAATCAATTTAGGGCTTCTGATCGGACTACATCAGTAAGGCTTAACTCAGGTTGAGTCCCCGCTCCCTTGGTGGGTCGATATAAATGGACATTCACTCAGGAAGACACTGGGAAGAGAGAGAGCTCTGTCATTTTTGGTCCTGGGGCCCTGGGAAGAGATGAGCCATTCGCCTGATAGCTTACAGCTGACCTTGGGAAGATAGCCAAGATTGATATAGGAAGCCGTGAGAGACAAGCCCTATGGCAGCCTGCAGATGAGATCAGGAAGAAGGTGGGACGACAGAACCTCAAGAGGAAAAGGAAGCCCCGGTAGGAGAGACCAGGCAGAGATCAGTGACTATCTTGCTTCAACACGTGGCAACTGACTTTGTTGAGAAAGCAACCTTTAGTTGGACTCTTTATAGCCTTGTAACTGTAAGCTTTTACCCCAAATAAATACCTTTTATAAAAGCCAAGAGATTTCTGGTACTTTGCAGTACTACACACAGGTGTCAAAATATATAACCATTGTAGGCATAGCCACTGACCAATCAGGTCCAAGCAGGATCCTGTTCACCATGCTGGAGCAGGTTCTAGAAGCTACATGTTAATCCTTTTATTTTGGGGTCCTAAGGACATCAGGGTTGTTCTATGGAAGGGGCTGATGAAGAGGAACGTGGGGCCTCAGGGGACACTGGGCTGTGGTGATTTACCAATATGTGCATATTTCAATGTATTGTAAACCAGTCTTGCTCAAAGTGTGCACTGACTGAATGTTCATTGGCTTTGACTCCACAATTCGCTCTAGAATTTTTCTCAGAAGGAATAAGCCCAAACATTTAAAAAAAGCTATATATATGGTGATAGAAACTGTGATAATTCATAGATCACAGAATAGCAGGGGTTAACTTACATATTTCATAGGGTAATGTTTATGTTTTATATATTAATCAATAGAATATTGTGGAGCTATTAAAATGGTTGTTATGAAGGCTTTTGGATAAAATATATATGGTTATAACACATTGTTGAATTATAAAACTGTATGTGCAGTATATATTTATATTTATTTATTTACAGCAGTGTAAGTTTACAGAAAAATCATGCTACTAGTACAGAGTTCTCAAATACCTTCTACTACCCCAAGTTTTCATCACTTTTTATCATTTTGCATTAGTGTGGTAACTTTGTTACAATTGATGAAACAATATTATTATAATTATACTATTAACTATAGTCCATAGTTTATACTAGGGTTCACTCTTTGCGTTTCACAGTTCTGCTATTGTTGTTTTTTTAATTTATTCTGATAACATAAGTACAACCCAAAATTTCTCATTTTTTCCACTTTCAGTTATACAATTCAGCAGTGTTAATTACATTCACAATGTTGTGCCACCATTACCACCATTCAATACCAAAAATTTTCCACCACAAACAGAAACTCTGTCCCAAGTAAATATTAACTCCCCATTCCCCATGCCCACTCAGCCCCTGGTGTCTTATATTCCAGTGTCGCCTTTATGAATTTGTGTATTATAATTATTTTATGTAAGTGAGTGTTTTAGTTTCCTAGGTTGTTCAAGAAATTACCATGAGATGAGTTGAATTAAACAACAGGAATTTTTTTTTAAATTAATTTATTTTTTTATTATGGGTAAAAATCAAAATTCTCACAATACATACAAACATTTGCAAAATGATATATAAATATATATGCATATATGTGTATTTGCTTACTAAAATGTTGTTTATATATATATATACATATATTTTAAGAGGTGCTTAGATTACCCAAAATATTACACGGAACCCACTGGGATTCCCATGTTGCCCACCTCCCACACCTCCCACCACATCCCACACAAACATCTCCCACAGTGTGGCCCACCACCCTCAATGAACTTATACATCCTGGAGCCTTGCCACCAACCATAGACCACAGTGCACACTGTAGACCACACTCTCTCCCACTCAGTTCTGAGTGGTGTGTGCTGATTTAAAATGGCCTACATCCGTTGCCACAACAGTACTCAGGACAACCTCCAACTCCCAAAGAAGCCACTGTATTTCAACTGCTCGTCCCCTCCCTACCCCAAAAGTGTCAAGTGGCCACTGGCTCCACCTCATTGTTATAATTTCTTGCATTGCCAGAATCACCATATGTGAACAAGAGAATACCATCAAGTCCACTCTAGTCCATAGTTCTTCCCCCAATCCTGAGGGGACTGGGATGGCGATGTCCACTCCAACTCCAAGTGAGAGAGGGCTTATATCCCATGGATATGGTGGGTGGGATGATCCTGCCTGCAGATGCAGTCCCTCTCCATTCCCTAGGATGGCCATTGCCCATCGTTGTCTCCTCACCAGGTGACTTGGATGAGTCCATTGAGCTGTAGGGTAGGAGTTGCAGCTCCACCTAGATTTCATGCACACCTGGCACATAGGTAGGCGGGAGGCTCCAGTCTCTGGAAGTATACCTAAAAACTCCAGCATCGCATATAGGTTTGAATAGAAGGGACTGGTGAACCATGTGCAGGGAGGACTTATTTGAGTCTAATTCTGTCATTCTCAGGAGCACAGATTCCAAAATAGAACCCACTGATAAGGCATCAGTCTCTGGGGCTATCCCCCCTTACATAGGACCAGGGTGTCTCCGGAGCTCTCAGGAACCCCACTGAGTGAGGTGATAGGCACTTAGATGTTCTATGAGTTCCTATTGAGGTGTGCGTAAGAGTTACCTCTGGGATGACCTCCCGACTCTCTTTGAAGTCTCTTAGCCACTTGAACTCATTAGTCTTTACCGTTTCCCCCTTTTATTCAAGGTCTTTTTCCAGTTGTGTTGCCAGTTGGCACTTGGGAAAAGTTTTCAATTAGCAATAATCGTGCCTCGGATAAACCTCATTGGCTACGATACTGCCACTGTGCAAAGCTGCCAGTTGGCACTTGGTATTAATCCCTCGTTGCCAGGGAGGCTCATCCCCGGGAGTCATGTCCCACGTTGGGGGGAAGGTAATGCAGTCATATGCTGAGTTTGGCTTAGAGAGAGGCCACATTTGAGCAACAAGGAGGCTCTCAGGTGGCAACCCTTAGGCACCGCACAACTGCAGGCTAAGTCTCATTTACAAGAGCAAAGACTCACAAGGGTAGTCATCAATAAAAAAAAAAACAAAAAAAAAACCATCAGTGGGTCATCCTATTTTGACAGGCACTGCCCCTACACTCAAAGGACTATTGTTGCTCCCTTGGAGACTGTGACAGAGCTCTCCAGGCTAGGAATTCAGATTCCCTAATTTATTCTGTGATTATCCACCCATCGTGACCCTGCCCCATCCCCCGATCCTTTGAATGATTTTGTATATCTTTCATGTATATTCGGATGAACCAATCCCCACGAAACCCCCCCCAGACACTCCCCCCAATAATCCCCCGCAGTACCCATTGTAACCCTTCTGTGATCCAAATCCTCCATGAACATTTAGTCTATAAAATAATCAAATACACTTACTAGGAAAAAGAAACAAGTGTGATAAGTGTACATGCAAGAGACAAACATAAGGAAACTCAGGGGAAAAAAAAAAAGAGAGAGAGAAGGAAAAAAAACAAATAATCAAACAAAGAACAAAACAAAATAAAATAGAATTAGTGGATTGGGACATTCAAAAAATGGGCAAACAAGCAAAGGAAATGCCTTTAAAAAAAAATATATATATATATATATATATTCATTTTTTTTTCCTTTCTCTTTTCTTTTTTCCCTTTTTTCCTTCCCTTTATCACTGTGTTATCGGATGTCTGGTGTGCCATGACATCTTCCTCCTCACAATCCCCATTGTCTCCCAATTTTTCATTTAATTTTCAAAGAAGTTTAGGTCACAGCAAAGTCACACACGGAGTGCCGGAGACTCCCAGATACCAAACCATCCCCCCTTCCCCACCCCATATTAACTCCGCCCCCTTTTTTTTTGGTTGTTAGCATTGTTATAACTGTTATGCAGATAGCAAAATATAGCAACTAAACATTGTCAGTGATTTACAGTATAGTTTACAATTTAGATGATACAGTTTAATAATTTTGATGATATTTACCATGTCCTGTGTCCATTACTGTAAGGTAATGAAAAACCTTCCCCATGACCACCAAACAACCCATTAGATCTTGACTGTTCCCTTCTCCCCAGCCCCCCAGAGCCCGTGATACCCCCCTCTCCCAACCCATGGAATGTCAAGATTCACAGTTACATGCCCTGGGGATTTGAACCAGCCCTTCCTAATCCACCCACCCCCCAGTGCTGCACCACCAAACCCAGGAACACCACCATTCATCTGCCCCATCCCCCAACATGCAACCACACTTTATCCCTTTACCTTAGATTATGTCCTTATGGGTGATGGCTCAAAGCCTGCTCTTCTCTTACTCTCCTTAAACAATAGGAATTTATTAGCTTAAGGTTTTGAGGTGAACAGAAAGTCCAAATCAAGACATTATCAAGGCAATGCTATCTCCCCAAAGACTGTGGGCTCCTGGGGCTGGCAGCCAGCGAGACTTAGCTCCTCTATCACAAGCAAGTCATCTGCTGGTCTCTCCCTTCTCTTCTGGGTTTTGGTGATTTCAACTTCTAGTTTCTGTGGCTTTCTCTCTGTGTCTGAATCTCAATCCACTTACAAGGACTTCAGTAATAGGATTGAGACCCGTATGGGTTGAGGTGGTCATGCTAACTGATGTAGCATCATCAAAAGGCCCAACTTAACAATGTGTTCACACTCACAGGAATGAATTAAATTTAGGAACATGTTTTTCTGGGGTACATACAGCTATAAACCACCACAGCGAGATTCATATAATATTTGTCCTTTTGTGTCTGGATTATTTCACTCAACATGATGTCTTCAAAATTCAACCAAATTGTACCATGCATCAGAACTTCATTCATTTTTACAGCCAAAGAATATTCCATTGTATATATATATATATATATATATATAACACATTTTGTTTATCCATTTATCTGTTGATGGACAGTTGAGTTGTGTCTATCATGTGCAATTGTGGATAATGCTACTATGATCATTGATTTGCAAATACCTGTTGGAGTCCCTGCTTTCAATTCTTTTGGCTATGTAACTAGATGTGAGAAAGCCAGGTCTTACGGTATTTCTATACTTAACTTTATCAGAAACTAGCAAAATATTTTAAAACTGGGAAGTGTGAATCTTCCAACTTCCTTCTTTTTAAGATGTTTTTGGCTATTTGGAGCTCCTTACTCTGTCATATATTACTTATTTTTATCTTTTACATTTCTGCAAAGAAGGCTATTGGAATATTGTTGCATTGAATATGTAAATTGCTTTGCATAGAATTGACATCTTGACAATATTTAGTCTTCCAAACCGTTAGCATGGTGTCCTTCCATTTTTTTCAGGTCTTCTTTGATATCTTCTAGTAATGTATCATAGTTTTCATGTATAATTCTTTTATATCCTTGGTTAAATTTATTCCTAGATATTTAATTCTCTTAATTGCAATTGTAAATGGAATTTTTCCCCTTAATTTCCTTTTCAGATTGTTCATTATTAGTTGTAGAAACACAGCTGATTTTTACATGTCAATCTTGAACCCTGACACATTGCAAATATGTTTGTTAGCTCTAGTAGCTTTCTTGTAATTTTTCAGGATTTTTCTATACATAGGACCATGTCATCTGCAAACAGGGAAAGTTTTACTTCTTCTATTCCAATTTGTATACCTCATTTCTTTTTTTGCCTAATTGCCTGGCTAGAACTTCCAGTGTAATGTTGAATAACAGTAGTGACAGTGGGCATCCATTTCTTTTTCCCAATCTTAAGGAAACCGTCAATCTTTCATCACTGAGTATTATGTTAGCTGTGGGTTTTTCATATATGCTCATATATGCTCTTTATTATGCTGAGGAAATTTCCTTCTAATTTTGTAAGTGTTATTATCAAGAAGAGGTGCTGGATTTATCAAATGCCTTTTCTGCATCAGTTGAGATGATTATGTGTTTTCCCCTTCATTGTATTAAAGTGGTGTATTACATTAATTGATTTTTCTTATTTTGAACCATCCTTGCATACCTGGTATAAATTCCACTTGATCATGGTGTATGATTCTTTTAATGGGCTGTTGGATATGGTTTGCTAAGATTTTGTTGAGTATTTTCCATCTATATTCATAAGAAATATTAGTCTGTAAGTATCTTGTGGTATCTTTAACTTTGGTATGAGGGTGATGCTAGACTCATAGAATGAATTGGGAAATGTTCCTTCCTCTTCAATTTTTTTGGAAGAGTTTGAGCAAAATTGGTGTTAGTTCTTTTTGAAATAGTTGATAAAATTCCTCTCTGAAACCATCTGATGCTGGGATTTTCTTTGTTTGGAAGTCTTTGATGACTGATCCAATCTCTTTATTTGTTATTGGTCTGTTGAGATCTTCTGTTTCTTCTTGCATCAGTAAATTGTTGTGTTCTTGAAATTTGTCCATTTCATCTAGGTTATCTAATTTGTTGACATACAGTTGTTCAAAGTACTCAAATCCTTTTTATTCCTGTGAGGTCAGAAGTGATGTCCACCCTTTCATTTCTGATTTTGGCTATTTGTGTTCCCTCTCTTTTTCTCTCTGCAGTCTAACTAAAGATTTGTCTATTTTATTGATCTTTTCAAAGAACAAACTTTTGGTTTTGTTGGGTCTCTATTATTTTTTAAATTATCTATTTCATTTATTTCTGCTCCAACCTTTGTTATTTCCTTCCTTTTTGCTCACTTTGGGCTTAGTTTGCTCTTCTCTTTCTAGTTCTTCCAGTTTTAAGGTTATGTCTCTGATTTGAAGTCTTTCTTCTTTTTCAAATGTACATATTTAGAGATATAAAATTTCCTCTCAGTGCTGCCATTGCTTTATCCAAATAAACTTTTTATGTTTTCATTTTCAGTCACCTCAAGTTAATTCTCTAATTTCCTTCTTATTTCTTCTTTGACCCTTGGTTATTTTGTTTCTTTATTAGAGAAATTGTGGGTTTACAGAACAATCATGCAATGAAAGTTTGGATTTCACTATATCACCCTATTATTAAAACTTTGCATTGGTGTGGAACATTTGTTATAATTGATGAAAGCACATTTAAAAAATTCTACTATTAGTAGTCAGTGGCTTAACTTAGGGTTCACTGTGAAGTGTAGGTTCTGGATTTTAAAAAAATTTTATACTATTATCATATATTCAACCTAACATTTCCCCTTTAAACGTATTTAGACATATATTTCAGTGCAGTTAATTGCAGTCACAATATTGTACTACCATCAAAACCATCCATTACCAAAACATTTCCATCTTCCAAATGGAATTCTGTACATTTTAAGCCTTAACTTCCCAATCCCTATCCCTACTCCATCCTCTCTATGCTATAGCCTAGATTCTGACTCTATAAGTTTGCTTATTTTAATTATTTCATATCAAGGAGATCATACAATATTTGTTCTTGTGTCTGGCTTACTTCACTCAGCATAAGTCTTCAAGGTTCATCCATGTTGTTGCATGTATCAGAACGTCATTCATTTTTATGGCTGAATAATATTCCATTATATGTATATACCACATTTTGTTTATCCATTCATTGGTTAATGGACACTTGGATTGCTCCCACCATTTGGCAATTGTGTCAGAGACTACATGGCCTTCCTGACCTGGTCCCCTGCTCACCTGTGCAACCTCATCTTTTACAAATCTCCCCTACATGCAGTGCCCCTCAGTCTCACTCCCTACTTTCCTTCCGTAAGGCACATCAAGCTTAGTTTCTCTGCAGCCTTGTGCCCTAACCACGACTCCTGCCTGAAATGCTTTGTCTTCAGGTCCTTCAATCAGCGGCCCCTTCTTGTCATTCAGGTCTTTAGCCAGAATTCAGTTGACTTTGCTACATTTGTTTAAATTTCTGGGCATTTTATAATGTAGAACTCTTCATATTTTGTCAAATGTTATGAAATAGCTATATTTTTATTTTAGCAAGAAGGAATTGAAGAAATAATGTGAGAAACATTCTCCTCATTGGCTTTATATGTTGGTATACGTATGTTTTGATAAGTTACTTTGGTGGCTTCTCATTTTAGAAACAGTTGGAGAGTAGGAAATGTAATTTGTTCTTGCAGCAGTATGGTGGCTTTTGGCAACAAGCATTCATTTACTGTTGGACTCTATTTAAGCTATTTAACAAGGGGTCAAACTGTGTGTATAATAGAAGGAGAGACAAAAAAGGAAAGAAGTGTGTGCAGCAGCTTAAAGCTTCACATTGCTGAGCTTTCAGCAGAGAATGCTTGAGACATATACTCTACTGTCTGAGATGCTGCCAGAATGGTGTGTTTGGTAGAAATTGGACCAAACATAATGACTACATTTTCAAATTTGCATCTGTGGCTGAATATTTTCAATTTATATATTACACCATTGTTGCATTGATCTTGCTTTAGAAACTTAGAATCATAAAGTTTAGCTTGGCTTGTGTTATATAAGATTCTGAGTGGATGCCTTCTCTAATCAACATGGCAGCTGTTGATTATATTACATCATATAATTATTACATTTCAATTAAGAATAATTTTATTTTACCATAAAAGTTATTTTTTTCTTCCTCATTTTTTGAAGTGCAACATAGATATTTTAATTTGTGTAAAAGTTGGAAAGGCACTTTTAACTCAAGGCACATTTAATTTTGATGTATAGAGACTTAGAGGGCTTTTTTTTCCCTTAGGCACCGGGGCCCAGGGAATATACCCAGGACTTTGTATTTGGGAAGCTGGCACTCAAACACTGAGCCACCTTGGCTTCCCTGAGTTGGTTTTTTAAGTTTGTTTTGCTTGTTGTTTGTTTTTGTTTTTATTTTCAGGAGGCACCAGGGACCAAAACCTGGACCTCTCATGTGGGAGGCAGGTGCTCAACTGCTTGAACCACATCTGCTCCCCAGGGCATTTTGTTTTAGTTTGTCACGTCCACAAAACTATGTGGCAATATGTTTTACAATCCACTTTCTTCCTTGTAACTTTTTCCTTCTTGCCTTTGCTCCTGAATTTAGTCTCATAACATTGATCTCTAAATTGATAGGCTGTTAGGATTTTATATGACATTCCAATCATCTAGTGTATGACTGATGGTTTGGAGCTCTATGCATCCTAGAAAAACTTAATCCATTCCTGTAGGACCTTTTTATGAGGCTACTTTAGTTAAGGTGTGGCCCACCTAAATCAGGATGGTACTGGATCCCTTTATAAGCAGCATGAAATTCAGACTGATAGAAAGAAAGCCAAGGGGAGCAAGAAATTGAAGATCAGCAGAACCTGGAAGAGATGGAGAGGCCAGGAGAAGACTCCATGTGCACTGCCATGTGACAGGGGAGCCCAGGACCAAGGATCGCCAGCAGCCAGCCCCAGAATGTCAATCTTCAGGAAGACTGTATGCAAATAAATTCCCATTGTTTATGCCACCCATTTCATGGTATTTGCTTGAGCAGCCAAGGAAACTAAACACTAGGTCTTAATTTTGTAGGTGAGGAAACTGCAGATCAGGGAGTTTGTTACTTGTGTAGGGTCACATCAACATCTCCGTTAAGAGAACAGAGCATCAAATAACAGAACTACCATCTTCTCTTGTCCCTACCACCCCATCTATACCAGATTCCCATGAAAATCAGAAAACAAATGAATCAAAAGAAAAACACAAGAATGTTAAATTTTGCACCTCAAGATTGGTGTATGTAAGGTATGACCTGATTTCTTGAAAGGCAATAGGTTTGAGGATGAAAGGGAGGTACAGGAGAAACTTGACTTGAGGATGCTCAGATCCTGGACCTTCCTGCTGGGAAGTGTTCACTATTCCTTGTTCTGAAAAGAGGCAGCATGGCACGAAAAACCTTGGCACTGCACAGCAGGACACGTGGCTCTTGTCCATGTTCTGCAATCAGCCAGCCAAGACACGTGGGAGCAGTCCCTCAACCTGGGGTCCACATCTGTAAGATGAGGAAATTGGGCTCTTGGACTTCTAGGTTGATTTCCTTAACTTGTTATCCCAGTCTCAATTTCATATATGCTTTTGCCATCTCAGAATGTATTCTGATTTTGGCTTAATAAACATGGTCCTCTAAAGTCTCAGGCCCATCCCCAACTGAATCTTCTTTATCTTCTGTACAATCCAGGCTGCTCTTCTCCTTGTTGTGGTCTCTGTGGTGCAGCTGTGGCTGGAGGAGGAAAGAGGAGAGCTGTGAGGAGCTGCTTTTAGTAGCATATTCCATCAAGAATCAGGCTAAGGAAGCAGATATGGCTCAAGCAATTAAGCTCCCATCTACCATATAGGAGGTACAAGGTTCTATTCCTGGGGCTTCATGGTGAAAAGCAAGCTGGCCCACATGGCAAGCTGGCCCGTGCAGGAGTGCTGGCCCACATGGAGTGCTGGCCCGTGTGGAGAGCTGGCACAGCAAGATGACGCAACAAAAAGAGACACAGAGGAGAGAAAATAAGAGACGCAGCAGACCAGGGAACTGAGGTGGTGCAAGAGATTGAGCATCTCTCTCCCACTCCGGAAGGTCCCAGGATAGGTTCCTGGTGCCGCCTGAGGAGAAGACAAGTAGACACAGAAGAACACACAAAGAGCAGACAGTGAGCTCAAAACAATGGGGGGGGGTATAAATAAATCTTTTTTAAAAAAAGAAAAGAATCAGGCTATGTCTCTGGGTATCCCACTGAGTGGCAGGAGCAGAAATGGCCATCTGCAGAACTCGACCAAATGGGCCATAGACTAGAAGCCAGGAGCCTGCCATTTAGAACTCCTCACTTCTGGCTGTAGTTTCCTTGGTGTGTAATTTGTTAGTGTACAGCAAAGGTACCCCTGAAGGCCATTCCATCGATTCTTTTTAGAATGTGTCTTGGGGCTTAGGGCCCCAGCCTGGACTTTTGTAGAAATCCAGGACCTCTGATCCCATATACTCTAAAATAATCATTAAAACAACAAACCAAACACTTACCAAGCACAGGCTGCACACTAGGTATTGTTCAAGATGCTTTTCTATTTATGTTCACTCCTTTATTTTGATCACCCAACTGCATGCTCATCAATTCCCTTTTCCACCTCAAGGTTTGCCCAACATTCTAATGTCCAGACCTGTGGTGGATCTTATATGCTTTGTTTCCCATCTTCCAGACCCTAAGTCACAGCCTTCTTGTCACCACACCTCTGTGGTCCTGCAGTGCTTCCACCTCTAAGACATCGACAAGACCTTTTCTGTATTTTCAGTTTTATTTAATGGTTTGGCGCACAAGCACATTTATGCCTAGGATTGTCCTTTGGCTATGAGGATCCGTTGGGGTGTAGTAATGGGAATTTTCTATCGTTGGTCACATGTTCCATGCCAGAACATGCTCTTCACCCTACACCTTTCCGTCAGCCATCAAGTATTTATTTACTGAGTATATTCCCATGCACTGAGATTATTATCATTGTGATATTATTTTAGATAATAAAATAATATACATTGATGCTTTTAAAAATATTGAAACAATGTACTCTTCCCTGAAAAATAACATCAATAACATCAAATAAATATCTAGGTAAACTTAGAAATCTGTTGACAGGTTTGTTATTACATACCTTTTTCCTACCCCTCTCCCTGGAAACCATGAAATGATTAAATTTCTGTAACCTTTGGCATTTTTCTTAGTAACCATAAATGAAAAGCCTAAACTAAAAGTGAAACTGATTTAGTTAGTAAGAAATTATTTTGCATCTTTTGAGAGAAATGTGCTCATTCATTAAATAAGGCACTGCCAATTTTATTTCCTCTTCTGTTTTAGAATAAGGTACAAATGATAATGATACCTAACATTTATTATGTTGCTTTCATAGTCACAATGTGTTTTCACAGCTATAAGCTCATTTAAGGATGGTCTCTGCTCTCTCAAAAAGGTTGCATTGAATAATGTGTGGGGGCAGGATGAACAGATAGGTAACTACTGGAGAACCACAAAGTGGTGTTGAATCTGAATCTAAATATAATGAGGAGAAAGGTTAGTATAGCTTGAATAAATGTCATTAAATGAGAATCACCTACTTCTGCCTTTGGTTGGCTTTTTAAAAAACGTATTAGTTGAACTTCTGTATCTCAGACCATAGCATTGTTACCTTAGCTTACCAAGCTTTGATTTATAAAAATGGCAGAGGTTGTTCATGGACTCTCTGGGTATGGGACAGGGTTTTACCTAATCACCTTTGATTGACTCATTCCTTTTAAAATCCAGAAACATGTGCAATTATGGAATAAAATCATTGTCAGGAGAAACATTGTGAGTATAATAAATTTTGCTCTCATTCATACTGAAAAACAGATGATAGATCCTCTTGCATCATATTGTTTTGTTTCTATTCTCCTCTTCTATGATGTTGGGTTTTTCCCAAAGAACCACTTGAAGATCTTGCAATTTGTTATGTTTTCCATAAGTTTTCTAATGGCAAAGCCTCATTAACTCAAGTTATATCCTCTGTCCCCTATGGGAAATGTGGGCAGCAGAAGGAAAATTCAGACTCAGAATTAGCTCAGTTTTGCATTAAGAAGAATGGGACTCCATTTCTGAGCTCTCTTTTTTGCTTGAGCTTCATCCTGTCAGGAAGCCCCACTCAGAGTTTGTTAATTTCACAGCAACCAGGAAGAGTTCAGATATGTTATTCTGGGTATAATATTTGTGGTAGATTTATTGTGAAAGTGAAATTTATGCATTCACCAAACATCTTAACAAACTAGCATCTTGAAAAAGAAAGATTTATTATATGGAAACTTGTAATTTTATAAGGAACCTAGATCACTGATTCTCAAACGCGGATGGTGTGGTCAGTTTTAGATTCTTTTGGCTCTGCTCTCAGAGATTTCTTGTCAATAGTTCTGGGATGGAGCTTCGGCATCTGCATTTTTAACAAGCACTTCAGATTATTCCAATACAGTTGGTCAACCTTCCTTTAGAAATGCTGAACTAGATTAATTAAAATTTTGATTCACTGTTAAAATGATTCATTGTAATTTACCCGAAAACTAACTCGGAATTATTGAGGCTAATTGATCCCATATTGTTATCATGTATTAAGTTTACGTTAATTCAAGTTTGTTTGTTTTTAACCTATATGGAATACGCTACTTAATTTTCAGAGGCTTTTCAGTTTTGGAAGACTGTTTACACCATTTCTTTATTACTATTTTATATCTTATTCAAGTGCTACTATTTCTGAAATAAAAACCTGATGCTGTGCATGTGCACTTTGCTTATTCTAATTTCACATGCATTGTCTTTTTTCTTCCCTTCTTTGTTGGGAAATTATTTTATTAGTTTATTAATGCTGAATCAGTTAGGATAAGTTAAGTTGTGCTTCAGTTAACAAACAACCCCCAAATTTCAGCAGTTTAAAGTAAAAAAATTTTTATTATTCTAGCAACAAGTTTGCCTTGTTTTGGTTTGGAGGTTTGGGTCTTTTTTTTTTTAAACTTTATTTTGTACATTTAATAACTGAATATACAAACAAAAGCTAAAAAGTAAACACAGATGAGTAAATATATACATTTCTCGATTAAATGTACTGGATACATATAAATTTTTTTTTAATCAAACAATATGTTACATAATATATTTGGTTCATAGTAACGCAATCATACAGTATTTGTCCTTTTGTGTCTGGCTTGCTTCGCTCAACATAATGTCCTCCAGGTTCATCCATGTTGTCATATGCTTTACAACTTCATTTCTTCTTACAGTTGCATAATATTCCATCGTTTGAATAGACCACAGTTTGTTTATCCATTTGTCTGTTGATGGACACCTGGGTTATTTCCAACTTCTGGCAATTGTGAATAATGTTGCTATGAACATCAGGCTCTATTTTATTCTCTGATGAGTATGCCTCTGCTCAACATGTGTTTCCTTGATCAGCATAGCAGAAGTAAGATGGGAAAGAATTCTAGAAGGTATCACCAACCGTTAAATGCTCTAGCCTGGAAATGACCCATGTCACTCATGATCACCAGTCCCAAGGCCCCACCCCCACAAAAGAGAGCCAGGAAATTCAGTTTCTAATGGCCTGGAAGCAGTGGATAACCAAATACCAGTGACTGGCACTAATAACTACCACATCCTGCTTATCTGTTCATCATATATATGGTTCACTCTTCTTCCCACATGCAAAATACACTCCCCTCCCTGGCAGGCTCTGGTTTCTGTTGTCTTCACTCAGTGATTCAGGATGATGGAAAGTTCATTTCAACATGTGATTCTAGGATCAACACACACAGAACCAGTTTGAGGAGATCATCATCTTTGGTTTTGGGTATATCAAACTATTTCAGGGCAGTTGGACATACAAAGTCTTGGGCTCAGCAAAGTGGATGAATGGATGTTAATTACATCATTGGGTTTGGATGAGGTTGCCAAGGCTGAGAGTATAGGATGAGAAAGGGAGAGGACCTAGAACTGATGGTTGAGGAATTCCAATATTTTATATCTGGGTAAAAATGATGAACCTGCAAAGAAAACAAAAAGGGAAACCAACTAAGAGCCTTATTTTGTGGACAGTTCTTCAAAAAGTAGCTCCTTAGTGATAGTTCAGGGCCATTTAGAAGCTGCATGCATTATTGGTGGAGATCCTAACTAGACCAGCATGTGGTTGAGGAATTGAGAGGTGTACCCAACTTAATTGGTAAGTTAATTGACTCAACCTAAGAAAAGGATGTATTATTACTAATCTGTTCCAAAGTGGCACTTAATAGTTTTGACTCTAATTATAAAAAAAAATGACATGATTTCAAGCTTATGGAAAGAAAACTTTGCTTTACATTAAGTGTGCTGACTTATGGAGCATAGGAATAGGTGTAATATTTCTAAGTGCTTCAGTTTTATCTTCAAAGAAATCCAGACTACTAGCATCTGCACAAAAGCAAAGTGGTAAAAATAGCCCACAATGATGGCCAGCCATATCTATAAATGATGATGATGGTGATGATGATGATGATGATAGTGATGATGAGGGTGATGTTGATAGTGGTGGTGCTGCTGCTGATGGTGGTGATGGTAGTAGTAGTGATGATAATAGTCATGATGGTGGTGGTGAGGGATGGTGATGATGATGATGTGATGATGGTGGTGGTAATAATGGTGATAGTAAAGATGAAGATGGTGGTGATGATGGTGGTGATGGTGATGATGGTGATGGTAGTATTGATGGTAATGGTGATGGTGGTGATGATGGTGTTGGTGGTGATGGTGATGATGATGGAGATGGTGGTGATGATGGTGGTGGTGGTGATGATAATGGTGATGGTGGTGATGATGATAGTGGTGTGATTATGATGGCAATGATGATAGTGTTGGTGATGATGATGGAGATGATGATGGTGGTGATGAAGATGGTGATGATGATATGGTGATGATGATGGTGATCACATCAATTTCTATAGTTTTCATGTACAATGTTTCAAAGCCAAAGTCTTGGAGTAAGCAATTTCCCTAGCCTGTGATTTAAGAGATGTTCTTTGTTTTGTTTCTTTGTATTTTAAAAAGTATGCAATATTTCATTTAGCTTCACAGCAATTCTTCAAGTTAACGATTTTCATATTTTACACTTGAGAAAATGCAATCTATCAGTTGTGTGGCACTGTACCACAGGTTGGGTTGTTTGGTATAAAGGATGCTTATTAGGGAGTACCCTTGGGATCAACACCTGTAAAAGGGAGAGAAGAAAGAAGGATAGGATGGAAGGAGAAGTTAAACTGCCATGCAGATCCAACAGCCTCAGGCAATCCACTGGAGATGTCTGGGTTGGATGTGGACCATCCCCAAGGGGGTGACCTTGGGAGAGGTGGCTCTCTGCGACTGATAGCTGATGGCTGGGAGGCAAGTCCTTCGTTAAAGGGGTCTGGGTGGTGCTTCTCCATGTCCACCACACTCAGTTAATATGAGGTAGAGTCAGGACTGGAATCAGGTTTGCGGAGTCCAAGTTCAGTGATTGTTTCATCTCACTCCTAGAAACCTGGTGATCAAGGCATCAAGTGCCAGAGGGAGGAAACACAGCAGAGCAGAACAGAGAACTATACCTGAAGAATGAGATAATAACGGAGAGAGCAAATACAGTCAACTCTTTTCCCCCCAAAACAACATCTTTAGCAAATAAACATTTTTCTCTAGGGCTTTCCTTCCCATCCATATTCTTGTGTCTGCCCTTTGGTTTGAAATAGAGTAAACTTTCATACAAGAACATTTGATTTTTTCCCCTCCAATCTGCCTATTCATAACTTATTTAAAATTGATTTATACTCTTACAGTCTTCAAATTAATTCCAGGCAAAAGCCAGGAGAAGGTCATCTTCCTCACGATTTTTACAGTTTGCCAGACCTTGCCTGGTTTAAAGGCACAGCTTCAATTTCACTACTTTGTAGCCCTTGCCTTTACATGCCTTACCTCGGGCTAATGGATCTGCCCTGGATTATTGCACAATACCCCAGAGACCTCCAAATCTACAGAGGCAAAAACTTCAGCCACTTGCTCAGAGTCACACCACTAATTGGTCAGAGAGCTGGGATTAGGAGCCAGTTTGACTGTCTCCTATTCCGAGGGGATGGAGACAGAAACAGCCACCATTAAAAGATTGTCCAGAGGAGTGAGTGTAGCTCAGTGGTTGAGCGCCTACTTAGCATATCTGAGGTCCCAGGTTCTATTCCCGGTACTTTAAAAAAAAAAAAAAAAAAAAAAAAGTCACATGCCTTGGAATGGCTTGATTTACTATTCATGAAGAGTTTCCATGTATGGTTTGTCATATCTCTCTGGGCCCCTGAACAGTCGCTCTGTCCTTTCCTTCTCACTCTGATTCTTAAATTGTGCTTAAGAATGTGTGGGCCATCATTTCCATGTTTTGCTAAATCTCTAGGTGTAGAAAAACCTTATCCTGAATTTTACTCTGTTTGGAGGGGTCTGCTGATTCCCCGTGCAGCCATCTGCAATCATCCTGTGCCTTTGTCTTTACTTTATTCCTTAGTCTCCACAGATATCAAGCATCCAGAGTTAGCAACTTTTATGCCTCCCTCTACCTCTACCAAGTGAGGTTCTACGTTTTGGCCTAGAAATATTTATATTATATCCAGTATTGACACAAAGTTTAGGAAAATGCTTTATATACTACCAGCTTTGGTGTTCAGTGAGTGTTAAATGAATCTTTTTTTTTTGGATATTTCAGGTTACGATTAAAAGTGAGTGAGTGAGAGCAAGATGACCTATTCCAATTTTTATAGCTATAATTAAGTACAAGTTCTAGAGCAAGATCATCTGTGTGGGAATCCTGACTCCCCCCCTCCCCCTCACTTACTAGCTGATATCTTGGGCTAGTTACCTTACTTTTCTATGCCTCGGTTTCCTCATCTGTAAAATGAGCATGATAATAATAAACTATCTCACAGGAATGTTTTAGAATTCTATGAGATGAACCATGTAAAGGACTTGGCATGGTGCTCTGAGCACAGATAATGAATAAGATGTATTATTTATTGACCATATATGCCATGCCAGGTGTTACGCCTTAACATTATTTCTTGCCTTATAACTACCCTGCAGCTGTTAAAATGTCCATAATTTTACTGATGAGGAAACTGTATTTAAGTTACCTGACCGTGATCATAAAGCAGGTAAATTACAAGGGTGGGGTTTGCAGTTCTATCTCTCTGCCTCCAGAGGGCGCACCTGCTCCCACTGTGCTGCAATGCCTAGGGAATGCGAGTTACTGTAGTTACTGCATTGGTGCCGTAAAATGGATTCTCTATGGGAGGTGTGAGGCTTGACTTTTTTTTCCCAACGGATTCCCTGGGTAGCTTTGCTGTTCCACATGAGATTTCTCATGTTACCTCCGTCAGGACTACTCTCTATTAACCTCTTTGAGTGTGCTCCTTGTGCCCTGCCTGTCTCTATATGCTTCTTGTTCTATAATGCTTCAGCATCCAAAACAATTAATTTGATGGCAACCCATCAGATAAATTTAATTTCTCATATGGTAAGCACCTACTAAATGTGCCACCTTGGGCACATCCACATATTTTTTAGTCCTTTAAAGAACTATATTGTACTGTTCCCATTTTATTGGTGAGAAACATACCTCCATTTGCCCTACATCACATGGCTGGGAAGTAGAAGAACCAGTATCCAAAATTATTTTTTAGGATTGTTTGCCTTGGAGGCTTTAAATTGATTTCTAGATTCAAGATAATTCTAGAAGATGGTAGCTGCTGGTTATTTGTATAATTCCATTGTAAAAATTAATTGAGGGGAGCAGATGTTGCTCAAGCGGTTGAGCGTCTGCTTTCCAGCAAGCCACTGCCCAAACTCTACAGACTTCAGAAGAAGCACGACCCGGATTTGGTTCCTGGTGCTCACTAAAAACAAAAAATAAAAACAAGCAATCAAACAAGCAAAAAAATAACTCAGGGGAGTCTATGTGGCTCAGTGATTGAGCACTGGAATCCCACATACAAGGTCCTGGGTTCAATCCCTGGCCCTGGTACCTCAATAAATGAAACAAAACAAAACAAGAACCTAATTGCTAATTAGTACTGAGATTGGAGCTTCAGAAAGTGGAGATCTGAGATAGGTGATGTGGCACAGTTGGTCTTGAAGACAGTGAGGATCTGTTAGTATTAGCACGGGAGACCCTGTCATATGGTATTGAAATGGTTGTTTAAATGGTCACTTAGGTTATCGGAAATGAAGTGGCTATAAAGACATAGTGTGAGTGGACCTGAAGGTGTCTCCTGCAGTGCAGTAAAAAATGCACAGGGAATACCAGGACAGTGGGCTGGCTGCTTTTCACTGCGCTCCAGAGCTTAAGAGTTGAGAACTATAAGCACAAAGATTTAATTTCCATCACTTGTTTCCCTTACTTTCATGCTGGCTTTGTGTATAATTTAATCCACAGTTTACACCATGTAAAGACAAGATATATGTGTTGGAACTAGAGAAGGAAAGCAAGTCACTCAGAGATGGGCACAGGTTTTATGATTCGTTCCTCTCCCCTTTTGCGGAGGAGGTACGAGTGTTTCCATCTGTGAAGGCAAAGTTTCATTAAGTCAGGCAGGAGGGAGTTTTTTTGCTTTGTCGTTTGGAAGTTTACTTAGGAGAAAGAGGTATGCAAGGATGTTGAGTAGCTAAAGGAACAGGGTGTGGCAGATCTGTAGGTATCAACACCCATTCTAATTCCCTTCTAGCTTAGCTTCCGCCATTACAGATTCCCTTGTGGTTTATAGTGCAGGCGAGGTCTACCAAATTGATGAAGATGTCTAAGACTTGGAGGCAGTCATGGGCAATTTGTAGCTATGGTCAAGCAGAAGAGCAGTGGAGGAGGTGTCGCTATTTATGGCTGCTGCAGCAGAGCTTCTAGAGTGCATTCCCAAGTGAAATCAGGGCTAAGCACGTGGTGGTATCAGTGGGGAGTTACTAGCCCAGTTCCTCCGTGTGTTTGCTTCTCTCTTGGCTGAGGGATTATGGCTATGGCTAAGGTAATGCTGATTCTGTGGGGATTTTCCCACATTTGCAGAGATTCTGTCAGTTACTCTGATGGTTAATTTTACATATCAGCTTGGCTAGATTATGGTGTCCAGTTGATGTGGGTGGGTCTTAGACAGTCAATTGGAGGCCTTAAGAGAAAAGAACTGAAAATTCCAGAGAGAACAAGAAATTCTGTCTCAACACTATACCACCTGCTCTTCTTTGAGTTCCCAGTTGGACAGCCTGTCCACAGATCTTGCACTTGCCAGCCTCTACAATTGTGTGAGAAAATTTCTTACAATAAATCCCTTAATATATATCTTATTTATTTATTTTTTTGTTTCTTTAGAGAATGCTGACTGACACAGATTTTGGTGCTGAGAGACAATGCTGCTGTAATAAATACCTAAAAATGTGGAAGTGGCTTTGGAATGGGGTAAAATTTAAGAAATGATAGAAAAAGTCTAGAGTGCCTCGAAGAGACTGTGGGTAGAAATATGGATGTTAAATGTGCTTCTGGTGAGGCCTTAGAAGGAAATGATGCATGTGTTATTGGTGGAAAAGTGATCCTTATTATGAAGTGGCAGAGAACTTGGCTGGATTATGTTCTAGTGTTGGAGAGAAAGTAGAACATGTAAGCAATGAACTTATATATTTAGTGAAGAGATGAAAAAGCAAAGTATGGAATATGCAGCCTAATTTTCCCCTGATGCTTATAGTAAAATGCAAGAGGATAGAGATGAATTGAAGACTGACTTGTTAAGCAAGAAGGAACCAGCACTTGATAATTTGGAAAATTCTTAGCCTATCCAGATAATGTGCTCTGGACATAGGCTAAGGATGTGGCTGGACAACCTTTTGCTAAAAGAGATTAGGCGTGTGACTTGTGGATCCAATCAACTATCTCAGAAGCAGCCAGGAATAGTTATCTAAGAGAGATCTATGGAGGACTCTCTTGACTGATGATTTGGACCCCATGAATTGAACAGAATAATGACAAGGTTTTTGAGAATTGTGTATCAGTAGAAACACTGCCAGGCTGGACTTAAAGGGACAGAGATGAGACAAAATGAACGAAAAATCACTCTAGGGTAGAGCTATGGATTCAAAGATCTGGGCTGAAAGGACATCCACGGATCCAGAGGGTGGGACCATTACCTTCAGGTTTGGAGAGAGCAGGGCCACAGCCCTGATGTTTGAAAAGGGTGAGGCTGCTGCCACAGTAGCCTGGAGGACAGAGCATTGAACCACAGAAGATTACTCTCAGGCTTTGAAATTTAAAGGAATTTGCCTTGCTCAGTTTCAGCTTGCTTGGGACCCATGCCTCATTTTTCCTTCTTATTCCTCCTTTTTTGGAGGAATTTCCTTTTGCCTGTTTCACTGTGGTATTTTGAAAGCAGATAATTTCTTTTATAGTGTCCCAAGTCCATGATGGAGAGGAATTTTTCCCCAGAATGGACCATACTCATAAATGATTTAGATGAGATTTTGAACTTAGAGTTGTTTCTGGATGGCTGAAGGCTTTTGGGATGTTGGGACAGGGTGAATGCATTTTGTACATGGGAAGGACATACCTTTGTGGAGGCCAGAAGGTGGACTCTTATATATTGAATTGCGTCCCTCAAAAAGAGGTGTCAAGTCATAACCTCCAGTCCCATGAATATGAACCTATTTGGAAGTAAGATCTTTGAGGATGTTAGTTAAGATGAGGCCAAACTGGATAATGGTGGGCTCTAATCCCGTATGACTGGTGTGCTTGTAAGAAGAGGAACTTTAGACCCAGACAGAGGAGAAGTCCATGTGATGGAAGAAGAGATTGAGTTATGTCACAATCCAAAGAGTGTCACAGTTTCCAGCAAGCCACTGCCCAAACCCTACAGACTTCAAAAGAAGCATGACCCTGCCAATACCTTGATTTTGCACATCTAGCTTCCAGAGCTATGAGACAATAAACTCCTGCTAAATTAAGCCATTCAGTTTTTGGTAGTTTGTTATGGAAGCCCTAGAAAATTAAGACAGTTACCTAATATTTTAGTTTGCTAGGCTAGGCTACCAAAATGCAATACACCAGAAATGGGTTGGCTTTTGCAGTGGGGATTTATTAACTTGCAAGCTTACAGTTTGGGGGTCATGAAAGTATCAAATCAAGGAATTATCAGGTGATGCTTTCTCCCCAAGGACCAGCTGCTGGCAATCCTGGACTCCTCTGTCACATGGCAGGCTTGACACATGGTGGCCTCTGTTGATCTCTCCCTTCTCCCTGGGTTTCATTGCTTCAGCTTCTTGCTCCTGGCTTTCTCTCTGTTTCTGTCTCCATAATCATCCCATTTATAAAGGACTCCAGTAAGAGGATTAAGATGCACCCTGGGCTACCCCTTACTGAAGTAACCTAATCAAAAGGTTTCAACTACAATAGGTTCACACCCACAGGAATGAACCAACTTTAAGAACATGATTTTCTGGGGTACACACAGTCTCAAATTACCACACCTATCGTCTTTACAAAATCTCCATCTGCTTAAACTAGTCAGAAGGATTTTGTTATATGTAACTAATAACCCTTGATAATACATTGTCTTCTGATTCCAATTTCCCGGTCTTTTTTCTTTATTCTAGCTTCTTGCAAGAAGAAAGTATGTAGCCAAATGAGTATGATTCATCACACAAATATTATTAGTAAGACTAAGCACAAATGACTTCTAAAGTACAAAGTGTATGGGGTCACATTGTGACAATTATTTTTTTAAGGCTTTTCACCCTTTGGGCTCTAAATTGATTTCTAGATTCAAAACAATTCTGGAGGTCTGTAACAACTGATTATTTGTATGATTCCATTGTAAAATCCAATACACTACTTTTCATAATAAAAATTTTGAGTCATTCCTTCTTTAATTAGCTAAAATCTGCCATGTTATTGAGTACATTTCATAGACATTGAAAATACTGATTACCCAAGGATTTTAGAATTATTGCTATCATATTTTGACTTTCTTAGTTTTCTTATAATGATTACCTGACTATCTGTAATGTTATCTTCATGGCTGTCTTTTAGAATGAGTTAGAGATGTAGATGGGTAGAGAATGAGCTTTGCTCTTCCCTAGTGAAACCAACTGCTTTTAGATTCCAGCATGAATATCATAATTCACTTGGTCTCAGTTCTGAAATCTACTGAGACCTCAGAAACAAGGACAAATGAGAAAGAGGAAAGAAGTTGGGTCTGTGTGGGACATGACCTACTTCCTAAGGGAGTCATCAGAGGAGTATGGTCCCCTCAGCTTGGTTTTGACAGCTATGAATGTTTAATTTGGTAGATGGAGCCTGGTAGCCAGAGTCTGGTGGTAAGAAATACTTGAAGTGCAGGTGGCTGGTCATAATCTAGTTATTTCACCAGAAGACCCTAACCAGTGACTAGGAATGTTAAGTGCAGGATCTAGCTTTTAGAGGAAAAGGATTTTCAGAAGCAAGTTGGGGTATGTGAGTCCTAAGCTCTAGGTTGGGCTGAGGTTAGAGCAGATTTATAATATCAGATGGAAACAAAAGTTCTGAGTGGGGGAAGCTGAAGCAGATGCTGACAGCCAGGTATTGGGCCAATTTGGCAAGATAGTGTGTGTGTGTGTGTGTGTATGCACACACATGTGGGTGTGTATGCCCACACATATGTATCTGTCCGGCAGAAGAAAACGGAAGGTGAGTAGAGGGGCAGGTTATGATTTGCAAGTTTACCTAAGGACCCTGGGAATCTGAATCTACACCAAGGAGACTGTCTCCAAACCCTTAATAACTAGGGTGAGACTGTTGGTTTTATTTCCTGCCACGACCACCACTAATTCAGGATTCAAGGAAGCGAGTTGCACAGCAGCATAAGTAAAACTTGTCTGAGAGACCAGGCAGACAGGGTCTGACAGATGGATAACAGAGGGACTGGAAGGCTCCGTGTTTTTGAAAGTGGAAACAATAAAATTAATTTGCATGTCCTCTATGAATGAGACATTAGCAGTCACTTTCAGTCCAATTATGTTGGCCATCACATTTTCAAAGTGGCAGTTACAGCCAATTTAATTAGTAAATTTTAGTGAGTTAATTTAGCATTTCAGTGAGTGAAAGACCATTCTGAGGGAAAAGAGGTGCCCTCTCTAAATAATATTCACAGCTATGCCAAAGGAAATCAGTTAATAAACAGCCACCCAACAACAGAGAAAATGTCCTTCCATATTTTTTATGTGACAATTTAATTAGGTGTTTGAAATGGAAAAATGGAAACACTGTTTGCCATCAAAGGTAATGATGAATAAGTCGGGTTCAAATGCTGGCATTCTCTTTTATTCTTCCTTCTCTCTTGTTCCCTGGATCCAGTTGGTTGTTACATTTTTTTATTTTTTTCCCCTTTCTCATCTTCTCTTTAATTTTTCCTCTACCACCTGCTGCCCCCATTTCCCTGGCTGCCATTTCAGTCTAAGCTCTATCACTTGGTTTCCCTTTTGGTAAAATTCCCGTTTTTTCTCCTACAACCCACCCTACATAAGGCTATCAATTTAAGCTTCAGAAAGAACTGTTTTGTTCTTGTCACTCTTTTATTTAAAAAACCTTTCATACATTCTTTTGATCAATTGCACATTCCTTAGACTTTTATTCAAGTCTCTCTCAGTATATCTTTTTCAGTCTAAGTTTTCTTTCTTCTCTTACTTGAACTCTTTGTTCAAAGTTTCCTCATTGTTTCCTGAAGAAATATATATATATATTATTTTTTCTCTCTGAATTTGTCCATGCCAGTCAATCTTCCTAGAAAGATATTCTTTTTCCACCTTGTTAATTTATATACAATTAAAAAAAAGAAAAGAGAACTACTTTAATCTCTGGGCAAAGATGTCTTGCTCATTCTCTTCCTGTCATGAATTCATAATACCGCATGGGCATGAGTCTTCTACTGTGTTTAAACCATTGTATGCCATAATCTAGGTGAAGCCAGGCCACCATGATCAGGCTCAGTTCTTATCCTTCTCTTGTCATTGAAGCAAACTCAACACTTCAGTGCATGCCCTAAATTGAACCAACTTCACATTGTATTAATGACAAATGGATAATTGACTGAAGATTTAGTGGGGACCTAGAATGTGAGTGGGGCCAACATATGAACATTCTCATCTACCTCTCTTCCTTGTCCCCCTTCTACCATATAATGCTTCTTTAAAAGTCTCCTCTCTTGAACACAGTCATAAAATTCTTGTCCCTAAGTTGCATGTTCCATCAAGACAACAATGGAATGGGGAGTCAACACTGTGAAGTGTCTGTTAGCTAATGTCCACCAAAAAGTGCTGTTGGGTTATATTAAAAAAGGGATGCATTGGCTGCAAAATAAGATGGGGCTCTGTAAATACTAGGAGAATTAGTTGGGGACTTAAAAGAGAAAATGTAGTTCTTATAAGTCTAGTCTTAAGCATATGGTTTATCTTCTGCTAAATTAAATCGATAGTAGGTTATATTGTGATCCATATATATCTATCCATCTATAGATATATATATATATCTCCAGATGTTTTTGGGTCTAATGGGGTTTCTTTTTTAATTGTAGAAGTTATAGATTTACAGAAAGATCATGCAGCAAATACAGAGTTTCCATATATCCCTCATACCATTACTAAGACCTTGCATTAGTGTGGTAACTTTGTTACAACTAATGAAAGAATATTATTATAATTGTGCTATTAACTGTGCTCCATGGCTTACATTAGGATTCTTTGTTTATTTTGCACACTCCTATGGTCTTTCTTTTTTTCTCTTCAAGTTTTTATTCTAATAACAAGTAGATAGCCTAAAATTTTCCCTTTTAACCACATTCAAATAAATAATTCAGTGCTGTTAATTATGTTCACAATGTTGTGCTACCATCACCACCATCCATTATGAAAAACTTTTCCTTCACTAATGGGGTTTCTCTTAAGTGAAGACAGAGAGAGTATTGAATCTTTTCTTTTTGGCTTTGGAAATTAACACCAGTATTAAGCTACACAAAGATTGTGAATAGTAGGGATAAATAAGCCAGATATTGGCTTATACTTGTGCTTATGTTCCCTTAATCTTTTGGTGGACTTTTCAGACTTTTAAAAAAATTACCATTATATTAAAAATTAGTTCATATTAATTCTTCATTATTTTAATACGTTTTCTTTATAAGAAGCACACGGCCCGAACTCATTTTCCAAGAAGTGTCATCCTGCATGTTCGATATAGAACAGGAGAATGGACCCTTCTGATATGAAAAATGAGGAGAGCTCACACATGTTATGTCTATGTAGGGAAAAGCAAAAGATATCCCATAATTAAACCACTACTACCTAACCAATCTTATTTGTACTCCCTTCAACATTACACTTAATTACCCAGCAGAGTGACTTGAAGGATGACTTACTACAGGGGGAAGGGGACTGCTTAGTAAACTGTTCATGAATAATTGATTTTTTTAAAAATCCAGGACTGAAAAATAAAAAGGCAAAAGAGTGTCAGCTTGCAGAAAATAGCTGTGAAAGCTGTTTGAAAGGTGCTTCATGAATTCTCTATTTTATAAGGTAGCCGGAGACTGTGGAATCTGAAAAGGGAGAGGAGAGCAAGAAGCATGGATTCAGCTCACCTCAGTCACGGCTGCCCACATGGCACTTTCTGTTAGGTTTCTCACTTTGGCGATAAATGGTTCAAGAACCTGTTTCCTCAGAAGATGAAGGTAGAGTCTAAAGACTTTTACCTCAGACGTTTTCCTGGAAGTAAACTTCCAGCACTTACTGACCTGATTTCATGTGCAGAAATAATCTTTATTAGACCCACAAATGATTCTGGAAATTATCTCCAGTCTCTGGGTCCCCTGACATCCAGACACTGGTAAAGCCAGATTTAGCTAATTTCTCTGAGGTTTTGCACAAGAGCAATTCTTTCCTTCCCCTTGCTCATCCCTTGTAATTTTCTCTGAATTTATATGTACTATTAATATGGATTCTGCAATTTAAGCTCTCATGGATGACATAAATGAGCATGCACTTCATCAGTGTTCCAGTCTAAAATCACTTCTAGCATGGTTTGGGAGCACTTTGGAGTTTCAGTGGGGAGTCGCCAGCTGACTGATTATCTGTGTGGGACCCCACGTGATGGTGTAATGATTGTCATCTCACTCTGGTCTGGGACAAGTCCTTGGCATCTCAGCAGGAAGGGGCTGACACTGCTGAAGTGCAGCTGTAGATGTGACCTGGGCAAAGTTGCCTGTCCAAGCCACGTATTTGTAAGTCTTTGGGCACTCAGGGTGTCAAGGGTGCCTCTGTCCTGCTCCTGGACACAGGACGTGCCTGCTTTCTTCTTTTTGCATCATTCTGTTTCTGCTACTGATTCAGCATTTGCTTCTTGAATCCAAGACTGGCCCAGTCATATCCTAATAATCGTGGAAGTAAGCAAATGGCTGTGCAAACAAGGACAAGTAATCTAAGCTGAGGCTGAGATTTTCATCTGTCATATGGGTGCTATCATGTCCATAGTACTGTCATTTTGTACCAACTATCAGTCTCTCGCATGCACGCTCTCTCTTGATCTCTTTCTCTCTCCTGCTCTCCTCTTTTTGAATAATTCTCCTCAACTCTCTCTTGTCATTCTTGTTAGAAGTGTTTTATACCTGTATTAATTGAAGTCAGCAAAGGAATATCTTCTGAGGCTAGAGTTGCCTCCAGGGTGTGTGGGTCTCCAGGAAAATACTTTTATGGGGCCCATCTGTACATTTTAAGTCACTCCAACTCAGCGTGTAAGCATGTCACTCTGTTCTGAAGGTCCAATACTCTGCAAACTGTGAAGGAAATAACTTGCCAGTCAGCAGGCGTGATCTGCCTGCCAAGCTCTCTCCTGGAAGGGGACTGGTCACGGGACCCCAGATGACCCCACAGGCAGAAGCTCAGGAGCTCTTTGGGGCCTTTGGTCAGCCTTCCATGAAGGAGAGAAGTTCAGAGAGTGCTTGGCCAAGGGAAGGCGGCCCTGGGGTTGGGATGCCATGCCCAGATGGCTCTATCTGTCCATCCCACCAACAGAGGGGAGCTCAGAAATTTTAAGAAAGGCACTCCAAACCATGGGCCCCCCTGAGGTATGGACTGCAGGGCCGGGAGCCCTTTTGCCCAGGCCTAAGGGTGGTACTGTTGGAATCAATGGCAATTTTCAAGCTTTACGTTTTTAGCAATCCATTCCTAATGGACATCGAAAGAGCTGTCTACTTAGGACCGAAGATTTCCAGACTGAACTTTGCCTTCTCTGTCTGTTTAGTGTCCACAAATATAAGTTATAATAAAGGAGGCCAGAAAATTATGCATATATGTATGAGTCCCTATGTCTTAGTTTTCTAAAGGCTGCTGATGCAAAATACCAGAAATGGGTTGGCTTTGATAAAGGGAATTTATTAGGTTAAAAGATTACAGTTCTGAGGCTGTGAAATATGCAGCTCGAAAGCATCATCAGTGGTGCTGTCTCACCAAAAGTTGGCTCTTGGCTATCCTGGAGTCCTGCTGCATGACATGGCTCACTGGTGGCTGGTCTCTGTATTCCCCTCCAGGCTCACTTTCTCCCCGAGTTCAGCTGTGGGCCATCAGGGATTTGGCTCATCTCTCCCCTCTCCTCCTGGCCTCATCTTTTCCAGCCTCTAGGGAACCTCTTTCGTGCCTCTGTGCATCACTGATTCCAGCCTCTTAGGGTTTCTTTGACTCTTCTACCTTTTTCTGTATGTTTTCTGCTTTCTGTCTCCATTTATAAAGGACTCCAGCAAGAGGGCCAAGACCCACCCTGGGTCATACCTCACTGAATCCAATCCAACCAAAAGGGTCCCATGCCCACAGG
The DNA here is from genome assembly GCA_026826555.1 of Tolypeutes matacus. Classification (NCBI taxonomy): domain Eukaryota; kingdom Metazoa; phylum Chordata; class Mammalia; order Cingulata; family Chlamyphoridae; genus Tolypeutes; species Tolypeutes matacus. The sequence continues at coordinate 61,246,035 of JAKSZT010054334.1, forward strand.
AATGGACCAATTTAAGAGCATAATTTTTTGGGGTCCACAAAATGCTCAAACCAACACACCCTGAAATCCATGAGAGAAACAGGGAATTGGGTTACCTCTTAACCAATCTGAGAAGCATCCAAAGTGAGGGAGTAAGCAAAGGCCCTCTCCATCCTACAAGTTTTTCCTGATCAGAAAACATATATGTTTAAAATTAGAAGTCTTTGGATTTGTCATCTCAGATCTTCCCTGACTTTTATTACCAATGAGAGGTTTTATGAGGACATTTCAACGGGTACATAAAGCATCTGACTATTTACAACACACGATCTGTACTGGTGCCATCTGTTGGTTGATTACTTATTGCTCAAAGGATGATGTGCTCTTTTTTCACTCTCTCAATCACCTAGATTCCCAATTTCAGAATCACCCACAGAAAATTAAAATAAAGAAAACTAATAATATGCCTGTGTTATTCTCTTCTTGTCTGTCTCTTTAAGAGCGCAAGTTTCTTCTCATTTTGCCAACTTGGGAAAGCTTTTATCTTTTCCTCCTTTTCCTCCTCAGTGAAATTGGCCAGTCATCTTGCAAATTTATTTTCTTTATGTATTTTCTAGAGTTTTTCATGTCCCCCAAGTGTCAGCTCTTTTTATAGTGATGGATTTGCTTACCTCCATCTAAATTTTTGTTCAGGCTGGAAAGCCCACAAAGGCCCCTACTTTTGTATATAATGGGGTCAATTTTTGTCTTCTGTAATTTTGATGTCAAAATTCTCTCTGATTAGGTGCATTTGGATGCATTTGAATGCCAGACTTATGCCATTCTTATTAGGATATATAAGTTAGCACATCTGTTGCCCAGCTGGAAGTTAGGCTACTTTATCTATTTGTAAAATTCTAACTGGCATCAGTTTAATTTTCAGGAATGCTTCTAAGATAGAAATCACTTGTAATGCCCAAGTCACCTGAAATATGACCTTTGGCAATAGGCCCTGAAAATGATGGCCAAGCACTTGTATAACTCCTATTACACACACACACACATGCACACACTCACACAGACTAGTTCAGAAGACTGTGGTAGAGTGAATCATGTATCACAACATAGATAGATTCAAATGTTAATCCATATTCTTGTGGGTGTGAACCATTGTAAATAGGACCTCTTGAAATGTTATTTTTAGTTGAGACGGGGCCCAACTGTGTGAAGGTGGATCTTAATCTGGATAACTGGAGGCTTTATAAAGAGAATCTGGAAGTCACAGAAGCAAGAAAGGAGAGAACATCACCATGTGATGGGAAGTAGAGATACAAGTCAAGGAAATCTAGGGTTGCCAGCAGCCAGTACCAGGATGCTAGACTCATGGAGAAAGCAAGCTTTTCTGATATCTAGAGTTTGAACTTCTAGCCTCAAAACTATTAAATACCTGCTATTTAAGCCAACCCATGGTGTGGTATTTGCCTGGCACCCTAGTGCAAGAACATACCAGAGCCAAGTGGGCCTCCTAACTGAACTCTAGAATCAGGCTGATGTACCAACCCAGTTCTAGGTGGTATGTCCTAGGACAGACCTCTCCCATTTGGGCCAGTTGCTGTAACTTAAAACTTGGAGGAATTGTGAAAAACTTGTGTTCTTTATGGGAGGGAAAAGGGGGCAAAGCTGAGTCTAGCCTGTCCTGTTATTCTTCTCAAATTACCAATCAGATTGCCACTCCACTCCCTGAGATAGAGTAAGTAAAGAGTAGAGAGACCTAGAGTTATGCTAATTGAACTATCTTTACAAGACAGAAACCTCAGAAGAGGGGAAGAAGCATTCTCAATAACATGATAAACAAAAATCATTGAAAGTTTTTCTCTTATATATATTTTCTAATTATGTAAGTAATATGGCAAATTATTATGGAGACCTATTGAAGGTTTAAATTTTTTTTTTTACCATGGTAGTATGTATAAAACACAAGTTCCATTTTAACCTCTGTATTAGTCAGCCAAAGGGGTGCTGATGCAAAGTAACAAAAATCTGTTGCCATTTATAAAGGATATTTATTTGGGGTAAAAGCTCACAATTACAAGGCCCTAAAGAATCCAACTCAAGTTACCATAAGAAGTACTTTCTCACCCAAAGTCATTGGCCACTTGTTGAAGCAAGATGGTTGCCGATCTCTGCCAGAGTTCAGCCTTCCTTCTTCCTCTTAAGGCTCCATAGGCCCAGCTTCTTCTAATCTCAACTGTAGGCTGGGGGGTTCGTTTCTTTCTGGGCCTTCTCAGCTGCTCAGGGCTCTGGTCTCTTCAGTTGCAAACCATCAGGCAAATTGCTCAGCTGTCTTTGAAGAAAGAGAGCTGAGAGTTCACCTGATACAATAACTTCTCATTCTTCCACCACCCCCACCCTACCCCCACCAGCCTCTGGTAACCTGTAATCTACTTTCTGTATCTATGAATGTGTTATTCTAATTATTTCATATAAGTGAAATCATGCAATATTTGTCCTTTTGTGTCTACCTTATATCACTCAACATCTTCAAGGTTCATCCGTGTTGTAGCATGTATCAGAACTTCATTCCCTTTTATGGCTGAATAATATTCCATTGTATGTATATACCATATTTTGTTTATCCATTCATCTGTTGATGGACACTTGGGTTGCTTCTACCTATTGGCTATTTTGAATAATGCTGCTATGACCATCAGTGAACAAGTATGAGTTCCTATTTTCAATTCTTTTGGGAATATATACAGAAGTGGAATTGGTGGGTCATATGGCAATTCTATGTTTAACTTTCTGGGGAACTGTCAAACTGTTTTGCACAACAGCTGTATCATTTTACATTTCCACCAAAAATTTATGAGAGTTCCTATTTCTCTGCATTCTCATCAATACTTGTTATTTTTCATTTTTAAAAATAATAGTCCTCCTAGAGGGTGTGAAGTGCTATCTCATTGTGATTTTGATTTGCATTTCCCTAATGGCTAATGATGTTGTGCATCTTTTCATGTACTTACTGACCATGTGTGTATCTTCTTTGGAGAAATGTTTTATTCAAGTACTTTGCCCATTTTTAAATTGGGTTATATGATTTTTTGTTGTTGTTGAGTTGTAAGAGTCATTTATATATTCTTGATATTAAACCCTTATCAGATATATGATTTGCAACTATTTTCTCCCATTTTTAGGCTGCCTTTTCACTTTCTTGGTAATATCTTTTTATGCACAAATTTTTAAAATGTTGATGAAGTCCATTTTATCAGTTTGTTCTTTTGTTGTTCATGCTTTTGGTGTCATATCTAAGAATTCATTGCCTGATACAAGATCCTGAAGATTTGGTTTGAGTTCTCATATTTAGGTCAACGTTCCATTTTGAGTTAAGGTTTGTACATGGTATAAATTTGGGTCCAATGGCATTCTTTGCATATGGATATCCATTTTCCCCAAAACCATTTGTTGAAGAGAGTATTCTTTCCCATTGAGTGGACTTGACACCCTTGTTAAAAATCGACTGGCAGTAAATGTGTGGTTTTTATTGAAGGTGTTTAAGCAATAGAATGATATGACTTGTTGGTTTAGAGGGACCATTTTGGCAGCTTTGTGGACAATGAATTTGAGGGGAGCAGATGTTGGAGGCAGGAAAACCATTTCAGAATCTATGAAAGAGATAATGTGGGTAGGACAGAAAGTATGTGAGGAAAATAAGGATTGCAAGGGATTTTATACTATTAAGAGAAGTGAGAGTTGGCAATAGATTGGGTGAAGTAGATGAAGGAATAGGAGAAGTCAAAGTGGTTCTAAGATTTGGTACGTTTGGGACATGTTTTGTGTTTTGGTCCCAGAACCATAATATTTCCATATTTGAGGACTCTCATCATATTTTGTAAAGAAGAAAATAATCCCTGTGTGAGACAGAAGGGAAGGTTGTTTTTTTATTTTATAAATGGAATAGAACTGAACATAACTGAAGTTGTATGCTCAGTTCAAGTTCATAATCAGATTCTAGCACTATCACTATGATTTCACCAAGTTCTCTCTCATTTTCCTTGAGAATTTCCTACACAATGGAGTACATGTTGCCTGCTTTGAAAAATTTGGCTCCAGTTGTTGGGTTGCTTTTACCAAAGCAGGTAGGAATAGTTTATTTAGATTCCAGTTTTTCTTCTTTTACACAAAACAAAGAAGAAGAAATAATACAGGATTAAAACAGCCAAAGTAGTTAATCAATAAAAACACATACACTCAAAGATCCAGATGGGAAGACAGGCTTATTTACAATGAGGAAACACATGTAAAATTAAGGTAGTTTTCATGTGGAACATTAAAAAGAAATCAAACATATGCTACATGTGCACCACTGTCTACAGCAATATCGGAGGGGGGAAACAACACTTATTTATGGACAGATTATAAGGCCCAGGTTTTAATGGTACCAGTGTAATCAATTCACAAAACTATATTACAGCTAGTTATCAGAGTTTAAGAATTGTCCCCAAATATGTCACAATATTTTTGGGCCTCAGAAGTTCACTCCTACAGATTTCAGCTTTTCTAAATTTCCAGCTACTAAGAGGGAGATTATAAACTTTCCAAGGAGTTACAAAATCTTTGTAGATCAGAGGCCAGCTACCATCACTACAAGTTCCAACAACAGCCCTTGCAGTCTTTAGAGAAGTATCTAGAAAAAAAGTCAGAAGCCAGCAGAGTCTCTGCCTCCACCTCCTATTTTAAACCTGTAGGACCAAAAAAGCCAATATTCCCATAACATAAGAATCTTGAGGATTCTGGTCTTGAAAAATTGTTTTCTACTGAAATCAGTCCTAACATAGGAAGACTTTTGTCCTTTATTGGCTCCTCTTGGAGTGAAAGTCATAGACATGAGTCTTAACATACTATGTACTTTAGTTTCAGTCAGCAGAAAATCTGAAATTAAACTATGTTGAAGTCTAAGGAATAGGGTTTTAATGTGGAAAAGCATGATTTATGGCAATCTGTATGCAAAGGCTCTGATCACAGGTCTTGTTTAAAATTATCTCTTTTAATGAAGTTCAGGAGTGACTCAGCGATCATCTATGGTTAGAGGTGAAAAGGCTTAAATTTGGGGAAAATGAAATGGCATGATCCTTCCAACTCTCCATCTCCTCTCTTCCTGACCACTGGAAGAAAGGTGAAGTGGCAAATAATTCTAGAACCACTTATACTATTACAGAAGTGGATGAATTATTTTATTCATTTGTTCAACTTTCTATGTATCAGATACTATCTAGACATTAAAGATACAGCAGTGAACAAAACACAAATCCCTCTCCTCACAAAACTTATAGTAGGGAGAGGCAGACAAATAAGAAACCCTTTCAGATGTCAGCTGGTGATGAGTGCCATGGAGAGAAGAAAGGAGGTAGGGAAGGCTGGGGTAGAGGTGATATTGTCTCAATGCCTGAGAGAACCATGAGTATAACATCTGGCAGTGAGGCTGGGAGACCTGTGATTCTTTCTGTGACTGATGTAGAGAGAAATGTAAGGGAATGAGTGAGATTAGCCCTGAAGATTCCAAGGCAAATGGCGATGGTCACGCTATGAGGGGTAGACGTCTTGCTAAGATGATTGGGACTCTCCTGACTTCTTCCAGTGAGCTTCAGCTCTTCAGAAGCTGTTCTCCTTTTCTTCTTTATGAAATAGAGGTCATTTAAATTGCTGCAAAAAGCCACCATCAGCAAACCGTGTTTTAATTTGCCCGAAAGACACTGGGAATGAAATGACAATGGAGCGCTAATAGTGAACAATATTATTCTTGTCTTAGATGGGTACCTTTGAGCCCTAAGGTGAAGGCACCAAGGGGGCACGTCCATTTAGAAGACTATCCATTGTGTTTTATTACCCACTGATCCCCAGAAGTAGTTTTAGAGAGAGACTAGAGTGAAAGAGTTACTTTCACCTTTTCACCCCACGGCTTTTGTTCCTCCTCAGGAGAGAACACTGAATAATAAATGCCAGATAACTGAATGGATGGGATTCTCATGGCTTTGTTATTGTTGCTTTTGCTCAGAGTTATAGAATTCCGCAGGGCTCTGCCGGATCATCTGCACTTGACCATTTGAACCTGCAGATGTGAAGTGTCTTAGTTAAACTTTTAGAAATAATGAGAAAGGCACTGTTAACACAGCATGGGAATGCTTACTCGCTTTTCTTATTTGTTCTTTCCTATATCTGAGTGGAGATGGTTGGAAGACATCTTAGGTCATGCCCCAGGGTTCAGTGGTACTAACTTCTCTCCTGGAATATGGTGATGATCATAATGAGCCAGTGAAGCTGTTTTGGCTGATGTCCTTTAACAGCCAGCTTCTAGTCACCGTTTTTAGGCTGTGCCATCCTTTCAACCTGGCTCGTTGCCTGAAGGTGACAAGGAATGGTGATGACTCAGAAAAGGCTCCTGATAAATCATCATTATCATCCCCATGGCATTTATTGAATACTTAATGTGTGCCAGGAACTTTTCTGAGAGCCTTACATGTAGAAACTTGAGTAAAATCTATTCTCACCTTTATTTCAGAGATGAGAAAATGAAAGCAAATTGCCAAAGGTCCCCAAGTTAAGAAATGAAGGAGCCAGGACTTGAAGTCAGGTATTCTACTTATTATTATTATTATTATTATTATTGTGAAGTTTAAAAGCTTTCATTCCAAAGTATATAAAAGTCAATTGAGAAAAATGTCATTATTTTACTGTTTTAGTGAGAATGTTAACAATGACCATTAAAAGTCTAAACAATACCCATATTCACAAGAACAGCCTTTGCAAAGAGTTTCTCTTCTCCTAACTACTATATCAAATGATTGGTTGAAGAAAATTCAAAATCAGTATTAGAAATAACAGTATTTTTCAGTGATGAGTTACTAATGTAGTGGGCCACATATTTATTCACATTGTATGTGAATGTATAGAGGAATGCCGTTTATTTTTTTTATTTTTATTTTTTATTATGGGTAAAAATCAAAATTCTCACAATACATACAAACATTTGCAAAATGATATATAAATATATATGCATATATATGTATTTGCTTACAAAAATGTTATTTTTATATATATATATACATATATTTTAAGAGGTGCTTAGATTACCTAAAATATTACACGGAACCCACTGGGATTCCCATGTTGCCCACCTCCCACACCTCCCACCACATCCCACACAAACATCTCCCATAGTGTGGCCCACCACCCTCAATGAACTTACACATCCTGGAGTCTTGCCAGCAACCATAGACCACAGTTCACACTGTAGACCACACTCTCTCCCACTCAGTTCTGAGTGGTGTGTGCTGATTTAAAATGGCCTACATCCATTGCCACAACAGTACTCAGGACAACCTCCAACTCCCAAAGAAGCCCCTGTATTTCAACTGCTCATCCCCTCCCTACCCAAAAACTGTCAAGTGGCCACTGGCTCCACCTCATTGTTATAATTTCTTGCATTGCAAGAATCACCATATGTGAGCAAGAGAATACCATCAAGTCCACTCTAGTCCATAGTTCTTCCCCCAATCCAGAGGCGACTGGGATGGTGATGTCCACTCCAACTCCAAGTGAGAGAGGGCTTATATCCCATGGATATGGTGGGTGGGATGATCCTGCCTGCAGATGCAGGCCCTCTCCATTCCCTGGGATGGCCATTTCCCATCGTTGTCTCCTCACCAGGTGACTTGGATGAGTCCATTGAGCTGTAGGGTAGGAGTTGCAGCTCCACCTAGATTTCATGCACACCTGGCACATAGGTAGGTGGGAGGCTCCAGTCTCTGGAAGTATACCTAAGAAACTCCAGCATCACATGTAGGTTTGAATAGAAGGGACTGGTGAACCATGTGCAGGGAGGACTTATTTGAGTCTAATTCTGTCACTCTCAGGAGCACAGATTCCAAAATAGAACCCACTGATACAGTTTATTTTTTATTAATGTATCTGCTGCCCTTTGTAGGAAGGAGTATTTTTTGTTCCATCTGATAAACTTAGAGTCCAATGACTGAAATAGTCTCTTTACATACACACTTTGTATCTTTCAGATAAATTTTTATAATCTCAGAGTTTTTCATCTTTCAAGGCATCTTAGGATATGAGTGAACTTAAGGAACAGCACTTATTTCTTGGGCAGATGAAGAAGTTGCAAGAGACCTTTGCTCTCACTCTAAAAACCAAAAATATCCAGATAAGCTACATAATTTTTTCTAAAATTGTGTGAACCAAAGACACACACACACACACACACACACACACACAATAAATTGAACTCCAGAAAGTGTCAAGCCCTTCATGAGAGAGAAGGGATCCACAGTAGCCCTCAGCCCTTCCTGAAGCAGAGGGAGTAAGAGGGGGAATCAGTGTTCAGGATAAGAGAAACCAGCCTAATTTTAAGACATGTTTAACAGCTATGTATGGACTGGTATGTTAGAATGGAATCCCGGGGAACATGGATTCAAAATGAAACTGTGCTATTCTTCCCATTCCCTCCACTGGTCTTCACTGGGCCCTGTGAGGAGAAAAAAAATGGAGTCAGGGAAAGAGTCAAAAGAGATGTTCTGAGGTACTCTGAAATTTTGGTGAATCTGAAGAAAACATACAAAGAAAAGATAGCACCCCCTAGGCACATCATAGATGGAATCTGTTTCAGTTTCCTAGTCTGCTTAAAACAAATATCATAAAATGGTTTTGGTTTAAACAGTGGGAATTTATTTGCTCACTGTTAGAATTCAGGAAAATGTCCAAATGAAGGCATCAGCAAGGCAATGCTTTCTTCCTGAAGACTGGCTGCTGGATATCCTTGGCACATGGCAGAATCTGCTGGTCTCTCCCTTTTCTTCTTCCTTGCTTTCAGCTTCTTGTTTCTGTGCCTTGCTCTATCTTGCTCTTTATTCATTCCATTTATAAAGGACTTCAGTAAAAGGATTAAGACCCATTCTGATTGAGGTGGGTCATACCTTAATTGACAAATCCTTATCAAAAGATTCTATTTAGGGAGTGGATGTGGCTCAAGCAGTTGGGCATCCACTTCCCACATGGTTTGGCTCCTGGTGCCTCCTAAAGAAGACAAGCAGACACTGCAAAGAGCAGACACTGCAACTGCCAGAACAAGCAGATGCAGCAACGAGCAGACACCGCAACCGCCGCAACCGCTGCAACCAACAGATGCCCCAATGAGCAGATACCACAACAAGCAGATACCGAAACCAGCAGATGACACAGCCAGTGGGGAGCAGATGTGGCTCAGGCAGTTGGGCTCTCACCTTCCATGGGAGGTCCAGGGTTCAGTTCCTGGTGCCTCCCTAGAGAAGATGAACAGACACAGAGAGCAGATGACGAGCAAACAGATGAGGGAGCCATCTCAGGAAGGGGGGAGTAAAAAAAAAAAACTTTTTTTTTAAAAAAGGTCCTATTTCTAATGGGTCCACACCCACAGAAATGGATTGAATTTAAGAACATGTTTTTCTGGGATACATATAGCTTCAAATCACCACAGAAACCAAAGATAAAATGCTGATGATAAAAGTAACCATAGAAAAGAAAAAGAAAAAGAAAATATTACATACAGGGGAACAATTACCCCTGATTTCTCATCAGAAATGGAGACCAGAAGAAAAAGAAATATTGTTTATATACTGAAAAAAAAAAAACACCTGTCAACCTAAAATGTTATAATCAGTAAAAATAATATCCAAATAAGAGCATTAAACAGATAATTTTTAGACAGGTAAAGGCTGAAGGAATTCATCTCCAGCAGACTCACACTACAAGAATACTGAAAGAAGCACTTCATGCTGATGGGAAATGATACCAAGTAGACAAGCAGGAATCCCAGATTTGCAGGACAGAAAACAGCACCAGAGAAGGCAAATATCTGGGTATATAATGGAACTTATTTTTAATAACTTTATTTCATATATATGTATATAGAAAAATTTATTCTAAAAACTATTATTTAAAGCAAAGTAGTAGCATGCATTATGGGGTTTAAAACATGTAGAAGTAAAACATTAGACAACAAGAGTACAAGGTCTTAGAGGGAGTAAATGGAATTATAGTGTTTTGAGGTCTATATTATGCATAAAAACGAGAGTAAAATAAAACAGTCTTCTCCATAGATGCAGCAAAAGTACCTGACAAAATCCAATGCCTTTAAATACAACCAAAGAAAATTTCTTCATTCTGATAATATTAGAATTTATCATACTATAAATATCTGTCTTCTGATTAGATTCTAAGTATTGTGCTGAGGGGCTATCTCTTCTAATTGTCTTAAGTTTCTAATGTAGTTTCCGCTAATTAGAATTGGCTCAAAAATTGTTCATTAACTTGTTAGATCATTAAATGAAAAAAAATGGAGATTGAACACATGTACTATTTTGCTAATCAAAAGTCTAGCCCTTTAATGAATAGTTTCTTCATCTTGTAATTGCAGAAATATAAGAAAGAAAAAAAAATGGTACATGTGGAAAAAAGTGGTGTGTTAAAACTATCACAAGGGGGCATTCATTATCATGGGGAATTAACTAGTGCCTAGGTTTCCCCATTGATGTTACAGGTTACATCAGCATATAACATACAAAACTGTGTGGGAGAGAGTGTGGTCTACAATGTGAACTATGGTCCATGCTTAGTGGCAAAGCCCCAGGATGTGTATATCCATTGCAGGCGATGTGCCACACTAATGAAAGATGTTTATGTGGGATGTTATGGGAGGTGTGGGAGGTGGGGAACAGGGGAATCCCTGTAATTTTTGTGTAACATTTATGTAATCTAAGCATCTTTTAAAAGATAAAATAAACAAATAAATAAATAAAACTTGATTCTTTTAACATAAAAAAAAAAAAAAAGATATCATCCCCCAAAAACAAAAACAAAAACAAAAACAAAACAAAACAAAACAAAACAAAAAGCCACAGCTAACATCACTGTTCATAAAACATTAAATCTTTTCCCCCTGAGATTGGGAACAAGGCAAAATGGTCAGCTCTGCCCATTTAACAATGTACTGGAGACAAGAAAATAAAGCATGAAAGAAAACAATTGAAAAGGATGAAGAAGGAGCATGAATGTATGCCTAGAAAACATTATGGAATCAAGAAAAACCCTACTTGAACTAATAAATGAATGTTATCCAGGCCACAAGGTACAAGGCCAATAAAAAAAACTCAACTCTGAGAGAGCGGCCAAGATGGCGTCAGTGTAGGAGGGCACACACTGCAAGCTCCCAGAGCAAGGCGGATTGTGGACGGGGTCTTGCCCGGGGGTCTGTGCTGTGCGTGCGTGGAATGAGAAGCTTGGGACATCTATCTGCGCAGATCAACAGCGTGGACGGAATGGTAGAGATTCGTGAGTTTTAAGCCTGCTGGTGGTGGTTGGCATGGATGGCTGAGCCCCGTGGTTAGGGAGAAAAAAAATAAGACGGCCGGTTGGAGCCCTGAGCAGGGCTAGGCAACTAGGAGTCAGGGCCTAGTGGGAGGGGGCACGCTCTGAGGGGAGGCTCTGGTAAAAGGATGAGAGAGTTTTATTTTCTGGGGATTTGGCTGCCTGGAGCCCCTTGGACCTTGGGTGAAGAGAACAGCCGGAGCAAATTGGCACCCGGTGGAGGGGAGGGGTGATTCTGTTCGGTGAGGAGTTGATTTGCCTAGCTGCCCAGGGATAAGCCCCAGGCTGCTGTGGAGCCAGGAAGAGGGGACACTCTCCAAAAGAGGGAGGGTTCTGTTGGAGGACAGGGAAGGGAATTTTTTATTTTTATTTTTTGCCATCGATCTGGCTGTCTGGACCGCCTGATAGCTTTGGGGAGCAGATAAGCCGACCTGAAGCAGCATCAGGCTGAGAGGAGAGGCGAATCTACAGAGTCAAACTGATTTACATAGCAACCCGGTGTTGCTGGGGCTCGGCTCCAGAAGGGGCAGAGTCGGCTGTCTTTAGCACTCTGCACTGACTAACATCAGAGCTACAACTACCCTGGGAAGTCCAGGAAGTGGAACATGCTTGATTAATTTCCACGGGGTCCCCTCCATAAGGGGGTTGGTCTAGAGGAGGAATTATTTTGGGTCCTGTATTTTGCCAAAAAATAAATAAATAAATAAATAAATAAAAAAGTGAGAACGTCACTTCAATAAATGGGAAATAAATTCTTTTTAATTTAGTTTAATGGCTAAAAGCTGTTTCAGGACCTGCATATAGAACCCTGCGGGGAAATTGATTGATAAACACAAGCGGGCAGAGAGAATCCACGTGGACCCTAGGGGAATCATTGACCCTCCTTAGCTCTGTTTGACTGCTTGCCTGTGTGGTTCTTTGGTTTTTCTCTGTTTATTTCTGGTCTCTTGCTTTTCTTTTCTCTTTCCTCCCCCCTTCTTTTTTTCTTTCATTTTTAAAAAATTAGGTGCTGCTAGCTTGTCGCTTCTTTGCTGTGCTTCTTCTTCAGTAATTTCCCACTTGCTGTCTACATTGATTTTGTACTCCAAACTATCGCTTATCTTTCCTTCAACTTTTTGCCTTCTGTTTTCTGTTGTGGCTCTTAGAAACAACATTTTTTTCATAGGCCCACAACTTAAGGGTGTCTATTACTCTTCCATCTATTTTGTTTTCTTCCTTTTTTTAAATTTACTTTTTTATTAGTATTAGCTTTTTCCTTTCAGCCCTTTCTTTACTATTTCTCTCCCTCCTCATAATTCTAGCCTTCTAAATCACTATATATATATTTCTCCATTTGTTTTCCAGGTCCATTGTAGGAACTCCACTTTTTTTCCTATTACTCTACACTGCCTACACAAGTTAAATATTCATCTTATTAAGTCTCATTTGGCCCCTATTCTAACTTTTATCAATATTACTATTATCCTTCTGCCTTCCTTACATAATGAAAGGAAATAATGGCTGAAAACTTCCCAACCCTATTGAGAGAGATGGATGTGCAGGTCCAGGAAGCACAGCTCACCCCAAATAGTATAAATCCCAACAGGCCAACTCCAAGACATATACTTGTCAAAATGTCCAATGCTCAAGACAAAGAGAAAATACTCAAGGCAGCAAGAGAAAAGAGAACCATCACATACAAGGGAAGCACAATAAGATTAAATGCTAATTTCTCATCTGAAACCATGGAGGCAAGAAGACAGTGGTATGACATAGTCTAAATACTAAAAGAAAAAAAATTCCAGCCACGAATGCTCTATCCAGCAAAATTGGCATTCAAAAATGATGGTGAGTTTAAAATATTCACAGGTAAACAGAAATTAAGAGAGTATGTCAATAAGAAACCAGCACTTCAAGAAATACTAAAGGAATCTCTACAAGTTGAAAGGAAAAAACAAGGGAGAGAGAGTTGGAGGAGAGTTTAAAAACAACTGAAAAGACAAAAAGAGAAACAAAACAATATATGACATACATTAACCCAAAGAAAAAATGGCTGAAGTAAGAAATTTGTTATGAGTAATAACACTGAATGTTAATGGATTAAATTCACCAATCAAGAGACACAGATTGGCAGAATGGATAAGAAAATATGATCCATCTATATGCTGTCTACAAGAAACCCACCTTTGACTCAGGGATTCAAGAAGGCTGAAAGTGAATGGGTGGAAAACCATTTTACAAGCTAACAATAGCCAAAAAAAAGGGCAGGAGTAGCTACTCTAATATCAGACAAAATAGACTTTAAATGCAAAACTATTGTAAGAGACAAAGATGGACACTACATATTAGTAAAAGGACTAATCTCTCAAGAAGAGAGAACAATCATCAACATTTACACACCTAATCGGGGTGCCTCAAAAGACGGGTGGCAAACTCAAGAAAAACTAAGAGGAGAAATAAATGCCTCTACAATTATAGCAGGGGGCTTCAACACACCACTATCATCATTAGACAGAACATCCAGACAGAGAACCAATGAAGAAACTAAGGCACTCAACAATACATTAGAAGACCTGGACTTAATAGACATATACAGACCACTACACCCAAATACAGCAGGATTTACATTCTTCTTGAGTGCACATGGAACATACTCCAAAACAGACCACATGCTAGGCCACAGAACAACTCTCAATGAATTCAGAAAGATTGAGAATATACAAAGTAATTTCTCTTACCACAATGGAATGAAATTGGAAATCACTAAGGGCCAGAGAAACAGGTTAGGCATAAGGATATGGAAGTTAAACAACACACTCTTAGATAAACAGTGGGTCAAAGAGGAAATATCAAAAGAAATCAGTAACTACCTTGAAACTAATGAAAACGACAACACAGCATATCAAAACCTATGGGATGCAGCAAAAGCAGTCCTGAGAGGGAAGTTCATAGCCATAAATTCATATATTAAAAAAGAAGAAAGAGCTAAAATTGAAGACCTAACTGTACACTTGAAGGAATTGGAAAAAAAACAACAAACTAAACCTAAAGGAAGTAGAAAGAAGGAAATAACAAATATTAAAGCAGAACTAAATGAAATAGAGAATAAGAAAGCACTGGAAACAATAAACAAAACCAAAAGCTGGTTCTTCGAGAATATCAATAAAATTGACAAACCCTTAGCCAGACTAACAAAGAAAAAGAGAGGACAGATGCAAATACACAAAATAAGGAATGAGCAAGGGGATATCACTAGTGACCCCAGAGACATAAAGAGTATCATAAGAGGATACTTTGAAAAATTATATGCCAACAAGAATGATAATTTAGAGGAAATGGACAAGTTTCTAGAAACCCACAAACAGCCTACATTGATGAAAGAAGAAATAGATGAACTCAACAGTCCAATTTCAAGTAAAGAGATAGACTCAGTCATCATAAACCTCCCAACTAAGAAGAGCCCAGGACTAGATGGCTTCACAGCTGAATTCTACCAAACATTCCGGAAAGAGCTAACACCAATTCTACTTAAGCTCTTCCAAAAAATAGAAGTAGAAGGACTATTGCCTAACTCATTCTATGATGCCAACATTACCCTAATACCAAAACCAAATAAAGATACCACAAGTAAGGAAAATTACAGACCAATTTCTCTAATGAACTTAGATGCTAAAATCCTCAACCAAATACTTGCTAATCGCATTCAATGACATATCAAAAGGATTATACACCATGACCAAGTGGGTTTCATCCCGGGTATGCAAGAATGGTTCAATATAAGAAAATCAATCAATGTAATACACCCCACAAACAGATTGAAAGAAAAAATCACATGATCATCTCTATAGATGCAGAAAAAGCATTCGATAAAATCCAGCACTCTTTCCTGATAAAAATACTACAAAAGATAGGAATAGATGGAAACTTTCTGAATATGACAAAGGGTATTTATGAAAAACCCAAAGCTAACATCATTTTCAACGGTGAAATCCTAAAAGCCTTCCCTCTGAGATCGGGAACTAGACAAGGATGACCACTATCTCCACTCCTATTTAACATTGTCTTAGAAGTACTTGCGCGAGCACTGAGACAAGAAAAGGACATAAAAGGCATCCAGATTGGAAAAGAAGAAGTAAAAATTTCATTATTTGCAGATGACATGATCCTATACATAGAAAGCCCTGAGAAATCGACAACAAGGCTTCTAGAACTTATAAAGGAGTTCAGTAATGTTGTAGGCTATAAGAATAATGCTCAAAAATCAGTAGCATTTCTATACATCAATAATGAGCAAACTGAGGAGGAAATCAGAAAAAAAATACCATTGACAATAGTAACTAAAAGAATCAAATACCTAGGAATAAATTTAACTAAAGATGTAAAGGACTTATTTACAGAAAACTACACAGCACTGATAAAGGAAATCAAAGAAGACTTGAATAAATGGAAAAATATTCCCTGTTCATGGATAGGAAGACTAAACATCATCAAGATGTCTATCCTACCCAAACTAATCTACAGATTTAATGCAATCCCAATAAAAGTCAACACCGTATTTTTTAAGGAACTGGAAAAACTAACCACAAAATATATTTGGAGAGGCAAGAGGCCCCGAATTGCCAAAGATATATTGAAAAAGAAGAATGAGGTTGGAGGTATCACACTACCTGACTTTAAAACATACTACAAAGCTACAGTGATCAAAACTGCGTGGTATTGGCACAAGGATAGACTTACTGACCAATGGAACCGAATTGAGAGTTCTTATATAGATCTTCGCATATACAGTTATCTGATATTTGACAAGGCCACGAAGCCCACTCATTTGGGAGAGAATGGCCTCTTTAACAAGTGGTGCTTGGAGAACTGGATATCCATATCCAAAAGAATGAGAGAAGAATACCATCTCACACCTTACACAAAAATCAACTCAAGATGGATCAAAGATCTAAATATAAGAGCCAAAACCATAAAGACCTTGGAAGATAATGTAGGGAAGCAT
>JAKSZT010054334.1:61262389-61348039 GCA_026826555.1 Tolypeutes matacus
TGTAATAGGAAATGGTTTCATGAACTTCACAGCCAAAGCACGAGCAGCAAGAGAAAAAATTGATAAATGGGATTTCATCAAAATTAAAAACTTCTGCACCTCAAAGGATGTTATTAAGAAAATAAAAAGGCAGCCTACCCAATGGGAGAGAATATTTGGCAACCAAATATCTGATAGGAGCCTAATCTCCTGCATAAATAAAGAAATCCTACACCTTGAAAATAAAAAGACAAACAACCCATTTATAAAATGGGCAAGTGACCTGAAAAGACACTTCTCCAAGGAAGAAATACAAATGGCTAAAAAGCACATGAAAAAATGCTCAACATCACTTGCTATCAGGGAAATGCAAATCAAAACTACAATGAGATACCATCTTACACCCATCAGAATGGCAGATATTAAAAAAACAGTAGACACTAAATGTTGGAGAGGATGTGGAGGAATAGGAACCCTCATTCACTGCTGGTGGGACTGCGGTATGGTCCAGCCACTGTGGAGGACAGTTTGGCGGTTCCTCAGAAAACTAGCAATAGATCTTCCATATGATCCAGCAATTCCACTGCTGGGTATATACCCAGAAGAACTGAAAGCAAAGACACAAACAGATATATGCACACCAATGTTCATAGCGGCATTGTTCACCATTGCCAAAAGTTTGAATCAGTCCCGGTGCCCATCAACAGATGAATGGATAAGCAAAATGTGGTACATACATACAATGGAATATTACTCAGCTTTAAGAAGGAATAAAGTGCTAACACATGGAATAACGTGGATGAATCTTGAAGACCTTATGTTGAGTGAAGCAAGCCAGGCACTGAAGGATGAACAGTATATGACCTCACTGATTTGAACTGAGGAAAGTGAGCAGTCTCTGAGAACCATTGTCTGAAAGATAGGTTAACAAGGGAGAGAAAGAGAAGAGCAGGCTTTGAGCCATCACCCATGTGGACATAATCTATGGTAAAGGGATAGAGTATAGTTGCATACTGAAGGATAGGTCAGATGGGTAGTGATATTACTGGGTTTGGTGGTGCAGCATTGACAGGTGGGTAGATTAGGAAGGGCAAATTCAAATACCCAGGGCATGTAACTATGAATCTTGACATTCCATGAGTCATACAGGGGAGTGTCATATGCCCCAGGTGGGTGGAGAGGAAGGAACAGTTAAGATCTAATGGGGTATTTAGTGATCATGGGAAAGGTTTTTCATTACCTTACAGTAATGGATACAGGACATGGTAAATATCACCAAAACTTATTAAACTGTATTGTCTAAATTGTAAACTATACTGTAAATCATTGACAATATTTAGTTGCTATATTTTGCTATCTGTATAACAGTTATAACAATGCTAACATCCAAAAAAAAAGAAAAAAAAAAAAAGGGGGTTTAATATGCGGTGGGGAAGCAGGGGGGTGGTTTGGTATCTGGGAGTCTCTGGTATTACGTGTTGACTTTGCTGTGACCTAAAACTTCTTTGAAAATTAAGTGAAAATTTGGGAGACACTGGGGTTTGAGAGGAGGAAGGTGTCACAGCACACCGGACATCCGATAACACAGTGATAAAAGGAAAAAAAAGAATTTTTTTTAAAAAAAGGCATTTCTTTTGCTTTTTCCCCCATTTTTTGAATGTCCCAATCTGCTAATTATATTTTGTTTTGTTTTTTGTTTGATTGCTGTTTTGTTTTTTTGTTTTCCTGAGTTTCATTATGTTTGTCTCTTGCATGTAAGCTTATCATTGTTGTTTCTTTTTCCTATTAAGTGTATTTGATTATTATATGGGCTACATGTACATGGAAGATTTAGATCACAGAAGGGTTACAATGGGTATTTCAGGGGATTATTGTTGGGGGGTGTCTAGGAGGGGGGGATTCATGGGAGTAGGTTCATCTGAATATACATGAAAGATATACAAAATTTTTCAAAAGATCAAAGGATGGGGCATGGTCACGGTGGGTGGACAATCACTCAATAAATGAGGGTTTCTGAATTCCTAGCCTGGAGAGCTCTGCTACATTCTCCAAGGAAGCAGCAACAGTCTCTGAGTGCAGGGACAGTGTCTGTCAAAAGAGGATGGCCCACTGATGAGTTCTTGTTATTGATGACTACCCTTATGAGTCTTTGCTCTTGAAACTGAAACTTAGCTTACTGTTATGGGGTGCCTAAAGGTTGCCACCTGAGAGCCTCCTTGTTGCTTAAATGTGGCCTCTCTCTAAGCCAAACTCAGCATATGAATGCATTACCTTCCCCCCAACGTGGGACATGACTCCCAGGGATGAGCCTCCCTGGCAATGAAGGATTAATACCAAGTGCCAACTGGCAACACAACTGGAAAAAGACCTTGAATAAAAGGGGGAAAATGTAAAGACAAATGAGTTCAAGTGGCTAAGAGACTTCAAAGAGAGTTGGGAGGTCATCCCAGAGGTAACGCTTACGCACACCTCAGTAGGAGCTCATAAAAAATCAAAGTGCATATCACCCCACACAGAGGGGCTCCTGAGAGCTCTGGAGACACCCAAGTCCTATATAAGTGGGGATAGCCCCAGAGACTGACGCCTTATCAGTGGGCTCTATTTTGGAACCTGTGCTCCTGAGAGTGACAGAATTGGACTCAAATAAATCCTCCCTGCACATGGTTCATCAGTCCCTTCTATTCAACCTATATGTGATGCTGGAGTTTTTAGGTATACTTCCAGAGACTGGAGCCTCTGGCCTACCTATGTGCCAGGTGTGCGTGGAATCTCGGTGGAGCTGCAACTCCTATTCTATAGCTCAATGGACTCATCCAAGTCACCTGGTGAGGAGACAACGATGGGCAACGGCCATCCCAGGGAATGGAGAGGGCCTGCATCTGCAGGCAGGATTATCCCACCCATCATATCCATGGGATATAAGCCCTCTCTCACTTGGAGGTGGAGTGGACATCACCATCCCAGTCCCCTCAGGATTGGGGGAAGAACTATGTACTGGAGTGGACTTAATGTATTCTGTTGTACACATATGGGGATTCTAGCAATGGAAGAAATTATAACAGTGAGGAGGAGCCGGTGGCCACTGGACACTTTTGGGGCAGGGAGGGGATGTGCAGTTGAAATATAGGGGCTTTTTCGGGACTTGGAAGTTGTCCTGAGTGCTTTTGTGGCAATGGATGTAGGCCATTTTAAATCAGCACACACCATTCAGAACTGTGTGGAAGAGAGTGTGGTCTACGATGTGAACTGTGTTCTATGTTTGATGGCAAGGTCCCAGGATGTGTAATCCATTGAGGGTGATGGGCCACACTTGTTGGAGATGTTTGTGTGGGATAAGGTGGGAGGTGTGGGAGGTGGGGAACATGGGAATCCCTGTAGGTTCCATGTAATATTTAGGTAATCTAAGCACCTCTTAAAAAAAAATATATATATATATATATATATATATATCAAAAAATAACATTTTTGTAAGCAAATGCACATATATGCTTATATATTTATATATCATTTTACAAATATTGGTATGTATTATGAAAAATTTGATTTTTACCCACAATAAAAAATAAATAAATTAAAAAACAAACAAAAAAACCCACAAAAAAACTCAACTGTTTCTATATATGAACAATATGCAAATGAAATTAAAATAATATCATTTATGATAGCATCAAAAGACATCAACTATCTAGGAATATATTTATTGAAAAATGTTTAAGATCTCTATACTGAAAACTAAAACTACAAAATATTGTTGAGAAAAATTAAATAAGATCTAAATAAATGGAGAGCTATACCGTTTATGAATTGAATGACTCAATAGTGTTAAAGTGCCCTTTCTACCTTAAGAAGGTAAACTATTGATTTATAGATTCAGTATGATCCCTAGGAAAATTCCAGAAATCCTCTTTTTTATAAAATATAAATGATGATTTTAAAGTTTGTGCAGAAATGCAAAGGATATAGGATAGCCAAAAAAATCTGAAAATTAAATAAGAACAAAGTCAAATGATTGACACTACCTGATTTTGTGACTTATTTAAAAAATGGCATGGAACGAGGCTAAGGATGAACAAATAGACAAATGACCAAAATAGAATCCAGAAGTAGATCTAGACATACACACATATATAATCAATAAAAAATTTTTTACCACGATATCCAGTTAATTCAATGGGGGGAAATGAAATTGCTTTCAGTAAATGTTGCTGGAATAAATGGACACCTGCATGGGAAAAAACAAACGCCAAATTTAACTCCCATTTTATTCCATACATAAAAGTAAATTTGAGCTAGGTTGTAGATCTAAACATAAAACCTCTAACCATAAGACTTCTAGAAGAAAATATGGGAATATCTTCACAATTTAAGGTAGGCAGAAATTACTTGGATTGGAAAAATGAAAGCACTAACCATATTTTAAAAAACTTGATAAATTGGATTTCATCAAAATTAAGTATTTTTGTCCTTCCAAAGACACCATTAAATAAATAAAATGTGGTTGATATAGACAATGGGATATTACTGGGCCATAAGAAGGAATGACGCTCTGAGACATGCTGCAACATGGATGAGCCTTGAAAACAGGCTCAGTGAAATAAGCAAGGCACATGAGGACAAATAGTGTATGATTTCACTTATATGAAATAGCTAGGATAAGCAAATTTACGGAGGCAGAAAGAGAATGATTAGGGGCCAGAGACGTGGGGGAGGGTGGGGCAGGGATTGGGGAGTTACTGCTTAATGGGTACAGAGTTTCTGTTTGAGGTGATGAAAAAGGTTGATAATGGATGGTGGTGATGCTAGCACAGTGACTGTAATTAATACCACTGAAGTGCACACTTGAAAGTGGTTAAAATGTGTTAGAGATATGTTACTACAATAAAAAGTTGTGTGTGTGTGTTTTTTTTTTTAAGGAGACGATTGGAGGAAATCATATGATTTTCCCCATTTTGGGGGAATTGCTTCAACAAGTATCACTTTTGTAAATGAGAAGAAAATAAAAACCCTAAAATATTTGTAATGACAACCATCTGCCTCCGTTATAAAAATAGCCTGTAAGCACTGATTTCACGCATGCCTTTCTCACGTTGAAAATTATTGCCTCCTATGGCCCTTTTAGTACTTCCTCACTAACTCCCCATTCCTTGCATATCCTGCCTAGCTCATAAGAAAACAGGAATTTTCCTCACCTCACACCAGAGCTGCTGCTTCCTTACATTACCTCATGCCATTTGTTAATTGCAACAAACAAGGCTAGCAGTCTTCCCTTAACATGCCCAGGGAGTATGCTACCAATTAAAATTTGTTTGAGCTCTCCTTCTCAAATCTGGATGTTCCCAATTGCCCTGACCCTTTGAGGTTTGGCTCCAAGATGAGGGAAAGGAAATGAAAGCCCTTGCTTTTAACTTACTCACTGTATTAGTCAGCCAAAGGGGTGCTAATGTGAAATACCAAAAATGGGTTGGTCTTTATAAAGGGTATTTATTTGGGGTAGAAGTCCACAGATACCAGGCCATAAAGCGTTAAGTTTCTTCTCTCACCACAGTCCATTGCCACGTGTTAGAGCAAGACAGCTGCCGGCATTTGCCAGGGTTCAGGCTTCTGGTGTTCCTCTCTTCCCGGGGCTGTGTTTCTCTCCGGGCTTAGCTCCTGTTTTCTCCACCAGGTCAGCTGTAGACGATCAGGCGAACGGCTTGCTTCTCTTCTCCTGGGGCCTTCTTTCCAACATCAAAACTGCTTCTCAAAGGACTGCTTCAACTCTGTTCTTTGCCTTGCCTTTTATATTCGATTCCCCACCCACCAAGGGGCGGGGCTCAATGCCCTAATCATAACCTAATCATGCCCAGATTAACAGATCAGTTTACAAGCATGATCCAATTATATTTTTGGAATTCATAATTACATCAAATTGGCCAACAGTTACACTCACTTTCACCATCTTCCTTCTTCTTCTCACAATCTCCCAGGCCAGAAGAGGCCAGCTGTAAGCTTTCAATTTATCTCTATCATTTCTTCCTTCTTTCTACCCTGAGCATAAGATAAACTTAATGATCCAGTCCTCTAGGCTTGTCTCTTGATTTAAGATGAAAACATTTAGAAAAATCTCTTTCTCTCTTACCAGTGCCTGCCTTTCAAGTCTACTCTTTTGCTACAAACTCAAAAATCATCTTATGAATATTAGAAGATGAATGTTAATTCAGTTTTTTGGGGGAAATTCCTTCTGCAAAAATCCTAATCCTCCACTAACTTCCCTGCTCCCTTCCCCTCAACCCCAGGCAGACCCAGGTTGACGCAGAGAAGGTCATTTGTGCCTCTTATTAAGTTGTTGTCTCTCAGCTCCAAAGCCACCCAGTCCTACTTGGCTTTGTGATGGTGGACCTGGGACTCTGCAAAGCACATTTCTCTTTTGGGACATTAGAGGGAGACTAGAAGGCAGGAGAAGGGAAAAGGTAGTCCTTCCTGTCTGCTTCTTGTCTCTGCCATGTAATCCCAGCAACGGGCTTTTAATCTGGGCAGTGGCAGTTGGTTCTATTTTCGAGTTTCTTTCCACCATTCCAGAACCAGCCTTTTCCTGTCCCCTCAAGGGCATCAATAACAGCTGGCAGCATCTCCTCCTCAGAGGTTTGAGTTTCCTGAGCTCCAGTCTGAGTCTGGTTCCAATAACCCCATTGTCATTGGTTATTTGTTCTACCAGCCCTAGGGGAGACAGCTGCTTCCTGCAGTTACTATCTTTGTGCTCCCTCTGTGTTTCCCCTTTGCTTTTTCAATCCTTCAATAATCATTTAGCCAATTCCTCCCTGCTAAATTATTTCTGTTTGTATAACTAGCATAGTTTATTTTCTTGACTGGACCTGATTGAAAAGTCGTATATACATAAATTAGAGAAAATCATGTTACTATATTTCAGAATATGACTTACAATAAAATGTAGTTAAGATATGGTAAAAATTTTATTGGCTAGATTTCCTTTTGGTAACCATATTGTATTTTTGGGGAAGAAATAAACTGAAAATGTATTTGGCGTGAGAGATGAGACCCCCAAGCAGCAGATTTTAGTGTCAAGTTTTTCTGATAGATTTCATTTTAATGAAGCCAATGCTGTTAATGGGAAGTAATTTTTTTCTTTATTAGAGAAGTTGTGGGTTTACAGAACAATCATGCATCAAATACAGAATTAAAAAACAATCCACGGAACTATGCTACATAAACAGTGAACCTCAAGTTAAACCATGGATTTTAGTTAACAGTATAATTATAAAAATGTGCTATCATCAATTGTAACAAATGTCCCATACCAATGTAAGATGTTAATAATAGGGGATATAAGGCCCTTTTGTTTTAGTTACCACTCCTATGGTTTTGCATGTGTTTGTTTAGGGATAAGAACTGCTCTATCAGAGAAGAAAAGAGAAGCAATCATATGAAAGAGGGAAGAGAGAGAGAGAGAATGAGTAACACTCAGATGACAACAGAGACAGGCGAGTATAGGGAAAGGGGGAAGGCAGCTGGGACTTGGCAGAGAACATGGCTGTGAGACCCCACCCGGAAACCCCCTGAGGAAAGGCTGCTACTAAGAACAAAGCAGGAAAGACCCCGCCTAGAAGGTCCATTTGGAACTTTTTCTAGGGTCAAGGGGAGGCCCTGGATAACTCTAAACAGGCCTCCCCATTGGTCCCCTGAGACCTAACAAGTGGGGATCATAAGGCAACCAATTAGAACAGCAAACTATTGGACCCCTCCTCACATTATGAAAGGGGAGGTGGAAAGGCTTTAAAAAATCCTAACCCGGTGCTGCATGTCTCACCCTGTGGCATGCCCCGTACCCACGTCTCAGTTTGTGTACTTATCTCTTTTCTTGTCTCTTAATAAACTGTTTACTCCCTTGCCCACCCTATGGTGTGTCCTTAAATTCCTTTATGTCACATAGCCAAGAACCTAGAAGCCCAGAACCCAGAGCATTCTGCTAGCAGCAACTAGGTGACCAGTGATGTGGAAACATAGAAATATCTAATTGGACGTTTTTAGCCATTAGTTGATAAGTGTTCTCTCCCAAATCTTCTGTACAAAAATTTCAATAAATCATATGTTGTCTCTTATCACTTTGTGTGTCAGTGGACTTTTTTGGGGTTGAGAGAACTCCCAGTGCTAAATTCAACATCTAA
Organism: Tolypeutes matacus; assembly: GCA_026826555.1. NCBI lineage: Eukaryota > Metazoa > Chordata > Mammalia > Cingulata > Chlamyphoridae > Tolypeutes > Tolypeutes matacus. The sequence goes on from JAKSZT010054334.1 coordinate 61,270,531, forward strand.
ATTGTGGACAGGCTAAAATGGCGATAGCTGGCATTAGGATTGTCTTCATCTAGAGCTCCGCCTGAAGCAATGGCCAACGCCTGGACTCTGAATTTAACCAGACCTGCTTTTGATCCCAACATCACTAATTAGCTGTGTGATTGGGTGCATGTTAAGTCTTGTTTTTTATATGAAAATGGAAGGTGGGCAGGAACTGGGAGAGTAGCAAAGAAAGTGGAAAGGACAGGCTACATGTGAACAAAATCTGAGTTGGCGGATTTTAGAGGTTATAGATAGGGAGGAAATGAAGATGATAGATTTTTGGACTCAGAAAACAGGAAGAGGGTTGTACTTTTACTAATAATTGGGCACAGAGGAGAACAAGCAGATTTAGGGAGGAAGAGAGTAGCTTCTGGGTCTTGCAAATGATAGAAATGATTGTGAGTATTTAGTCCAGGCCATTTCACTTTAAAGGCACCTACACAGATGATTGAATCTGTGGGAGTGTGTGACTAAAAATGAAGGAGTTTGATCTTTTATACATTACATCTGGAAATTTTTTTAACCTGATGAAGATGCATGAAGAAATTTCTTGGGAAGAATTACTACTGGATGACTTCATTATTTTCCTTTTTCTTTTAAGATGAAAGGAGAAGGGATATTGGCTCAATTACCCTTACATATTGAGGCATGACTTTCATTTTTCTATCCTTTCCATGCAATAAGAATTTCCATTAAGTGCTCTCACTATTTTCAAATGTCAGAGTCTATCATTAGATCCTAGGAGTGTTGAGGGAGAACAGAAGAGGAAGAAACTTGCATTTGTTCTTGAATTTGAAAGAGAAGACATTGTGGAAAAATAGGAATTGGATGGAATGGCTTAGAGACTGAACCAAAAATACCTCTGAGAGTTTACCAAGGTGCCTGGCAAGCATAATCCCCCAGTCTTGTGCAAAACCATCTTGTTTTGCTAAAGAACGAGCAATGAACCATATTTTTTCCCCAGATAAAGACTGAGAGAAAACCCTGCCATTTGTTTCACTTTCAATGCTGGAGCCAGCTCAGACATCCCATATGTCGTCAGCAGGCCCCTAAATATTTGCATTAGTTTCTTGATTATGTCTCAAGCATTGCTTTTATCAAAGCCTGGATCCCTGGAAGAGAGCTGAGCAGGTATACCTTTAAAAGAGGTCTCACTTCCCTTACACTCTGCAGTCTTGGTTTATTTTGGGGAATGTTTAAAAGCAAAGGACTGTTTCTCTTTCAGATTTATAAGGTGTTGCAGACACATACTCAGGGGACCTTCTTGTATAATTTCCTACCCTAGGCTGTGGATGAAACCTGTGGCTTGCTTCTTACCAATAGAATGTGGTAAAGATGTCACTCCATGATGTTACATTATAGAAGTCTCCATTTTGGCCAAGTGAAGAGGCGACTGGCCACCATGAGAACTGTCTTGGGAGAGTGCTATGTGGCAGGGAACTGCAGGTGGCCTCTATGAACTGAGGGCTTCCAACCACTAGGAGCTGAATTCTTCCAAGAACCACGTGAACTTGGAAGATGACCCAATACTCCATGTGAGATAGCAGTTCAACCGATGTCTTGATTGCTGCTACTCTATTTCCCTTTATTTCTCAGAACTCTAGCATGTATTCTCATGTATTCTAGAGAGTCAGTGTTAATAGGTGAAAAGAACATTACTTTAGCAGCAGAAAAGATCCTCTTTTACTTATGAACTTTTAGTTCATTCAATTTTTTTTTTTTTTTTTTTTTTACCGGGAGGTCCTGAGTATTGAACCCGGGTCCCTCCATATGGGAGATGGATGCCCAACCATTTGAGCCACATTCTGTCCCCCAGTTCATTCAATTTTAATGATGGGCATCATGCTATGGGCCAGCATAAAAGCAAGTCATCTCTACCACCATTAACAGATGACATTGGTTGCTTGGATGGCATTTCTGTGAATTTGGGTCAAATAGCCTTATGATCCTTCAGGATGTTAACCTCTTTGTTTAGTATTATTACCTTAATTTTGCATATGAGTTCCTGAGGCCCAGTGAAAGGACAGATGAGTCTTTCTTTGCTAGTGAGGTAGAAGTCGTTACAAAAGAACAATACAAGGGCTCCTTCTAGGGATGGAACTGTTCTGTATTTGACTACGGTGGATACATGACTCTACACGTGATAAAATTGTATAGAACCTAACACATGCACACACACACACACACAATTGAGTACAAGGAAAACTGGGAGAATCTGAATAAGATTAGTGGATAATATCAATACCCAGGTTATGAAATTGTTACTAGAATTATGTAAGATGTTACCTTTTGTGGGAAAATAGGGTAAGGGGTCCATGGAATTTTTCTGTATTATTTCTTACAGAAATAATGTGGCTCTACCCTTACGATAAGTTTAATTGGAAAGGGAAAGCATCAACAGGTGTTTATTGAGCACTTCTTGTCTGTCCCTGTGTTAACCACTGTGCTTACCATAGAGATCTTTTCAGTTTGGCAATAAAAAATCATGGAACTCTCAGAGGAGTGTATGAAATAATTCTAGTGCTACTAGAAGGTGCTGTTTGGCCAATTTTGCCAATAAAGAGATCATTAGGTATCACTTTATGGTCCTCAGTTAACATACAATTGACAAGTTTGGCTTAAAGAACCATCTGACACTTTACTGATGGCATGATAAGTAACTGGGCACCACGGGAAATAATTTAAGATAGGGAAGACTTTAGTCTAATGTAAAAATGGACATTCTTAACAAAAAAATAGAAACTCCCCATTTATAGTGCAATATTCCACAATCCCCTGCTATCATCAGCCTATAACTCTCACGGGCCTCATCTTATGATAGAGGGTGAGGGGGACATACTTGAAGGGACCAGAGACAGAAACCTGCCACCATAACCTTTACTGTTAACTGGGAGCTGCTGGTCCTCAGACCTCACCTGAACTTTTATGCCCCTTGATACCTGCACATCAAGATTATGGAGATGCTGAAAAACAACCTGTGGTTCTGACTTCAGAAGTAACATTCCAGGAAAATTTCATTTTGGATCACTGAAAAATGTCCTTAAGGTTTGAATTTCTTCTCTATTAGACACTAATGAAATGTTCTCAACAGGCTTCTGAAATGATCAGCCCAAACTGATGATTAATAGAAGCATTCCTGTGTGCCAATATGTTATTCTCTGTTCAAAGAGCTGTGCTATTATTAGCTCCATCTAACGCAATTTGGAGTCAACATTTGCTGAAAACAAAAATAATTGTCATGTACTGTGTGCCAGCTCACCTTTTGCGTAAGAGCTATCAAAATGGCAGTCTCTTTCTCTTGAGAACAAACTTGTTGTAAGCTTAATTTTCCCAGGGGTTAATCTATTAAGGCTTCTGAAGGTGGTTAACGTGTGAAGCTGTCACAGCAGCAGATGCTGATGACAAGGGCTTAGTCTTAGCCATCAGCCCCCACCACAGTATGTCATGCATTGGGGAGCTTAAAGAAAATTTTATTTCTTTTCTTAAAAATAAAGTGCCCTGCCAGTGGGCTCCACTTAGGAATTTATGCTCCCCAGTGTGACAAAGTTGGACTCGGTTGTGGTTTCCCTACACATGGCTCTTCTGCCCTTTCTATTTGAACCTATAGTTAGTACTAGAGTGGGTAGGTGTATGTACAAGAGACTTAAATCTTTGGAATGTCCATGTGCCAGCTGGGCCCTGAATCTCAACAGTGTTGCAACATTTACTCTCCAATTCATTGGACTCACCCAGGACAACTAACAAGGAGATGACGATGGACAGCAAACATCCCAAGCAACAGAGAGAGTCTGCAACTGCAAGCCAGATAGTCCTATCCATCCGCCCCATGGGATCTAAGTCCCCTCTCAATTAGACATAGAGTGGGCATCACCATCCCAGAATCCTCAGGACTGGGGAATGAACAATGAACTAGAGAAGACTTACTGGTATCCTACTATAGATTTATTGTGATTCTAGCAATGGAAGAACTGTTATCACTGATATGGAGACAGTGGCCACTGGAGGTTCTGAGGGAATGGAGAAGGAAAAACAAGTGTAATACGGGGGCATTTTTGGGTCTTGGGAATTGTTCAGAATGACATTGTAATAACAGATACAGGCCATTATATATCTTGTTCTAACTTACAAAATTGTGCGCGGGAGAGAGTGTAAACTACAATGTAAACTTCAATCCACGCTTAGTGGCAATGCTCCAAGATGTGTTCATCAATTGTAACAAATGTACCACACTAATGAAGGATGTTGTTCACGTGGGAAAATGTGCGAGGGGGAGGGAAAGGAGCATAGGGGAATCTCCCATATTTTGTATGTAACATTTATGTAATCTAAAGATCTTTTTTTAAAAAAAAGTATATCATGAAAGAAAAAAAAAAAAACACAAAAAACAAAACTAAAAACCCCACAAAGTTGGGCTGTGCAAATTATTTTGAAAATCAACATGCGCTGGCACAGTGCTTGTGAGATGATGTGAGTCCTTTTCACATGTCCTTTTTTTTTTTTTTTTCATTTCTAGCACAGGCAAGAATAATGTCATCGTTAGCATCCCTGGAGCAGCTTGCATCCAGAAATTCCAAAGCCCTACCCTATTTGGTCTTCTGCAGACTTTGGCACTGTTAGTGTCCTCTGGACTCTGCACTATCATGCTCTCTCCTGTTTCTGTTCTTGTGCCTTTGCTCATTTGTATTTATTTTTACTTCTTTTGCATGTTGTTGGGTTCTCTTTTTATTTGCACTTTAAAGAGCTGAAGTTCGCTGGGACCTCTATCTCCTACCATTGAAAATCTAAGAAATGGGATTTTCAGGGCTGAAGATACCTTGATGGTTTTATTTGGATAATCAGGGTGAAGAGGAGTTGAGAGTTGCATAAGGAATACAGCTCAAGGTCTTGCTGAAGTTTCCTTATTGTCCATATGCTTTTTACCCCTTGCTAGGCCAGACTTAGGTTGAATCCACGGTTGGAACTGGCTTTCGGCCAGTTTCTAGCAACTCCTCCTTTTCCCCCCTGGGTTAAGCTCTTAAACATGATGGCACTTATTTTCTCTGGCTTGATGCCCAGAATGTCTTCAGAAAGAGAAATTATCTCTCTGTCCAGTCTTTCCCTTGCTCTTAGCTCAGGGACTTTGAAAGCTGGCATCTGGGAGTCTTTTTCTGACTGCCAACTAATCAAAAAAGACAGTCCTGGGGAAGGAGGGTCTGTTCACTGCCCCCTCTCCCCCACCCCCTGCTCCTCCTCGTGTCTCACTTTTGACTGGTTTTAGGTATTGAAAGGCTTTATGGAAATACATTGCCTGACAAAGAAATTGGTTGGCCAAGGAGTAAATTTGGGATGTTCAGTTATTTGGAGAATCAAGTAAGTGTCTAAACATCAAAAGCTCCAAGTAGGTGAAAGTACCTATGAATCAGAGCTAGAGGAGATAAATTACTTCTTTTTCTCTGAAAAAGAAAAATGAAAAGAACCCCAAATACCATCTCTTGTAGTACAGAGCCAAGAACTGAACCAATGTTGCACAGAGCAAATTGAAAAGAAATAGGCATGGAACAATAAGACACAGATTGCAGGTTTACCGTTTGCAGAAGGAAGATAAGGGGAAGAGAAGACCAGAAAAAACTGGTACTCGTCAAAGAGGGAGAGCAAACCAAGAATAGAATTTGTATTTGTAAAGTTTCCTGGGAAAAGAGCTGCTGCCGAGGCGGTATTTACAAACTAGGAGATGGATGACAACCAAGGGGCTTAGATATTAAACTAATTTGAAAAGTATGCCTATAAGGCAGGAAAACATAAGAACTTATAAAATACTATTGATAAAGAGTAAGAATACAAAAGGAGCCACTTGGAAGCTTCTGGCACTAAGCAATTAGATTAACAGGACACAAAAGCCAAGGATGCCGAATGAAGGAAACAAAATCTTCATGTTCAAATTGACAGAATCATTTTTTTAACTAGCCTGTATACCTAGGCAATTTTAGCACAAAGACGGAAGCAAGTAAGTTATGTTTCAGGAATGAAAGTATCCTTGAGAACTCATCATCTATTAATCTATTGTGCTTAGGAGATCAAACCTTGAAACAAGAAAAAATTCAGCATCTACAAGGTGATCATGGCAAGCTAAATTATAAACCTTGCAACTTTATGATGCTCAAGGAAAATCTGACATATCATATCTTTGTACTAGAATATAGCATCTCAAAATTGTGACTCTTTTGAGGAGGTGCAGCTTACGTTAGTGTGAAATTGTTTAGTCTTATTCATAAAATTAATATACTTTTCCCTGACCATGCCCAGACACTGGAAAGTACAAGCACATAAGGGTGAGTGTCTAACTATCTTGTGGGAATAAGCAGTTGTCAAATTGATGAATTTCAAGTCTGTATTTAGTAATTTCATTAATAATTTGGATAGAATAGAGTATGAGTTTCAGACAGACCTGAATTTTTAGTGCAAGTGTGGGGTCTGAGGAACCTTAGGGAAGTTATATGATGCCTCTGAGCTAGTTTCCTCATTGTAAAATAGAGACAGAATAACTATCTGCTAATACCTGCCTCACGGGATATTGAAAGATGACAGGAAAACCTAAGTAAAATGCCTAGGCACTCACTACATGCTACTTCCTCTTCTTCTACCTGTTTTTCTGAGCATGGTCTATCTACTCTTGGCGGGTGTGTCATTTTATTTTGGGGGTATTGTTTTTTTCTCCTTTACACAGTTACCATATCTTTGTTCATTGTCACCTCCACCCCTTTCTTCTGTTCCATTTACTCACACTGCTTATGATATTAGTGAAGTCTGCTGTTCCTATACATGCATTCCTACATATTCTTCATAGTTCTATACTGTTTGTGATCGGAGCACCTTTGAAATGCCATTAAGGAGTTTAGAACTGATATGCTAATGATATGCAGTGGTTCTCATACTTGGCTCCACATTAGAATCACCTGGGGAGCTCTGAAAAGTCCTGCCACCCAGGCTCTCTCCAGACCAATTAAATTAGACTCTTGGGGTGTGGGACCCAGGCCTCAGTATTCCTTGAAAACTATTCAGTGATTGTAATGTGCAGTCAAGGTTGGGAGTTATCGTACTAATACCGTTTGGGTAAGAGATTCCAGCTTGATGCCTTTTGGAAAATTAATGAGATTGCTTTTCACTTCATCATCGATTTGATATGGACAAGAGAGCCTGAGGGTTTGTGCCAGCCTGAAGTGGTGGCAGGATCTTGGGCCTAACCCCTCCCCTTTTCCATGCAAAAACTAGAGAGCATCCAGTGTTACTTCCTCATTTTAGAGGAAACTGAGGCAAAGAGAGGAGAAGAAACCAGTGTCAAAATCCCCAAGCAAGTTAGTATTAGAGCCATTAGGCAAATAGCAGTGTTTATGCTTTTGGTTAAGGGAGAAGTCACACATTGCTCAAGCTTGTTTAGATGCACAGTAAATAGAATGTGGTGGCTTGCATTTACATACTCTAGAAAAAACATGCTCTAATCTTAATACATTCCTGTGGGTGTGAACCCATTACGAGGAACTTTTTGATGAGGTGGCTACAGTTAAAATGTGGCCCAACTGAAACAGGATGGGTCTTAATCCTGTTACTTGGGAGCTTATCGGGAAGGGGAACAGCCAGAAATAAGAAAAAATCAAAGAACTCAGAAGAGAAAGGAGAAGACACCACCATGTGCTTTACCATGTGATGTCAAGGAAGCCCAAAGATTGCCGGCCAGCTAGAAGGTCCTAACACTATAAGAAGAAAGCCTTCTAGCTTCTCAAACTGTGAGCCAATAAATTCCTGTTGTAAGCTAATCCATTGTATGGTAGTTGTTTTAGCAGCTGAAAAATTAAAATATAGGAAAACTTATTTCTATTTTACTTAATTTTGATTTTAATGGTTATAAGATTAATAGCTATAAAATAACTAGCATTAGTCTCATTTGGTGCTAGGATGGTGTGTTGAATGAATGTATTAATAAGTGAAAGAATGCACACTTAAGTCACTGAATTAATTTCAGCAACAATGCAGTACCTGACAGAATTTAAAATCCCCAGACAATGGGGCTCTAGTAGATGAACTTGGTTGGCCCCTGGGGTGTAGCATTGATAATAAAAAAGAGAACTTTGGTTCAATTCCTGGCCCCCAGTACATGTGGTTGAATTTCCACCTGTTTGTGAATTTTCTTGTTCTCCCTCTATCATGGATTTCTAAAGCTTCTTTCCATTGTGGTCTGAGAAGAAAAATCATGTGATTTTAATATTTTAAAATTTATTGAGATCTGTTTTGTGATTAAGATATGGTCTATCCTGGAGAATGATCCATGTGCACTAGAGAAGAATGCGTATCCTGTTGCTGTTAGATGAAGTGAAGTGTTTGTTCTATATATGTCTGTTAGGGCTGTTTGATTTAGAGTATTATTGATGTTTTCTAATTCCTTATTGATCTTCTATCTAAATGTTCTATCCATTATCGAAAATGTTGTATGTTTTGAAATCCCTGTTATTAACATACAACTATCTACTTCTCCCTTCAAATCTGTTAATATTTGCTTTGTATATTTTGGGGCTTTGACATTAGGTGCATATATATTTATAACTGTTATATCTTCTTGTTTAATTGACCCCTTGATCAGTATACAGTGACCGTCTTATTCCCTCATAACAGTTTTTTAAAATATATTTTTTATTTTTTTAAAAAAGGCATTTAGATTACATGAATGTTACATAAAAATATAGGGGATTCCCATATTACCTGCTTCCTACACCTTCCACATTTTCCCACATTAGCAACATCTTTCATTAGTGTGGTATTCATTACAATTGCTGAAAACATTTTAGAGCATTGCCACTAAGCATGGATAATAGTTTACATTGTAGTTTACACTCTCTCCCACACAATTTTGTAGGTTATGGCAAGATATGTAATGCCCCGTATCTGTCATTGTAATGTCATTCAGGAAAATTCCCAGTTCCCCAAAATGCCCCCATATTTCACTTATATTTCCCTCTTCCTGCCCTCAGAACCTTTAGTGGCCACTGCCTCCACATGAACTTCATAACAGTTTTTGACTTCAAGTCTATTTTATCTGATATTAGTACAGGTGCAAGAGCTCTTGGTTAGTATTTGCATAATATATTTTCCCTTTCTTTCACTTTCAACCTACTTGTGCCTTTGAATTTAAGGTGAGTATCTTGTAAAGAGCATAAAGTTGCATCATGCTTTTTAATCGATTCTGCCAAGCTCTGCCTTTTGACTGGAGAGTTTAATCCAGTTGCATTTAAAGTAACTACTGATAATGCAGGACTTTCTTCTGCTGTTTTGCTATTTGGTCTTTATAAGTCTTATATCTTTTTTTGTCCCTTAATTCTTCTGTTAATGTTTACTTTCATATTTATTTGAGTTTTTGTAGTGTACCATTTTGAGTCCCTTCTCATTTCCTTCTATATATATTTTTCAGATATTTTCTTGATGGTTACCATGGGGCTTAAATGTAACCTCTAAAATCCATAACAATCATGTTTGATTTAATACTAACTTAACTTCATAGTATTAAAAAATGTTGTTCCTCTACCCCTCCAACCCCCTATCTTTTTGTTGTACTTATTGCAGTGTTTATCTTTATGCATTGTATATCTAAAACCACAGATTTTTCATGACTTTTTATGCATTTACATTTTAGAACCTGAGAGAAATAAAAAGTGGCATTACATACCCTAAAATACATACAATACAATAGTAATGGCAATTAAACTACCCATGTGATTACCTTTACCAGAGGTCTTAGTTTCTCCTTGCCTCTTCAATTCACTGCCTAATGTCCTTTCCTTTCAGTCTGAAGAGCTCCCTTTAGCATTGCTTGTAGTTCAGGTCTGGTGGTGATCTCTCAGTTTTTGTTTATTTGGGAATGTTTTAACCTCTCATTTTTGGAAGAAAGTCTTGCCTGATATAAAATTCCTGGTTGGCAATTGTTTTTTCTTTCAGCACTTTAAATATTTCATCCCATTGCCTTCTTTCATCCATGGCTTCTGATGAGAAATCACACAAGCTTATTGTGGCTCCCTTGTACATAAAATGTTGCCTTTCTCTTGCACCTTTCAGAATCCTCTACTTGTCCTTGGCATTTGACAGTTTGCTTAGTACATCTCTGGTCATGGTTTCCCTCATGTTTATCCTGTTTATGGTTCATTGGTTTTCTTGAATGTATATATTCATATCTTATATTAAATTTGGGAAATTTTCTGCTATTATTTCTTTGAATATTCCTTCTACCCCTTTCTCTCTTTCTTCTGCATCTAATTCCATAATGTATATACTTGTACACTTAATGGTGTTCCACAGCTCTCTTAGGTTCTGTTCACTTTTTACTTTCTACTCCTCTGCTTGAGACATTTCAAATGTCTTGTCTTTGAGTTCACTGATTCTTTCTACTGCCAGCTCCAATCTGCTAAGGAAACTTTCTAAGGAATTTTTATTTCAGTTATTGTGGACTTTAGTTCCAGTATTTCTGTTTGGTTCCTTTTAAAAATTTCTATGTTCTTACTGAGATTCTCATATTTTTATTCATTGTTTTCCTGATACCCTTAGTTCTTTCTCTCTGTTTTCCTTTACCTCCTTGAGCATATCAAAGATCATCATTTTTTATTTTTAGTTTATGTCTTCTATGTCTGAGGTCTGGTCTTCTTTGTGGATAGGTCTTGAAATTTTATCTTTTTCCTTTGGATAGACTATTTCCTCTTTCTTTGTTTGTCTTGTAATCTTTTGTTTCACACTGTTTATTTTAATATCTTAAATTGTTTTCTCTTGGATTTAGTCCCTGACCTATCTGTCCCTTAAGTTTGTATCCAGATAGTGATAGGACATAGATTTTCTTGTGTTCTAGGCGCTAATAAAAACAAATAATCCAATCCAAAAGAACACCCTTTACAGTATTTTTTTCCAAAGTGGCTCTATGCTGATGTGCTCTCCTTCAGAGTTTAATCCTATTTAGAAGATCATCCTGAGGTGAAAATGAAATGCAGTACCCTCTCTGTCTTTTCTGAACTTGTGTCTTGGTCTATTCCTGGTTTTCTGTTCACTTGTGGCTTTAGAAATTCCTCATTTTCAGGAATCTAAATGTCCCCTCTATTCTTTATGAAAAAGACTTTCATTCCCTCCTGGGAGCTCTGTTGTATGTCTTAAAGCAGGTAATCCTTTTCCCCAAGCTCCTTTGGTTTAATTGTTTCTTACCCTGCTTTAGCTGTCCACAAACTGTTTCTGCCTGCAGGGTACATTTGGGGAGTATGAGCTAGAGGTGAATTTCCTGGTTCAGGCTTTCAGGCTTCCACCTGATAGATTGGCACCAGTATACAGGATCCCCAGTATGTGTTTCAGAGTTACTTTGCTCCCTCTCTAACAGGACCAGGGTCCCACACTAAGAGCTGACTCCCCACTGTGCCTGGTAGTGTGTTGGGGAGGAGCCTGTAAGTGCACCAAGAATGTCTCCTACTGTTTTTAAAACTGTATTTCCTTGATTTGTCATTTTCCCCAGTTACTGCAATCCTTTAATTGTTTTCTAGAGTTTTGAAGAAGATGACTCTGACAGTTTCTGCTAGTTGTTGAAAGATTCTGTGGGGGTACACACCCTGGAGTCTGTTGGTCAGCCAGCATATGGTTGTCTGGCATTCTGATGCACTAATTTTTACTTTGGAGTATTAGTGAAAGTGATAATTTCTTTAATTAATGTATTTCATGAAGTAGTGGAATTGTCTTTGTATAGCATTCTAGGAAGAACTGCACTTTGGAATCAAATAAACTTAGATTTGATTTCCAGCTCTGTCCCTTGATGCTGTGTGGCTCTGGTCTAGTTAAACTCCTGAAGCATGTGTTTTCTTATTTTTCATATGGATATAATTTCTTCATAGGGCTGTTATGAGAATGAAAAAAACAAGGAAAATTCATGTAAACACTGAATACATATGGTTTGTCTTATGTTGACTCTTTGAAAATGTCTATTCCATTCCTGAAGAAGCTTGGATTTGAGTGCTGGAGGCTATTGCCTTGAGCTCTGAAGCATTGCAAAATTTGCTTGGCCTTTATTTCTCTTCTATAGTCAGACCATATATTTCCTCCGTTATGGATTTAGAACAACTTTTAATATTTCCTATAGGTATGATACAGAGCTTGGCATAGTAATTAATTTTTTCCCCAACAAATATATCTTATTCTAAAAAAACTATTTTTTTTCCTGTCAGTATGACTCAATTTTACTCCTTTTACAAGAAAAATATAGCCTTTCACTGCCTGTAAATGCTGCAGATGTCAGAAAAATAGATGCAATCAGGTGAGAACTACTTCATCGTCCTAACACCAATTTCCCCAACCTATCTACCTCTCTTCCCTTGATACATCTCCCCACCCCTTACAATAGAAGTCTTTGTTCTTGCTGCTAAGGCCAATTTCTTCACACTCCCTCTCATCTCAAAGGATGTGTTCCTGCAGTGTTACCCTCTTCCTCTTTTGTTATCAATTTCTACTTCTCTACTGGATCATTCCTATAGAATTATGCCTTAGTAATATTTTTCTTAATATTTTATTGAGTCTACATCTTACTACTGCTACTGCTTTATTTTACAGTAATCTTCTCTAAAGAGTTGGCTCTTCTTACTGATAAGTTATCATTTGGGACCAGCTGTTGGTTCTGGGTGAGGCATGTGGCTGGTAAGGGTGGTGGCCACAGATGTGAGTTAGAGCTCTGGGCAGTCTAGGCCCCAGGGGGGGACCTCTGTTTATTAACTGGGCCAAAGGTCAGTGTTGAGGCAATTGGCTTTAGCCAACATAAGATGAATGCTGAGGCAGCACATGAATATTTTGATAGTTTTGACAAGCTGGATGTCTGTAAGGTTTCAGAAACTTAAAAACCAAAACATTTGATTTTCCACTGGCCCCTGCTATCTGCTCCTCCTTCAGTGAACTTCTAACTTGATATTGGGCATCACCACCAACCATTTACTCAGGTAAAAAGCTAAAGGTCATTCTTGATTTCTTATATCCTGGTTCACCTTATATCCTGCCCATCAATAAGCCGTCATAGCTCTATGTTCAAAATATGTTCTGAATTCAACTACTTTTCCTCATCTCTCCTGCTACCACCTTGTCCATGTCACCATCAGCTCTTGCTTGGGTTATTCTCAGCATCATTCTCCTTCCTTGTTTGCTTCTTTGATCTTGCTCTTCTTCAGTTGGTTTTCCACACAACAGCCAGGGTGTTCTCTCTGAAGCCTATATCAGATAATGTCACTCCACGTTCAGATCTTCCAATGGCTTTTCATTCAGCATAAAATGTAATTCTAACTCCTTACCCTGGACCACAAGACCCTCCGCATCTGGTCTTGACCAGCCCTCTAAGGTGTCTTGTACCACGGTCTCCTTCATTCACCATGCTTAGTTCATCTTGGCCTTCTTGCTTTTGTGTGCACCTAGCTTGTTCTGTTCCATGGCCCTTGCACTTGCTCTTGCTTTTGGTTGGCATATGCTCCCTGTGGATCTTCATGTTGTTGCTTTCTTCTAATATAAAAGCTCTAAACACTAAAGTCTCCTACTCAAAGAGGACTTTCCTGTCCATTCTAACCAAACAAGCCCTGCTGATTATGTATTCTCTACCCTAGTACCCTATTTTATTTTGACACTTGCACTATTCAGTATCTAAGATTACCTTCTTCAAATATTCATTCACTCATTTATTTTTTTACTTATCCAGTTAGAATGTGAGCATCTTGAAGATAGGGACTCTATCTGCTTTGCTTCCTATAGAATCTTCAGCACTTAGAATAATATTTCATATGTAGTAAGTATTCAATATTTGCTTAACTTATGTATATAATTGGTACTAATAACATAATTATGTTTTTTTCCCCATAATGTTTAAAAAATGTGGATTATAACCATTCAGAGATGAGGAAGTTTCCCTCTGAGGAAATTGTTCACTCCTCACTTGCAAGAAGGACTCCCTTTAAACCTTTCAAATGGGCAAAACACTTTTCTTTTTAAACATTCCTCCAAGGAAGATGTCATCACTGCTCTGGATCATCCACTGAAATGTTGAACAAATCTTAGAGTCATGGAACTTACCAATTAACCCACACATAATTTTTCTTTCTGTGAGTCATAGCCAGTGTCCAAAGCCTCACTTATAACTATCCTCTTCAGGTGTCATAAAAAAATGACTCACTTTTCCCTTTAATAATATGCTTCTCTCTTTCTCTCCTTCCCTTTTCCATCCCACTTCCTCAAATTAACAACTTTGAGTACTTTCTATTTTTTCCAAGCTCTGGGCTAGGCATGTGAAATAAATAAATGAATAAGTTATACTTACTATCTTCAAGGAATTCACAGTCTACTAGTAAGAGTTTGACATGGAAAGAAATCATTATTATAATGAATTAGGGTTGCTGTGATAGGAGTATGAGTAGGTAGAGAATGGGTACAAAGGACAGAATGGTGAGTTGGAGGGGGCAATTCATGGAGAATTTCCTCTTCTGAAACAGATACGGTTCACCCCATTTCCTAATGAGAACCCAAGACCTGGTGAAAAAATAAACTGAAGGCCATACAATAAGAAAATGTAACTGTTTCCAACCATCTAAGTTTTACTTAAACTATGAATAAGAACCAGATAATTTATAAATAAAGAAAATAATTATAACCCCCTTGATTTCTTTTTTAATTTAATTTACATTTTTATCAAAGCTGTAAATATCCATAATTTATAATATCAAATGGTTCTACAATTATGAAAAAAAAAAACAGTTCTTTGGTTCTCTTTTCCTCCATTCTTGCTTCCCAAGGGTAAATCCTTTCAGCCATTTCAGTTTTTTCTTTGGATATCTATACTCACATTGCTAAATAACATGCTCATGGTGTTATTTCTTGATATTTTTTTTCCTGTTTAAATACTCTCTGTGTTGAATGAAAGTATAATCCTCTTATTTACTCCTTCAATCCACACACACATTCTTTCCCCATCCTCCCATATATAATTTTTAGTTTGATCTATATTTAGTTTTTATATTATTGTGACTGTGACATTTTTTTATAAATAGTTTCATGTAATATACTATTATTAAATTCCCTTTCTTG
The DNA here is from genome assembly GCA_026826555.1 of Tolypeutes matacus. Classification (NCBI taxonomy): domain Eukaryota; kingdom Metazoa; phylum Chordata; class Mammalia; order Cingulata; family Chlamyphoridae; genus Tolypeutes; species Tolypeutes matacus. The sequence continues at coordinate 61,285,645 of JAKSZT010054334.1, forward strand.
TATATTTTCCTTGGTTTTAATAATTGGTTTTTGGTTCACAAAAATTTTAGATATTTATGACTAATTCACCCCAAACCTCTCTGCTACAAATGTAAATCTCCACTTTATATATTTAAAGATATTAAATGTCCTATATATTTAATTTTTCCTAGTAACATCCCCCTTGAAGTCCTCCTAATTTCTGCTCTAATCTGGACTGTATCTTCCTATGGTCTGTTGCGTAGTTTTGTCCTGTGCTTTCCCCTCACTATCAACCTGGAGATATCCTTTGTTTCTCTTCTGTGTTGGTGCCCCTGGTTTCTGAATCTATGTTGTTTTCTTTCTTTGTTTATACCCCTGTCATGGTGAGCACATCCTTAAGCAGCTTCTTGAGAAAGGATGCATAAGAGTGACGTTTTAAGATCTTTTCTTTGCTCAGCCCTCCCACTTAACTGCCAGTTTGCCTTTGTAGAAAAAAATAAATTGGGAATCATTTCTCATAAGAATATTTAAGTCATTGTTCCATTGTCTACTAGCTTTCAGTGATGCATTGAATAGTCCAATGTCATTCTGATTTCTCTTTGATTTGGACCACTTTTAAAGAATACAATCTTCTCCCCTCTCCTTTGAAATTTCATTAAAAAGAGTCTTATTTGGGCTTTTTCTCTTCTCTTGTGCTGGATATTCAGTGGGATTTTCAAGTTGAACATTCACTTTCTTCAGTTCTGAAAAATTTTCCTGAATCATTTCTTTGATATATTTCATCAGTTTTCTTTTTTTGTAATTCCTATTATTTGTGTATTGTGTCTCCTAGGCTAATTCTCTAATTCTCTTGTTTGTCTTTCTTTTCTTGTTTTCGAGCTCTTTTTGAGCTATTTTCTAAGAGATTTCTGCAACTTTATTTTCTAACCTCTCTCTGGAGGTTCGTATTTTTCCCTTTCTGCTATCTCATTTTTTACTTCCAAGTGCTATCTTTTATCCTGGAAAGATCCATATTTATAGTATCCTTTTCTGTTTTCATGGTTGTACTATCTTCACTCATCTCTTTGAGAGACAGAATTTTGGTTTATTTTCTCCCTGCAATGCATATTTTTCTTCCAATTTCTTTTTTTCTGATGAATTTGATCTCTGTCATGAGAGAGGCTTCACTTAAATGTCTGGTGTTCCCTGGTTCATCATTCAGTGGAGGACTAAAATCCTGATCAATGAATCATGTATGTGTGTGTGTGTATGTGTATGTGTGTATGAATGGAATGGTTTCTTCTAGGCCATTTGTTGGTGGCAAGCACTTGCTTTTCATTATCTTTAGGTTTTTCTCTTTGGCCCATCATATTTCCTTGTGAGGACTTGTACCTGGAAGGTAAAAAGTTTTCTCTGTTTTGGTATCTGAGTTGGGGAAGAGGTTGAGGGTCTTACTAGTCAGTGTTTAGATTTTCATGTATTCTACCAATGTTCCATTTGGTAGCCCTGCTCCTTACAGGGATACCATATCCCTCAGAATACTCAATTCACCCTGCCCAGAAAGAGAACTTTTCTTTTTTTTTTTTCTTCTTCTGAGATTAGAGAGGAGATCTATGGACTTATTTTCCTTTTAAACAGATTTTCACCCAATAAGCTCTACTTTCATTCCAACTTTCAGAGGTACTGGGTCCCTTACATTCCTGAACAACATCTCTGTGATTTGCAGTATACACTGGCAGGCTTTTGGGCTTCTCCATTCGTTAGGGAGTGATTCATGTTTTTCAGATAGGCTAAGTTATTTACCACTCATTTGATTTCTAACTTCTACATTTTTGTTGATGTAGTATACTCTCTTGTTCTTTTTGTCCTTGAAATTTATACTTTCATTTTAGAGAAGATCAGAGAGGGAAAGGATTAAACATGTATAAATCTTTTAGCTTTAACCTGAAGCCTGCCAATTTTTCCCACATAATCAGTTAAGGGGAGAGTGAAAGGGAGAAATGACACACAAAAGAAAGAGAGAAAGTAGGTAAAACTGAGGTGGAAGGAAGGAAGGAATTTCCAAGAGGGAGAAAACACAGGTAAAAAGAAAGAGAGAATAAGACTAAGGTTGAAGAAAGGCTAAAGAAAACCCAAGATGATGATGTCCAAAATGACATTGCTTTGATTGATAGATTGAGTCGTTCATGCAAGGAAAGTTTCCCTAGAGCCTGCTGTGTTAGGAACTCTGATAGATGTTGTAAATATCAAGTAAGTAGAACACAGTTCCAGTTCCGAAAGGGTATGTAGTCTGCTATCTTCAGATTATTTCAACTAAAAAAATTCTTTATTCAGAACCAACCGAGAGTTAGACATTGTTCTATGTGAAAGAATATTATTAATTCCTTCCTTTTGCATCCTGTATGCTGAATTGTTGATCACTTACCTTAATTTTCACAGTACTTTGGGTACTCTTTAAAACCACGATAGATGGATAGATCCTAAGTCCATACATATGTGAATATGTAGAAGACATATCCATTTATATTCTTATACTGATGTGTTTATATCTGTAATGTAATCACAAAGTAATAAAGAGATTTTTCATGTGTGACTTACAGATCTTTATCTCATTAACTTTTAGTCATTTTTGGGAAACTTATATGGTATTTGAGAGTTTTGCTTCAAGAGAAAGTATGTAGGCCTTAATGAAAAGACTTTTAAATACTGATGTATCCAGATAGCTAAATCACTGAGGTTTAGAATCCTTCAAAATTTACAGATACAAAATTAGGTAATAATAATAGTAATAAAAAATAGGTAGCATGTATTGCATGTTTATTTTTTAGGCGCCAGGCACTCTTCTAAGTGTCTTACTTTTATTAACTCATTTAATCCTCAAAACCACTTGGTGAAAGAGGTTCTATCCTTAGCTCCAGTGTAGAGATGAGGAAACTGGAGACATAGATTCAAAGACATTTGGAAAGGATTTGCGCTGAGAGCACAAATTATCAACATAATTCCCTTTATTGGAATCAATCCACCTTTTTAGACTCTTGCTCCTGTGAATGGGAACTGTATGACTACCCTAGAAAAGATCCTTGCAAATAGCATTGACACTCAGGGATGCTGGTAGGCCTGCTAGGTTTCTGTTTGTTTGCTTTAGGTTTCAGAGTGGCTAAGATTTATACTGAAGATGGAGTAGACCTAATAAGTATGGGAAAGTTAGTAAAAAAAAATTCTGAAACTTTAAGATTATTAGAATATTCAAAGAACAATTTAATGTGTTGGAGATTCTTAGCCCACCTCTACCATTTATTCAAAGCAAACTATCGTGAGTTTTAAGGGGAATAATTTTTGTTGGTTTTATGGAAGAAGGCTCTTGAAGAATTATTACTGACACTCAAAATATCTGTCTAAATCCAGTTTATGATTGATTATCGCCATGTTCTAATACCAGACTCTCATAAGACTTATTGGCAGTCATGATTTGGAAATAAACACCTGTAACCTCCTGCTACTGATTTTGGCTTCATTTGCTTCTAAATTTCACTGCTTAAAGTAAGTAATGCTAATGCAGGCTGCCAGCTGTTGATTGTCCCCTCAAGTGGTGAAGGAAATGACAATGTCAAATGCTGTTCTTTCTGGATAAGTGAGGCAGCATGACTAAGTCATTAGTTGTACCCTCCATGACAACACTATGGTTTTAAGAAATCTCTGGGTAACCTGCATTCTCACATGATTATCAAGAGTTCTTCCCTTCATTGGTGGTGACTGTACATAACTAATCTGAGTGAGAAACACAAGCTTATAGCTTATTTGGTGCATAAAGAGTGTATTGTGTTCATCGATATTAACAAATGTACCACACTAATGAAAGGTGTTGTTAATGGGGGAAAAGTGTGGGAGGAAGAGAGGGTGAGGTATATAGGGATCCCCTATATTTTCGATGTAACATTTATGTAATCTAAAGTCTCTCTAAAAAAAAATAATAATAAAAGAAAAAATATGCAAAAAAAATGTAATGTATTGGAAGCAGGCTTATTGACAAAAGGTCTCCATACTGGTGAGGTCATGTTTCCAAATACTTCTTTTGGAAATCTGTTATTTTCTCATGTAGTAAGCTCTGTATTCATTTAAAGTGCTCTGCTGGGACTTGTTGGGGTTAAGATCTCTCTTACTGGTATTTTCATTTCTAAATCACCTCAAGTGAGTTATTATTATTTTTTAGTGTTTTTCATATGCCATTGTATCTAAACTCTCTGACCTTTCTGACATGGGCCAGGTCTGTTTGTAGAACTCTTCTAGTTTTTATTTGTTTGGTTTTTAATAGCTTCGTGACCTTGGGAAAGTTTCCAAAACTTTCTGGGCCTCACGTTTATCATCTGTTCAATGGACATGATAACTTACGCATCTTATCTCACAAGAAAATCAAAGAAAGGAATTAAAGCAAGTGGGACATTACCTAGCCATAGTGATCACTCAATTAAGGTTTGCTGTTGTTACTACCAATGAAAAGTGCTGATTTACTTTCAACTCATATTCTCATTTTTAACATTGGAATGTACAGAAACAATCCCTTTTCAATCTTCACTTTGTTATACATTCTGAATGCGTAACCTCTTCTCCCATGCCCTCTCTCTTTGGTGAGGGGCAGAAATGGTCCAACCAAGAAAAACTAAAGCCTGGTGGGCCCATGGAGTCTGATATTTGTGACTCAAGCCCCTGTGGTTACATGGTTACAGAGGGAAGCAAAAGTTTTCATTACATGAAAACATCCATTTATTAAACTGAGATCTTATAAAATGATTCCCTTTTCTTGCATCTCCCTGGACGTAACCCCAGCATCCATCGCTACCCATTGTGAAAATATCCCAGTAGAAGAGATGTTGCTGAACCTCAATTACTGTAAACTGCTGAAAATTAAAGTCCTATGCACTTCAAATCAAATGCAAAATGAAATCTCAAATCTTGGTAAAGGTTGTTTAGATTTCATATACTTCATTAAAGTGATAAGCACATGAAAAGCCACTGATAGTTATAAATGAGAAAGATATATTAGTTAACAATTGTAGAGAAGTAAAGGTGATAAAATGATGGGGACTTGAAAAAATGATCTGGTCATCAATGGCTTAAGAGGACCTTGAGGAGATTAAATAATTTCTTGATTTTTTGATTCTTAGGTAACGTGTCTCTTTATGATCATGTGGTAAGAATACACATAAATTGATCGGTATACCCTTGTTTGAAAAAAATCATGCCCCCCAAATACTTGATTATTTATTTGTTAATTATAAGAATCAGTGCACAGTTGCAGTTAAAATAAAAATGTAGTTAAATATTAAACAATAAATATATTTATATAATTTTAGTTTCATTTTTTCCAAGATATAATTCCAAGCAAACCTGTCTCCATTTTAAATGTATTCACATAAAAAAAATGGACTGATGTGAAATATCTACCATCCCTAGGTAATGCAGACATTCTAATACAAGCTTCTTACACATTTCTTCGAGGGTTTCTGCAAAGATCAGAAACTACTCACTCCAGACCCTTCTGCTTGATTTACTTAAACAGTAATTTCTGAGAGTCTGAAAATTAAAAACAATTAAGATTCAGTTTGTCCTTGTGTTTCTGGATTCTTCAACACCACCTTCCTGTACTTCTAATTTACATTATCCTCAAATAGTTTTTCATCCTTGTCTGAACATGCCAATTAATTTGCTAGCTATTATTATGTCACTTACATCCAAAAAAAGTTTCAGTCAAGATCAAATTGAGTTACTGAAAACATTAATTTTAAAAAAACAACAACCACATTTCAAAGAAAAATAACCCTCACCAAGGAGAATTTTACCTGTTAAGGAGAGGGGAAAAAAAGGACTCTATTTTGATATTAAATTTTACTATTACCTTGCAAGAATATCAATTTCCACTCAGCCCCAGTCAAGTGCATGAAATAAGTGATTTCAGAATTTCAATGGAAAAGGAGAACATAGCTGATAGTATAAAGTTTCTATTCAAGCCTTTCCATAAAATGGTGATGAAAGCACAAATATTTAAAGGCTATGTTGCTTTCTGGAAATTTGGAAATGTTTGTTTACGGAAGGCTGAAGTAACGTAGTGGGTCATTAATCAAAGAGTCGTGTTTCAGATGTTCTAAAGTTAACAGTTCCACCAGTAAGCTTGATGTGATTCTGTTTTGTTCCCTCCAGAATCTGACACCATAAACTCTGACCATTTTGCTTTCCCCAATTCTTGCTCTGACCTGCTCTTTTCTTCCCCCTACTTCCTAGGTTCTCTCTCTTAGTCATTTCCTCCACTCCCATAGCTTTAAATCTCACATGTAAGCAGATGACTCCCAGATTTGTATTTATAGCCCTGTCATAGCTTCCAAATTCAATCTCACATTTCTAACTATCTGCTAGACATTTGCACCTAAATGTACCACCAGTATCTCAAACTCAAAATGTCTAAAACTTAACTTATTTTCTTACTTCCAGCTCCTCCCTCACATTCTCCCAATCATGCTCGCTCAAAACGTATAAAGTACACTTGGATCGTCTCTTATTTTTCTTTACAACCCTGCTGTCACCCCATTCTATCAATTCTACCTTTAAAAGTAATTCAGTTCAATTCCACCAACCCATCTGTGGGACACCTCTTATAGCCACAGCTCTGGGCTAGAAACTAAGGGAAAACAACAACCATATCAGCCACAACAAGATACCAGCCCTGTGCTCCTTGACCTTGTCATTTAGTAGATAAGATATGTCCCAGAACCATCAGAACTATTTTCCCACAGTCTCTCCTCTCCTTTTCAAACAACATCACTACTTGATTTCTTCTGAATTATGCTCATATATATTTTAAAGATTTATTTATTTATTTCTCCCCACCCCTTGTTGTTTTGCACTCGCTGTCTGCTCTCTGTGTGTTCTTCTGTCTGCTTGTCTTCTCTTTAGGTGGCACCAGGAACTGATCCTGGCACCTTCCAGAGTGGAGTGAGGGCTGCTCAATCTCTTGCGCTACCTCAGCTCCCTGATTTTGCTGATCTCTCATTGTCTCTCTTCTGTGTCTCTTTTTGTTGCGTCATTTTGTTGCGCCAGCTCCCTGCACGGGCCAGCACTCCTTGTGGGCCAGCACTCCTGTGCCGGCTAGCACTCTGCGTGGGCCAGCTCTCCGTTCGCACCAGCTCGCCACACCGGCCAGCTTGCTTTTCACCAGGAGGCCCTGGGAATAGAACCCTGGACCTCCTATATGGTAGGTTGGAGCTCAATCACTTGAGCCATATCTGCTTTCCATATGCTCGTATTTTTAATTTTCACTCTCAAAGTAGCCCATAATTGTCATTTCTCAAACTTATAATAGACTTCATTAATTACTGTGTGCCGAATACTGATCTAAACACATTTTACCCATTATCTCACTGCAATGGTGTGAAGCTGTATGTACCCAAGAAAAAACATGTTCTTTAACCTAATCCATTTTTGTGGGCTTGAACCCATTGTAACTAGGACCTTTTGATGAGGCTATTTCAGTTAAGGTGTGGTGAACCTCAATCAGATGTGTCTTAATCCTATTACCGGATTTCTTCATAAGCAGAATGAAGTTCTGGCAGATAGAGAGAAAGCCACAGAGAAGCAGCCAGAAGCTAAATATCAACGGAAGCTGGAAGAGAAGGTAGGAAACCAGGAGATGTCACTGTGTGCCTTGCTATGTGACAATCTAAAGACCAAGGATTGCCGGCAGCCAGCCCCAGAACGCCACAGTCTTCAGGGAGAAAGCTGTGCCTTGACGGTGACTTCATTTAGACATTTTCCTGGCTTTAAAACCGTGAGCGAATCACTTCCCATTGTGTAAACCAACCCATTTCACAATATTTGCTTGAGCAATCTAGGAAACGAAAACACTCACTTAATCCTCACAACTCTGAGGTTATCTACCCTCACTGAAGAAGAAGCTGAGGCACAGAGTGATTAAATAACTTCCATGAGATTGCAGAGAGCATAAATGACAGATCCAAAGACTGTATGCTGGCATCAGCTCTAGAGACCACTGTGTCCTAATGGCTGTCCCTCTCCTCTCAGTCCTACCCGTCCCCAGACACAAATGACAGGGAAGGATCCTGACACCAAGCAGCCAATCCACTGGCAGGAAAGTGACTTACGATTTGTGTGTCCTGGCTTGATTAGGTGAACTGGGCCTCTTTGAGGTTTTTCACTTGAGAATTTGAAATAGGAATAGTAGCAACTATTGTCATTTACACTGATGTTTAAAATAAAGGACTTTTTTGTGCTAATTGCTTTTGCATTGGAAATTTACAACTTGAGGTTAAAACTTTTTATTAACACATTTAATATAAAATGCTTTTTTTCTAGACGTTTAAATAAATTTAATTTAAAATATTTGTGTCAATATGTTGGATTTTTTCCCCAAAAAACTTTTCACTTTTTAATATTCTCTTGTGGTTTTCTCTGGTAGTTTGTCAATGATAGTTTTTTTTAGTTTTAGTAACTGGTATCCAAAATTTAATAGCTGAGGTGTTTGTTTTGACACATGTGTATTATTTAAGAAAATAAATTAGTAAGAACTAATCTAGGATTTTTTTATTCTGAATAGTAACCCTTTTGGGGATTCTCAACCCCTCCTCACTGCTAATTTTGATTTTACCTTTTACATTTTAATATTTCTGCAAACATCTACTAATTATATCACAATCACTCTTGTTAGAAGCATTTCACATTTGTCCAGATTATTTGGGCTAATTTCAATTTCTTTCAGATGCTTTGCATTACATTTTCTATTTGTTCAAGCTGTAAGTATTTTTAGTACTCTTTTGTAAGTTCTTAAAATAAGTCATTAGCCATTTCCAAAAATTATGAATTTTTAATTAATTTTAAATTAAGTTTAACGTGAAATTAAAATTTAACCAAAATATAATTTGAAATTAAAATTAAAATGGGAAATAACTGAACATTTGAATGAATATTTTCAAAATATACCAATATTTGAATCAGTATTTTGAGTAAAATTTTAAATTTATATTCAACACCCTCTGACAGGAACCAGAATTGGCCCAAATAATCCTATATTAAAAATCAGTATAACTAAAACAACATATATGAAATGCTGAAATTTTTATTGTTGCTGATGAAATATACTTTTCTAAACATTTCATCATCAGAAATAAAAATTGAATGTTTTTGATAAAGTCATTTAAAGTTTCTTGTTAAAGCCCTTAAACATTCCTGTTAAAATTCTAATTGGTAATTTGTTAAATGCAGAAAATTGACTTTCCTGCAAGTTGCCCACTATGCAAAATAGTTCTCAGAAAATTTATTTTAGTCTCAATTGACTTACACTCAGAGCCAACCGTCACTTCTCAGTCTTCATTTACACGTGCTCTCAGTAGCATTTTCTGCAGGTGACAACTCTGCTTCTTCTAACACTTTTCTCACATGACTTCTACAACAGTACACACTTACATGGTTCCCTTTTACTCCTTAGGTTTCCTTTTATGGTTTTGTCTTTTCTGGACACCTAGATTTTAGGGTACTCTTTTCTCTCCCTGCACAATCTTTCTCTCTGGTGCCTCCTGCAGTTCAATGGTTTTAAGTACCCTTCATGCTGTTCTCTCCTGAGCTTGCTTTTTAGCCTTCCCCTTGCCACCCCTAACTCACACCCTATGCCTGATATGACCCTCTAATTGGTCCCTGCTTCTACTCTTGCTACTCCAAGGTCTATTTTCCATGGCACAACCATAGCAATCTTTTGAAAGCATATGCCAGGCTTGATACTCCTCAATATCTTTATATGGATGCTTTACCATGTGTGCCAGGGCCAACATTACCTGGCCCCTGCTTAGCTCTTTATCCCATTTCCATTTTCCTTACCCTTTTCCTCATTTGGTACCAGCCACACACTAGTGTGATGAAAAGCTCATTTGTATCTCCACACCTTTGCTTTGCTCTTCCTTCTGCCCAAAACACTGTTGTCACCAAGCTTCTTTTTCACATTTTTCAGGTCTCCACTCAAATATCACATCCGCAGGGAGGCTTCCTTTGATCATCACATATAAAGAGAACCTGCTCTTACCCTGTCACTTTATATGCCTTGAACGTGTTTAATTTTCTTCATAACCATCATGACTGCCTGACATTATAGTACATGGCTAGTTGTAACTGTCTCCCACACTAAAAATTCATGAAGGCAGGAATTTTGACATGCTCATTGCTTTCCTAGCCTAGCACATGGCACATAGCAGATGCTCAATAAACATCTGTTGAATGAGGACATGTGGAAAATAAAGTACCTTTATTTTGACACCATGAAACTCCTCCAGTGAAAATAGCAATGCCCAAGTTAAGAAAGCTCTCATCCTTTTAGGCAACTAATTGACATCCTCATGTTATTCAACATCTCATAACTGCTTTCAACTTCTTATGTGCATCATATTGGTACCAGTAAAAAACAGTCAAACTCAATATTGAATACAGTATCCTAGTTTAGAGAGATGGATGCCTCTACTCCAAAGACAAAGTTTTGCTTCCTTGGAAAGGCATTTCTTACGAATGAACAGTCACAGGACTGGGTCATCTTAGTTATTTAAGAAACAAAGAATAAAACACTGGGAGGCAAGCTAGAAGTGTCAGTCTAGACCCCAAAATCTCCTCAAGGAAGATGATTAAAGCAGGAGTTGGAAATAACCAATTCACCAGAAATTAGTAGAATATTAACATTCAGTGGAATTAGCCTCATTCTGCAATATATTAAAGAGGACAGTATTTCATGTTCTGATTCATAAAGGTGAACGTTCAATGAAATGCAAGCCTGTTTTTGTTGTGTGACCTTGCATGACCAATGGTGTCAGTGATCGGCTAGGATTTATCCTTGCCCTCTAAACACACCAAATCTCACATTCTGTCACAGCGTTCATTTATCATGTGGCAGAACCATCATCTCCAAAACTCTAGAGAGATCAAGGTGCCTCACGGGTCAGAAAAATGCCAAGTGAAGCTGCTGATGTAATGTTTGAAGGATGGCCTGGGTACTAGAACGACGTCTTAACACGTCACATTCAAACCTGACTCTTTGTTTTGTCTGACACTTTTCTCTAGGAAACAAAACAAAACAAACCAGCAACAGACGAGCCAATTTGCCTTTGTGTGTCTGTGTGTGTGCTTTTACACGCTTGCAAATTGCTGTGGGTAAAGGACAGGGAGTGCGGCTAAAATAAGAGGTACCAGGGAAAGCAAAGACAAATTGAGAATCTAAAAGTTGCTATTAAAGATAACAAATTTTGTCTGTTTTAATGCAGAAGCTTTGTTTACATCATTCCTAGAAGCATATTTTGCCTATTGTCCTCTTAGTTCTTGCTCTTTTTCCCTTGCTCATAACAATCCTATTGAAGCCTAGCATTGTTCAGCACATTAGCATTTTCAGAGCTTGCATAGTATTTTATCTCTGACAACAACTTGATGTTTAGTTTATCCTGATTTCATGTCAGAAGGTCCATAAAGAAGCGATTCTGAGTTTAAATACTTCAGATTTGGCTTCTTTGAGATTTATAAGTTAGAAAATGAAGACTGAGCTTTGGCTCTTTTACTAATTTGTAGCAGAGAAAGGAGGGAATTTTCTACAACCTATGCAAATTCCATAAAGTTTACAATTTAAGTGATAACAGTAGTACTGTCAGATGTTTAGCAGAGAGATAACGAGAAGGAAATGAGGGAGCAGACTGGCATTTTAACACAATGGACAAGTAACAAGAAACTAACTCTCTATAAGGTGCAGAGTTGGAGGATATTGATTTTTGGTACTGTCCTTTCTTTTGCCTCTGGCCTCCCTACCCCACCTCCAACCCACCATCCCTTCTAATTTAGAGCCAAGGAATTAAGATGGTTTTTAAATGACTGTTAAAGAAGACTGAGATGTGTGTGAAACTGGGGTGTGACCACTTGGTAATGGTGGCCGTAGGAAAGGGTGCAGGAGTTTTGTCTGATGGCATTTTTGAGACTCGGTTAATTTTTATCCCATCAGCTAGCAAATCTTTTGCTTAAGAGAGGGAATTGATGTATTAGACATAAATTTTGGATTCGGAACAGACCTCAGTTTGAGTAATTTTTTATTCACTTACTGTATTATTTGGAGCAAGTCATTTAACTCTGAACCTCAGTTTCCTTGTCTGTCAATAGAGAAAATAATAGCTGTGTTTAAATGTTGTAAGAATTAGAAATGGTACAAGCACAGTGCAGGTTGCCCTTTCTATGTATTATTCTACTGCTTCCCTAAAGGTTTCTGCATTGTGCTTTCTATCAACTTATTCCTTCCCCACCTCTCCCCGCCTCCCCCAACACACACAAGTTCTAGCACATAGGTGCCTGTTACCCCAACAGTGCTGGCTTGCCCAGATGTTGACTATCCTTGGTGAAAGGTGTAGTGATTGTGCTCATTTGGGATATGGGGCATATGGGAAAACACTTACCTTAGCAGAAGTAAATTCTGATCTACCATGATCTTAGCTTTGAAAGGAGAGACTTTCAGTTGGTTGCAGGGGAAGAGTGATGTATAGACCAGGTAATTCTGTGATTCTTTCCTTCTGAATTTCATCTTCTTGGGGGGTAGGGAGAGATTTCATTTCAATGCTGTCTGTCAGGAGTATACCAGGCCCTTTTTCTGAGTGTATCCATATCCTTGATTTTCCTTAGCAGATGTGAGATAGGTGATGATTCTTAAAGAAAGGAAGGAATGCAACAGCCCTTACCTCTACTCTACACTTGATATTTGTATAGGTTTCATTTGCAAAACTAAGGGAATAAGGCACACACTGGAGCTCATTACAAAGAGCTGGCTCAAGTGTCCTCCAAATTAAGTTAGCTGCTGACCCTGAAGTCCCTAAGAAAGAAAAGTCCCCTTTTGAACAGCTGGACTCTTGTTATGCAAATAAACAAGGAATTGATGGGCTTCTGTCCTTCCATCAGATGGCACTGAAGAGAGGGTAACTATGTTTATTACTGTGGGGTACACATATTGTGATTTCAAAAACATTTCATGAGAGGCCACCATTATTGGTCAAGATTGAAGGGAAAAAATAGGGACTGGATTTACTGTCCTGTTTCAAACAACTAAAATCTCAGCCCGAAGTACATGAAACAAAAGTTTTCTAGACATTGGAGATCAGGCAATGAATGCGATCCCTGAGAGATGGTAGGCAACTTGAGAGAATTTCCATTCTCTTGTGCAAGAAGGGGAAATCCAGGAAGACTCCCTGATTTGAGGAGACTGAACTGAGAGCCAGGAGAGAACCAGGTGGCCAGGGTATAGGAGAAGAGAGAGCTGCACAGAAGGGGAACTCCAGAGATCTTTAGAGGGTTCACCTTGAGTAAACAACAGAGACTGATCAGTACATGTATCTGAGGCTGGGGAATTAGAAGTAACAGTCCCAGTACTCCCATAGAGTCAGGGATTGTTCCTGTTCCCACTAGCCAGACTGAAACAGAAGAGTCTTGCCTCAGCAGCAAATAATAAAAGAATACCCAAAAGGATCAAACTTTTTCCAAGTAATGTAATTGCATCCCAGAACAAATCTCAAGAATATTTATAAGGACACAAAAGTATCCAGCACCTAAAAGGTAAAATTCACAATGTCTGGAATCCAATCAAAAATTACAAAGTATGCAAAAACAAAAAAACAAACAAACAAAAAACAAACCCAAATGAAAACAATAAAACAAAAACAACCAAAACCTTCTTTCTTTAGCAATTGAGAGAAGAAACAAAAAAGATAAAAATATGTGCTCAAGGACTTGATACTTCTGAGAATGATTTCTTCTTCTGCTTTCTCCTTCCTCAATTCAGTCTAACTGATATGTTGAAACAACTTAATTTGTATAAGGATATAGACCTTCCAAAGTAATGACTGGCTTTGTCTTTGCTTGGGCTGTATTTCTTCCATACTTAACAAATAACAGTAATGATTAAAAGCAAGTGAAAGAATTTGTTTTTCATATTTACAAAGAGAACTATTTGATCTCCACAGAATAACATTTTTACTTTTCAGACAGTGATAAATGAAAGTGCTTGAGGTTCTTATCTAATTTCATTCTTTGCTTTAAGTCCTCCTGGGCCTTTAAGACAAAAAACATTCCAAAACAAAAACAAAACTAATGTTCTGCATTTGTGGTGACAGACCGAATTCTTATAACTTTCCCCTGAAACACAACACCCTCCTTCATTGTTCTGTAACACTATTGATTTTCATAAGAAAAATCAATTGTCATTTCTTAGTTTAAAACAGTTGAACTAAAGCTCCACGATTGGACCCCTTAACACAATCATAAGCTTTCTGGAGCTTCCTGGGAAGTTCTCAGTGTTAAGATCAGAAGATTCAAACCTCACACGACCTGTGTGTCTTTACTGTTATTGTGTCATCCCTCGCCACCCCTCCCCCCCATCCCACAACTTCCTTCTCATGCAAATTCCCTATTTTGGTTTGTTTCCTAGTTCTGACTCTGTGGCACAGTGAACACCACTAGCAAGGAAATTCCTTGCCCTTTATGTTACTTTAATTCTTTTCAAAAGAACGGGAGGTGGTCTAGTTCTGTTCTTTTTGATTCTGGAAACCTTGCTCTGTTCACATGTCTTTCTGATTGATTCCTGACAACAAGGATGGCTAAGTTTATACACAGAAATTGAGGAGGCACCAAGCATGAGTGGGCTGGGTGATTCAGACCTTACATTGCTATATTAAAAAAAAATAAGTTGCTTGAGGACAGGGACTATCCGTTACGTGCTTTGATTTCCTAAAACTATGATTGATGTATAATAGGTACCTCAAAAAGGCTTGTGAATTCCAGGAAACAAAAATCAATATAAGAGCAAGCATGCAAACTCCCCTCATGAAAACTTCCCATAATGACTAAAAACAAAAATTGAGGGAAAGAAACTTGCATCAGTGTTGAAACCAGGGAATGCTGCCAGTAACATGCCAGGATTCCTGAGAAGTTTCTGCTAAATATAGTGTGCCTGATAGTATGTTGAAGGAAGTCATAAAGAGTCAGCTCATAAGTCCTTTTTTCCTAAGAAAATGGCAAAGTATTCTGGAAAGTAAATAAAGAAAGTTCTGGAAGAAGACCACAAACACTCCTACGTTTGAAGGTCCAGAGATAAAGGTGAGGGGTGCTATGGGAAAACAAAGACCACATGATTTTAAACCAATTTTAACTTCATAGACACAGAGCATTCAAGGGTATCAATACAAGGAGTGGAAAAGCAATCTCTTCTACTGTTAATGGCTTGTGAGCAGGAGGATGCTTGCTTGAAGGTCCAACATTTGGTTGGTGGGTACTTTCTTGACCCTGCACAATGCAAATTCCACCCACTGACTCAAAAGACAGAAGCACTAAAAAAAAAAGACTAGCTGCAATACACTATATATCTAAAGTAGAGGCCAGATCAAACAGATAATCATACCTAGATACACAGGTACAAAAGTTAAAACAAACTTAGAGAAAAAGCATGTAGAAACTTTACTCCCTCACTGGAACTTTCCATAGCCTAGCTCATGTCCACCTGTCTTTAAGACTCTGAATGCTAGAAGTTACTCAAAGTAGGTTATCTAACATTTTAGATGAATATCTAAAAGGAGAATTCCCAACACACTTACATAAATTGTGAAGAATCTACAGGAAGTTCTACCTACACTATCTGTGGACAAAGATTAGGTGTAGGATAGAATACCCTTATTAAGGATGAGAATGGAAGTGGAAAAAATGAGATTTTAGGGAAAAGATTCTGTATCAGAAGGAAAGATCATTATGACCAGCTAAAGAGGTAGAAGAAAATATTTTTGAAAGGTTTACTACAAGCAAGAAAGTAAACTTCAGACAACATCTGCTTTGTGTTCTTCAGGAAATGAAAGAAAATAGGGACTCTACGGGGGTTGAAAAAAGAGAGATAAAACGACAGATGTTAATGAAAAAGATCAGGTAGCAACGAGGAAAGGCTTCCAGTAAATGGGAAGCAGAACATGCAATTAGCAGAACTTAAAACAAGATTAGATCTGTAAAGAGTGAAATGGCTTTTGATGAAAATAGAAATAATGATATGGGAACCAAGATTGTGAGGCACTATCTTAAAGCTAAGAAAGAGGATAAAGTGATGGAAGTAAATGAAGACAAGATAACAGATATGGAGGCCACCCAATGAAGACCCAACACACAGATAATTTGGTGCTTCTGAGAAAGTGAGCCCAATGAATTGACTTGATAAGGGCATGCACAGGTAAAACAAAGAGAAGTTCTAAACTAAAGAAAGCAGGTCAAAGGGCCCACTCTGTACCAAACAAAGTTAATGAAAATGGATAAAAATCTAGGACTAGTGTAGGTTTGGAATTTTGAGAGTTCTGCAAAAATCCAGGGAGAAAAAGAAAATTACTAACAAAGGAGAAAAATTCAAAGTGGTCTCAGGCTTGAAATTTTAGATGCCAGAAAAAGAAAAAAAAAATGAAGCAGTACTGAAAGTGTTTGTAGGGGAATTTTTGTGATCTACCCCATCCAATTGTACATCATACCAGGTAGTTTTTCATTTATGATGCCAGTAAAAATGTTGTCTCAGATATGCAAGGACTCAGATACTATATTATTTTCTTGGGACTGTCGTAACCTAGTATCGTGGACTGGGTGGCTTAAAACAACAGAAATCTCTTCTCACACAGTCTGGAGTCTAGATGTGTGAAATTAAGGTGTCAGCAGGGCCGAGCTCCCTCTGAAGGCTCTAGGGAAGAATCCTTCCTGGTCTTTTTCTAGCTTTCAGTGGTTATCAGCAGTCCTTGGCATTCCTTGGCTGGTAGTTGCTCATTCCAAATTCTGCTTCCATGGCCCCTTGGCCTTCTTCCTACCATGTCTGTCTCCTCCATATCCAAATCTCCCTTTTCTTTTTAAAATAAAGACACCAGTTGTTGGATTTCGGGTTTATCTTATCTGTGATGAACTTGATTACATCTGCAAAGACCCTATTACCTGATAAAATAGTGTTCACAGGTACCAGAGGTTATGAGCAGGCTAGTTTAGGGAATGGGAAGACAAGTCCAAGACCTGGCAGAAAAACATGGCTGTGAAACATGTGGCCCTGGAATCCCACCTAGAAACCCCCTGAGGGAAAGACCGCTATCAAGGAGGTTGCCAGAAGGTCCCCTCCCCCCCCCCAGAACCCCATTTGGACCGAGATCTCATTCTGGGTCAAGGAAAACCCCTAATATCCTCAAGGGACCACATCATTAGACCACTGGGAAA
The DNA here is from genome assembly GCA_026826555.1 of Tolypeutes matacus. Lineage (NCBI taxonomy): Eukaryota > Metazoa > Chordata > Mammalia > Cingulata > Chlamyphoridae > Tolypeutes > Tolypeutes matacus. Next base: position 61,302,859 of record JAKSZT010054334.1, read on the forward strand.
CTGACAGGTGGGGTAATTCGATCAGAACAGCAAACTGGTGGGGCCCCTCCCCCAAACATTAGCAAGGGGAGGAATAATTAATAGCTTAAAAAGTAACCACACAAGCCAAATCTCTCTCTCTGCCAGGAGCAGCTAGCACCTACACCTGGGCATGCGTAATCTGTTATTTTCTCCCATTTCTGTTCTCTCAGTAAAACTACTGGCCTAACTAAACTGGCATGTTCTTAAATTCTTTGATGTAACCTAGCCAAGAACTAAGAGGAATCTGGCTTCAGTTAGGACTTGAACATATCTTTTTTGGGGGGTACAATAACACTTCAGTTAGTATTCTTTCCATTTATTCCATTTGGAAAACAAATGACCTAGAGATTTATTCTAGTTCACTGAGAAACAATTTAAAATAAAGAACCACAAATCAGGAGATCACGATACTGAAGCCATCTGAAAATAGAATTTATTCTTAATAAATATTGTAAATATGACTACAAGGGAAAATGCAAATGTTAACATTCTTAAAAGGGATGTATAGAATGTACAAGAAAAACAATAATGACAATTATAAAATAAGAATAAAACCCCCAAATTATATTTTAAAAAAGAAGAAGAAAATATGGGAAAAGGGAGCAGAGAGAAAGCTGAATTGCATACTTCTTAACCTTACATGAAAAAAGAGAGAACAAAAAATTCCACTGATGTTCAGAAAAATATAGATTTAAATTATGTTTTTTTAAAAAACTCTAAAAGTAGTTACTAATAAAAATAAAATCAAGCTATATAACCTTCACATCAGTAGAGAAGTAAAAGAAAGTACAAAATAAATGGAAAATAAAAAAGTTAAAAATGTGAAACAAAATATCAGAAATAAGACCAACCATACCTATACAGTAAAAATTGTCAATAAGAAAGTTAATTAATGTGACATATTTTAAATTGAGTACCAAACCAAAATGGAACTATATACTGTCAACAATAGACACACATAAAACTCAAGGGTTCAGAAAAACTCAGTAAAAGAATGGACAAAAATATTTTGCACAAATGAAAATGTAAAGAAAATTGGGTTGCATATTTTCAGAAAGTGTGGGTTTTAAAATATGAAATATCAAATTGATCAAAGGTGGAATCATATACATAATGAAAGTAATTATAGATGGTATAAAGTTCATCAACCTTCAGATACAGAATATCACTGCAGTAAAATATAGAAACTAAATAATGACTAAGAATATACAAAGAAACATGAAAAGATAAAATTTAAAAAAAGCACAAAAGATAAATAAATTTAATAAATAAAAAAATCGTTGAAAAACTTGATGTGGCAGTTTGGTATTGTTTATGAATTCCAAAAATAGATATTGGATTGTGTTTGTAAACTGGTCTGTTCCTGTGGGCATATTAGATTGTATTAGACTCAGAGGTTTCACTTTTACTTTATTAAATCAAGATTAGAGCTTTTATTTGACCATGTCATTAGTGCGACTTGGTTTGAGTCCCTGCCTACAGCTGGCCTACAGCTATGGGGTATATAAACGTATGCTCAGTCAAAGACAGGGAAGTAAATACATGGAGAAGGAGAACACAGAGAGTAGTTTTGGATGCTGGAGCCCCAGGAAGAGAGCCCAGCTGTTTGCCTGATAGTTTGAAGCCGAAGAGGCCAGATCCCTGAACAGCTGAGAAAGCCTGGAAGGAAATGAGTCCTAGGGGAAGAGATGAGCCTTATGCTAGCCTACAGCTGAGATTGTAAGAAGCTGGGCCCACGGAGTCTTAGGAGGAAGAGGAAGGCTGAACCCTCACAGAGACTGGCAGCTATTTTGCTCCAACACTTGGCAACAGACTTTGGTGAGGGAAGTAACTTACTCTGTGGGGCCTTGTGATGTAAGCTTCTACCCCAAATAAATGTGTGTTATAAAAGTCAACAGATTTCTAGTATTTTGCATCAGTACCCCTTTGGCTAATACACTTGAGATACTCTTTTTCTCCTCCTACACCGAAAGATTGTTAATATCCTATTATATTCAAGGGTGTGGTGAAATGTATCCTTCTAAACACTTCATTGTTATAACCTTCCTGGTGGACAGTTTAGCATGTGCCTAAAAGATCTTTAAAAAGTCAATGCTAGGGAGCAGATGTGGCTCAAGCAGTTGGAAGCCTGCCTTCCACATAGGAGGTCCGGAGTTTGGTTCCCAGTGCCTCCTAAAGAATATGAGAAGGACAGTGAGTTGATGCAACAGGCTGGTGTGGCAAAGCTGATGCAATGAGCTGATGCAACAAGATGACTCAATGAGGAGACACAACAAGAGACACAATTTGCAGGGAGTGGATGTGGCTCAAGAGATTGGGTGCTTCCCTCCCACTTGGGAAGTCCTACATTCAGTTCCCGGTGTCTCCTTAAAGAAGACAAGCAGACACAGAGAATACACAATGAACAGACACAGAGAGCAGACAGTGAGCACAAACAATGTGTGTGTGTGTGTGTGGGGGGGGAAATAAAGAAATAAATCTAAAAAAAAAAAAAAGTCAATGCTTTTAATCTAGTTTCTCCACTTGGGGGAACTTATCCTAGGGGCATATCCACCACAATATTTTATCATTCACAAGAATATTTAAGATTCCATTCTCATGGCAAATGTATTTGTATTTTTTTTTTTTTTCTTTTTTTCTTTCTAGAAATTCAGGGCTGGAAACAGGAAGTCAAGTTTCTGATACAGGCGTTGTGAATTTGCATTTTGGCCTCTCTTCTAAAATGAATTTTGGCCAATCTTACCCCTACAAGCTTCCAGCCTGTGGGAAAAGAGTCATTCTTCACACTCTTGATATCTCCTTTCCTGAAATCAGAGCTCCACTCATATTTCACCCTTACCTGCTCTACTCTTCACTCACTGCTCTCTGGAAGAGAAACGATTAGTCTCATTGGGATTTGGGGAAGGAGAAACATGGCATATACACTCCAATCCCTGCCTGTCCCCTTTCTCTTATGAGCAAACCTTCCCACAGAATGAGTTTGTCTTTGCTTGTGTAGTAAGGTTAGCAGTAAAGGTTGGGAGAGGTCTCTGGTTACAGCCCTGTCCTTTCTAGTCTATATTTTTTCAGGATTTAGTGCGAGGGAGTCCACTTCACTGCAGATACAAGCTACCTTCTCCAATACCAACTTCATCAGAATACAGGTGTTATTCTGTATGCGTATATATATATGTGTGTGTGTGTGTGTATTTCCATCTTGTCTTTGTGTGTTTTGCTTCTCAATTGGTTCAGAGCCACAGTAAGGAAGACAGGTTTTATATATTGAGCCCCTTTGTAGCTCAATGCAATTGTTGTTCAGAGAGGGAATTTGTGAATGCAAACACTGTTCTTAAAAATCCCTTTGCACTAGACCGAACAGTAAGAATGGTTAACATTTATGATAGGTAGGCAATTATCTATGTACCTATTTTTCATTTAAACCTACACAGAGTTGCCATCTTCTGATGTAAGCATAGACCTTGATCAAGAAATGAGAAGACAAAAGTATTTTAGTCACCACCAGCCTATGAGATAGGTGCTATTGCTACCCATTTTACAGATGGGGAAATAGAAACAGAGAGGTTAAAAAAACTTGTGCAAGGTCACAGATGGCAGCTAGTTGGTAGCCAGGGAAAAGTGGAGCCAGGACCTGCCGCAAGGAGATGGTCCCAGGCCACGTATTAACTCCCCAACTGTAATGTTCTATTTGATAATACTATTTTCTCTTGGTCCCCAATTTTTCCCCAAAGGCTAAGAAAATTGTTTCTCTATAGATTGAAAGTATAATGCTTGTTTTTCTTCCCGAATGCTCTTTGGCATCTCTTATCAGTGCAAGGGCTGGAGACTGCCCTGCAGGGAAATCATAAAAGAAGAGGAATTCAAAAAGGAAAAAGTTATTGAAAGCAGGGACATGGTAGAGCAGGGCAAGAAAATTGAAACAGCCATCAAACTGGGAGCCAGGAATTGCATGCAGGACCTTGAAACAGAATGGAGAGAGCCCTCTAAGTCAAGAGGCCTGCCACAGATTCCTATAGTACAATGGGAATCAGCCTCAAATGTTCCTTAGAAGGAATGAGAAAATGACATTTGTTGGGTGATGTTTTATCAGAACAGCTTCAGAAACAGATTGAAAAAGTTCTGGAGCAACAGTAGCATGAAAATAGGATGCCAGTTTCTGTGGCATGTGTAAGTCATATGGTACAGATTTCATAGAAAACACAGCTGGTTTTTAGATCCATGTGGCTGGAGAGAAAACCTTCCAGATTTTACTGCTGGGCAATTGCATCCCATTTCATGTACACTAGAAAAAGTAGACAGCTTGTGGCGTGAGTGACTGACCAGACATGAGACCAGAAGACTGCATGATGAGGAGGTGGCATTGTAGAATTCATGATACAATGATAAAGCACGGTTGATTTTGTATTGATAATGACTTGAAATTTAGAAAGTCTTGTAAGAAAGTCAATTGGAAGACAGTCGTGAACTGTTATATCTTTAGGAAGATGTCCAAAAAGTTCTAGAAAGTTCAATGTTTGCTTGGAGGATGCCTACAGATTTGAGTCTCTCAAAAGAAACACACATAATTTGGGTTTTGTTTCCACTAAAGAGAAGTTCACCAGGGTAGATATTGTGGAGGCCTTTACATCCAAAATCGAATTAATGACCTCAGAAAGAAGAGAAATATATACTTGCTTCCTGAAAATCAAACGTGAGAATAAACACAGTCTTAATTTCTCAGCCTATGGAAATGATCTTTGTTGATAGTGACCTCGTGGCTCAAAAGCAGTATGGAGTTAACCCCATGCATCAGAAAATTATAACCCAACTACAAGCCTGTGGCACTCATTAGTTGAGGAAGACCCTGCAGCTGGTGTTTGGCAGGCTTTCTTCTGTAAGGCAGGTGGGAAAGAAGAGTTTAGATATAAATGTTAGTAGAGGACTAGTCTTTTGAAAAATTCCCTTTTCAAGGGAATCTGGTGAGAAAATAACATCAGTAAATTGTGAGCAAATCACCTACATTGATGAGCTGCAAATAATGTCAAAGCAAGAACTTAGTGGGCCAGGTGAGAGCCCAGAGCTCAGATGCCCAAGGAGCAAGGGAAAGCTTTGATCTAACTTCTCATTCTGACCTTTAATGAAGACTGGGACCTGCAGAAACTGTGACTGTGACTCAGGAACTTCCAACTGGCCATTCTTCTCAGGCTGGAAAATCAGCTGAGGTCTTCAAACTGTGATACATGTTAAGCAAGTGGTACAAACAATTAATGAAACATGGTTCCAGAGATCACAGGAGCTGGGGAAAGTCAGAGACTGCATGGGGGCTAGATAGGGACTTGTGATGTCCTGAAGAGCCTGTAGGACAGAAACAAGATCAGAGGAAGGAGGTCAATTACAAAGAGGTAGGTGCTGATGTAGTCTTATCACAGGGCAGCCCCTTCGATCACACGTCCCCTTTTTTGAGGAAAGATATTGAGAAAATCCATTTGGATAAACGAGCTAATCTTCTAATTTGCAAATACCTCAATGGATGGTGTCTTAGTTTGAGTCCCCTAAAAGGAGACCCTAAGACAAAAATTTGGGTGCAAGTAGTATATATGGGAGATGCAAGGAACACTGGTAGGGAAGTGGAGAAGTGAAACAGAGGAGGTAAGTTAGTTGATAAAGACAGCATCATTAAGCCAGCATCCATGGTGAGCAACTAGAAATTAATATTGCCTGGAGACTCCCAGAAATATATGACAAACTTCTCAGAATTCTCCAAATGAGGGTTATTTATATGACAATTCCCTAGAGTTATTGGTTAAAGGCTGCTCTAAGCTGGCATTAATTCCTTAGCATTTCAGTCCTGTTTCATGCAGAAATGGCTGGGCTCAGCTTCCCCCAGTTCTGGAAATAGCCCCTAAGCACTTAGATGTTGTGGAAGATCCCAGAGATATGAGCAATGTCAGCTTCAACTATGAGTGGATTAAGTCTATCAATCATTCCTAATTCAGTGTGAATTCCTTGAATCCTAGTGCTCTTTTATTGTAGATAAGAGATTAGGAATTTTGATAGGCTTGGCTGGAAGGTAGATCATTTATGGGTTGACAGCCTGAAAAGGAGGTAATGTTGGGATCTCATTTGTCTTGGCATATAACTCTGTGCCTTACCCCTAGTCTTTTCTCAATAATTGGTCTGGTAGTTGAATTCTATTGAAAGGGAGTGCTGGAAGGAAGATGAAAGAATCATTCAAAGACAAAGTCTGCAGACCATGCCAGATCCTTTGCTAGGGTACATAGGCTTGGAATTGCATAGTTGGCAATGTTTGGAAAACTGAGGATCTTTAATAAATATAAAACAATAATAATGACATACATTATTTCCTACCATCTGGGATTTTTCACACTAGTATTCAGCTTTCATGTTCTTATTGGCTGAATAGATGAGGCTTCATCTACTTAATTATAATAATTGTACCAACATAAATAATTTCTGTCACTGAAGGAAGTTATTAAATATTCTTTCATTCTTTATTTTTAATATTCAAAATATGAGTTTTGTCATTTCATATTCTTGGAATGATTCACTCTCATTTTAGTCTTACTTTTAAATCATTTAATTGATTTCTCATCCATTATTTTGTAGGGTTAATGTCAATGATTTGATTTCATGTTGGCAAGTGGCAGACATAATCATAGCAACTAATAATTAATTTTTTTAATACTAGATAGCACTCATTCTTTAGTCCTCAATGTACACAATGTAATTGTCCTTGGAACTTGTGCTGATATGTAGCTTTTTATGAACTTCTCCAGGTTCTAAATCTATTCTGGTCCATTAAGTAAATATTTTAAATGTCCAGTGGTTGATTAACTTTTGTTTAGCATTAAACAAATGTTTTATTTCCTGTGCCCAGTGAAATTCATGCAGGCTTTTAAAGCATGTGTTATTGAAATGTGCACACAAGATTAGGAAAATTCTTCAAATAACACTCCTTCTATTTTGTACTTGGACATTTTATACCCAATTAGCTGTCATGACTTGGTATATAGGTCATAAATTAAGACTTCTATCCTAAACGTTGCTCATGGTCGGTGGTACTGATGGAGATGTTATAAAGTATTGGGAAATAACACAGAGAGGAAATGAAGGCCAACATATGGCACAGATGATAAAGGTTAAACTAAAGACAGTGGTTACATTTTGCTCTATCACCAGGGGCCTCTTTGGGGTCCCGTGGAAATTTAGAAGAGTAGAGACAGAAATAACTCATAGAAATGTGGGAAATTCTATAAGCTCCAGGACATTTCAAGCGTGCTCCTAATCTTAGGACCTTCGTATATGCTATGCCCTCTGCCTGAATTCTCTTCTCCCAAATCTTTGTGGGTTGTCTCCTTCTCATCTTCATCACAGCTCAAATGCCATCTTTTTAAAGAGTCCTTTCCTAACTACCACAGAGTGCCTCTTTTTCCCCAACACAAATAGCCAGTTACTCTCTTTCCATTACTTTTTTACACTTATTTTCAAATTATATTATTTACTTATATGTTTTTGTCTGAGTGCTCATTGTCTCTCTTCACTGGAATATAAGCTTTGTAAGGATAGAGACTTAATTTTGTTCACCACCGAATTAACACAGTGATTGATTGAGAAACCTGGAACATCACTGTAAGGATGTTAAGTAAGGGAGGGCTCAGAGAATGAGCCTTCATGAAATCAAGTGACTCTGGAAAAACATTGATTTCCCAAGTTCCCCTCCTAGGAGGTCTTTTTGACATGCAAAATCTCTTCCTCAGTTCTCTCCAGAAAAAGTGTTTTTTTTTTTTTTTTCCAAGCTATGTTTTTTGCAGTTATCTATAATGTGTGACATTTGTGGAAACTTCTCATTTTTTATCATCTCAGACTTTCTGGAACCAAGATGAGCATCTTGCTTTTGAAAATTAGAAGCTATCCATATTTTATTCAGTGGAGGAAGCTCTTGTTTCGTATATGGACCTCAAAAAATTATAGACAAGAAGGATATGGGGACTGGTAAGGATGTGCTGAAGTCCTGGATCAGATCAATGAAGTGAAGAAAAGCAAAGGTGGGAAACTCTCATATCTACAGAAGACAAGTCAAAGAAGGAAACCGGACCCCAAGGTGGGGAGTGGCAATTGCCTAGCCACAACCCTGTGGGCTGCAGGTCTGTGTTGCCATAATTTATATATTTTTAAAAAGCAAATATCTGGATTTTTCTGAAATTTCCTAAATTTTAAATGTGGAATATAAATTCAAATAAAAAAATTTGGCTAGTATGTCTGAGGGTTCTAGATAGCCCGCAGTTTGCTCAGCTTTCAGCTACGAACTAAAGGGAAGGCTTTAAGCAGATTTCTGGGCTTTGAAACAACTCTGTTGTAAGAAAACTAGAGAATCCTCTGTAGTTAGTGGGGGACGGCAAAGGACTTTAAAGGGTTGCTATTTTGCTGACTTAGTTTAATTTCACTTTGTTTTTTTAGTTGTATTTTTATATCCCCCAGTTTATTTTGGAAACAATCTTTTCTGATCTATATCCACACGAATTTGATATTACAGTTATCTCAAAGTACATAGAAAATTACTTAGGTTCTCCTATAAATGAAACACTGATAAAAGAACACAATATATTATTTAAGGACTTCAACATAATAGAATTCTCTTTCTCCAGATTTTTAAATTATTTTTTCTCATCTAAGTCAATATATATTTGACATTTGGGTTTTATGTGCATATAAAAACAGAGTCGTTTGTCAAAGTGAGCATAAGATAAAACAGCATTCAGTGTCCTTTCTGGACATAATTAAATTTCAGAGGCAAAGTGGTCCAAATGGGAGCAAAAAAGCTGACTTCTTTATGAAATATACTAGCTAAACACAAAAATTAATAATCAGGGATTGGATGTAGCTCAAGTGGTTGAACACCTGCTTCCCATGTATGAGGTCCAGGGTTCGATCCCCTAGCACCATCTAAAAACAAACAAATAGATGTGAAAAACAACTCTCATTGGGGAGCAGATTTGGCTCATTGGTTGAGCATCTGCTTCCCATGTACAAGGTCCTGGGTTCAATTTCCTGGGGAAAAAAAATCAAAGATGTTAAAGATTAAGCCCACTGATCATTCTCTTTTCTTTCTTTCCTTTTTTTTTTTTTAAAGATTTATTTTATTTCTTTATCCTCCGCCACCCCTGCCTTGCCGCTTGTGCTCGCTCTCTGCTCTCTGTGTCCATTCGCTGTGCATTTTTCTGCGCATGCTTGTCTTCTTTTGTTGTGTCATCTTGCTGTGCTAGCTCTCTGTGGGCCATCAGCTTTCCGCACGGGTGTGGGCCAGCTTGCCCTGACCAAGAGGCCCTAGGAACCTAACTCAGGGCGTCCCATACGGTAGATGGGAGCCCAATCACTTGAGCCACATCCACTTCCACATTCTCTTTCCTTTAAACATACAAGTGTGCACTATAGGTGCAGACTCCTATGGCTGGGGGCTAGTAATTCAATAAAATGCCCTGGGGTAAAGAGGGTCAATATAGGTAAATAGAGGACATTTGTCCATCAAGTTATCCATATCAACTTACTGAAGAGGTAGAATATTTAAAAGTCTCAGTGGACTCATATATCAACTTGGGCCTTACAGTGATCATAATTAAGTATATTAGAATGCTAACCATCACTGGATTAGTACCTCCCGTTTAAACACTGGAAAGAAATGTCTGTGTTACAAAACTACACACAAAACATTATATTTTGTGGTTCTACTTACTATTTGTTTGTTCCACTATTTTTGTAATTGGGGTAAGATAAGAGGTTCAATTTGTTTAACATTTAATGTACCTCATAAACTGTCTGAATCAAAGACTTTTTAAATTAATTCTTCTGCCAAACACAACACTGATTTCCATCACTATTATTTTCTAAGATGAAAAAGATTAAGTCAATTGAAAAAAACAGTGTGGCCTTGAGCTATAAAATATTACTTTAACGCACTGATTGATTGAGAAACCTGGAACATCACTGTAAAGATATTAATTATTGCTGGCCTTCAGCAATGAATGGATGCAGCTTTCCTGTGACTTCTCCAAAAACGCTTTGCAGCATCTAACACACTGCTGGTACACAGTGTCAAAGTTAGAGTCATTCCCATAATAAGATCTTCAATAATAAGTTGTTTTTGTGGATCATAGCACTCAAGTAGCTCAATTTTAGCTTTGTAGTTGTTAATTTGGTTACCTTTTTAAATTCAAATCTCTTAGATCATTTTCATCCATACACAGTATATAATCACATGTGGCAGAATCTTCTGTAGCAACCTGCTGAGCAATGGGATTCACAGGTTTCATGCTTCTTCATGCAGTTTTGCCCTTGATAATCAGGAGGGTTTTCCACTTCATATGTGGATGTTGCAGCATTGTCTGTGCTCCAGTTATCTGAAATATTTTGTTCAGTTGCAAGTTTTCTGAAACCTGCTTCTGCAGTGGGTAATCGACAAAGGTTACCCAGACATACAAACAGCACCGACTTGGACGCCTGCTCTGCCACCTTCTCGGGCATACAAGAGGCACAGCATCTCCATTCAGATTTAATATGAAGGCTCTAAAATCCTAAGTAATACTTTTCAAAACATCTGTGTTGAAAGGCTGATTTTTAAAAAAATTCCTATCTGTCGTGGTCTAATACTTTAGTAACATACAATATAAATTAATTACAAGAAAGTGATCATGTGTTTGGATGTCATGGTGTATTAGTCAGCCAAAGGGGTGTTAATGCAAAATACCAGAAATCTGTTGGCTTTTATAAAGGGTATTTATTTAAGGTAGAAGCTTACAGTTACCAGGACTTAAAGTGTAAGTTACTTCCCACACCAAAGTCTATTGCCACGCGTTGGAGCAAGATGGCTGCTGATGTCTGCAAGGGTTCAGGCTTCCTCTTCCTCTTAAAGCTCCATGGTCCCAGCTTCTTCCAATGTCATCATTAGGCTGGGATCAGTCTTATCTCTCTCCTGGGGCTCATCTTTCTTCCTGGGCTTGTTTCTCTCCAGACTCAGCTGCTCTGCTCTCTCCACAAGGTCAGCTGTCAACTGTCAGGTGAACGGCTTGTCTCTCTTCCCAGGGCCTCTGCCGTGTCTAATGGAGCCTTCTCTGTTTTCTTACTTCCCGAGCTCCAGGATCAAAAGTCCAACTAACTCCTCTGCGGTGTAGTTTTCTCTGTGAGTCCCCACCCACCAAGGGAGTGGGGACTCAGTGTCCTACTGACATGGCCCAATCAAAGCCTCAGTCATAATTTAATCAAGTGAGAGTGAAACCTCTGAGTTCAATACATATCTGTTCAATATGCCCAGAGGAACAGACCAGTTCACAAACATAATCCAATATCTATTTTTGGAATCCATAAACAATATCAAACTGCTACAGTTGGTAATTTCAAATTTCTATAAAAGACCAGGACCATACTTTGGCTTTGAGTAGTAACAAACATGCCTCAAGGCAAGAGTAACTAATACAGATATCTTTGGCTTATTTTTAAAATTTTATTGCACCTGTCTTTCCTAATGAATGTGAACTTCTTAAAGGTCTAACTTCCATTTTTATCATCTTTGTCTTGCCAGACCTAACTCAGTGATTAGCATGTTGTAGTTGCTTGATAAATATGTTGAGTGAATAAATATATAAGGTGGATGAGGAACTTAACAAGGAAATCGTACATTTTGTAGGCAGTAAAATATATTTAAAATTTTTCCTACTTATTTGTGATAGAAGTCAATACCATCAAAATCCAAACTTCTGATTCCTAAGCTTTCCAAAGCCTGGGTGGAAATAATTGCTCTCAGGGTACTCATTTCCTATCAACTCTTGTGACGAAGTCAAAAGGCTCCTTAACCCCTAAGAGTATAACTTCCTTAGGACTGCATTTTTCCAATTAAAATCGCAAAGCCTTTTTAACTTAGTGTGTTAAAAGCTTCTCCCTCACTCTAACAAGTGGGAATTTGTCCATTATCAGACATCTTCTTTAATTTGACTTAAAAGATTTCTACTAAACACAGGTCAATAGTAAACACATAATACTCTACTTGGATGCTGTGTTTGTTTGTTATCACTTCCACTATTCCAATACTATTCAAATACTTCTTTGATACTTATATTTTTTGTAAACAGAAAAATAGAGCAGTGGTATTTGTTCTTCTTGTTTCCTCTGTGGAGCTCTTCCTGCCCCTTCTTTAGCCGCATCCTTTCCCTCTGCCTTTCATAAAGATAGCCGTGTGCTCCAAATGCCTCTTCAAAGTTCCCTTTCTCTGGATGGACTTGCCTCAACTCCCATTGCCAATTCTCTGGGATGAACTAGCCCTGGGAGCATTCTAAAAGATAAAGGTAAGCGAAGGAAAAGAAAGCAGTCCTGAATGATCTGTTCCCTAGGCTTAGTTGCTTTTCACTTCCTTGAGTAATGAAATTTCATTTGGGCTGTAAACCCTGACTGCTGGGGCCAAGGCTCCTGGGGGGCTGCACCTAGAAAATAGTACTTGGGCTTAGCTGCTTCTCTGCTGTGGTAAACCCTGAGATCATTAGAGGCAGCCACTCTAGCGATCAGTCCACAGCTGGGAAGTGCCTTCCTGATTTTGTGAATGATTGATAATTGCAACCAATGTGTTTCCTAATGGCCTTGTCAATATGTTCTTCTTCTGATGGCAAAATGAATAAAAAGATGCAAAATTTTTGTTTGCTTCATGCCTATAGGAAGGATGACTAATATCTCTGATTCAGGTCATCTAGAACAGAATGGGGTAGAATTCAACATATTTGTTAAATTAGCAATAATTAGACCCCAACAGAATTGTCCCATATATTTACTTTTTGCCTTAAATGGCTCGTTTTGAGGTCTTTTTGTGATGCAATCTTGGAATACCAGCTTGTGGAATCGATTGAGAAATATGGGGGTGACTGCCTTTCCTTTGGAGGACTGAAGATGCCAACTCATATTCTTACAGTACTTTGTCTGGTTTTGAAGGTGGTCTTTATTTGGTGACATAAATAGACACATCTTAGTCTGGCTGGTTAAGCTGGCTCTCTAGGCTTTTGTTCTGAGTCAAATACACTGACAGCCTCCTCTGCTTGCAGTCTCAGATGTGCCCTAGTTCTTCACCTACGATGGTTAAGTACATATATCAACTTGGCCAGGTGATGGTGTCCAGTTGTTTAGTCAAACAAGCACTGGGCTGATTGTTAATGTGAGGGCATTTCGTGAACTTAAAGCATCCATAAATTGGTTGCATGGAAGGCTGATTACATCTACAATCAAATGAGAAGTTTGCCTTCACAGCCTGGAGGAGCCAAGGAGAACACCTGCTTCCATCAAGTGCTGATTCCAGGAGGAAGGAAGTGGAGAGGGACAGAGTTACCTGGCTCCTCGCTGAAACTCCAGTGAGAGGCTTACAGGGTGGGCACAGGCTAGGGGAGTTCAAGGAAAGCCTGTGTAATAGTTCCTATGGCTGTGGTGATAAATTATCATAAACAGTGGCTTAATACAACACAAATTTATGATCATACAGTTCTGAAGGCCCCAACTCTGAAAATGGGTCTCATTGGGCTAAAATCAAGGTGTCAGCAGAGCTGAGTTCCTTCTGGAAGCTCTAAGGGAGAATCTATTCCATGATTTTTCCAGCTTTCAGAGGCTGCTGCCTTCCTTGGCTCATAGCCCCTTCCCAGCAGAGGCATCATACTAACTTCTGTTTCCATCTTCTCATTCTCTCTGACTCAGACCCTCCACTTGCCCTTATAAAGATCCTTGGGATTACACTGGACCCACTTGAATAATCCACGATAACCCCCCATCTCAAGATCCTTAACTTAAAAACACTTGTTCACCAAATGAAAGATATGAGCTATAGTTAGTAGTAATTTTTTGATGATGCACTTTCATAAGTTGTGGTGAATGTTTCACAGCAATGCAAGGTGGTGGTGGTGGGGTGATATAGGAGAGCACTATATGATGTTATGCATGTTTGTTTTGTAAGTTAATAACTTTTTCTATATACTTATTGTTTATGTATGAATGATATACTTCAATGAAAATTTTTTTAAAAATGAAAAGAAAACCCACATTTGCTAAGTCCCTTTTGCCATGTAAGGTAATATATTTACAGGTTTGGGGGATTAGCACATTGATGTCTTTGGGACATTATTTTGCCTACAACAATTTGTCTTCATGGAAACCAGAGATTTGGGAAGTAGTGTTGTCCCTAACTTGTGCCTGAGCCTTCGTGTCCTGGCTAGGATATTGCTACAAGGACTTATTACCAATGTCATTGAGCAATCGTGGATCCCAAAATGTCCTGGGTTTGGTCCCTGATGCTTTATTCTTCCATTCCCACTTCAGGACAGCCTAGGAGAGAGAGTCTTCAAAGCAGCTGTGCATGTCAGATGTTTGAGATAAAGAAATGCCTTTGGGGAAAGCTCAGAGCAGCCATCCACCTTGCTGTCGCTGGGAAATATGATGGCTATTCCTTCCCATGAGTGAGCAACTTGTTCTCTTCCAAGGTAATAGATGGATATAGGCAAGATGTACTGGAATTTTGTGAGAAGAACAAGAACAGTTTCTTATAAGGTTATGACTGAAATAGAGAAATAGAGATAAAAGTCCAAGTTTTATCTAGGCTTGATAGTGTAATTAGCCGATTTTCTGGACAGCCTACACAGTGCGTGGAACAGAGATGGTGCTAAATAAATATTTGCAAGTCTTTCGCCCATTTTTAAAATTGGGTTGTTTGTCTTTTTGTTGTTGAGTTTCAGGCTTTCTTTATATATTCTAGATATTAAACCCTTATCAGATATGTGGTTTCAAAATATTTTCTCTCATTGAGTAGGTTGTCTTTTTTACTTTCATGATGAAGTCCTATGCTGAACTAAAATTTTTAATTTTAATGAGGTCCCATTTATTATTTTTCTTTTGTTGTTTGTGCTTTATGTATAAAGTCTAAGAAAGCATTGTTTAATGTGAGATCATGAAGATACTTCCCTATGTTTTCTTCTAGAGGTTTTATAGTGCTCTTTCATATATTTAGGTCTTTGATCCATTTGAGTTGATTTTTGTAAATGGTGTGAGGTAGGGGTCCACCTTCTTTCTTTTGCATATAGACATCTCATTTTCCCAGAACCATTTGTTGGAGAGACTATTCTTTCCCAAATGAGTGGATCTGGCATCCTTGTCAAATTTCAGTTGACTGTAGATGTGAAGTTTGATTTCTGGACTCTCATTTTGATTCCATTAGTCTAATTGTACTTATGCTAGTAGCATACTGCTTTGATTACTGTAGCTTTGCAATAAGTTTTAAAATTAGGAAGGTTTGAGTCCTTGAAATTCATTCTTCTTTGACAAGCTGACTTTGGCTTTACCTGGGCCCCCTATATTTCCATATAAATTTGATGATTGGCTTTTTCATTTCTGCAAACAAGTCTGCTGAAATTTTAAATTATATTGCATTGAATCTGTAAATTGCTTTGAGTAGCATTGACAACTTAACAATTCTTTGATTTCTTTTAGGATTGTTTTGTAGTTTTCTATGTACAAGTCATTTATATCTTTGGTTAGATTTATTCTTAGAGATTTAATTCTGTTACTTGCTATCATAAATGGATTTTTAAAAATTTCTTCTTCAGATTGCTCATTACTAGTGTATAGAAATGCTACTGACTTTTGCATATTGATCTTTGTGATGGTTAGGCTAATGTGTCAACTTGACCAGGCAATTGTACCCAGTTGTTCGGTCAAGCAAGCATTGGGCTAATTGTAATACAAGGACATTTATGGGCTTTAGCCATCAGTGAGTTTACTTCATAGATGGCTGATTACATCTACATCTACCAGGGAGATTGCCATCAACAATGAGTGACGCTTTATCCAATCAGTTGAATGCCTTAAAAAGGGAAGTGATTTCAGCATTCAGACAGAATTTCCCAGCTTGTCTTTGGACAGCCAACATCTCCTGGGAACTCATCAAGGACCTTCATTGGACTTTCATCAGAGCCCCTTGTTTGCAGCCTGCCTGCAGAACCTGGACTTGTGAAACCCCATGGTCACGTGAGAGACTTTTATAAAATCTCATACTATTAACAGATGTCTCTTGTTGATTCTGTTTTCCTAGAGAACCCTAACTAATACAATCTTGAATCCTGTCACCTTGCTGAATTCATTTATTAGTTCTAGTAGCTTGTTGTGGATTTTTCAGGATTTTCAGAAAAAAAATCGGTATGTCAATAAGGAATGTTTTGCTTTTTCCTTTCCAGTTTAGATGTTGTTTTAGTTTGCTAAAGACTGCCAGTGCAATATATGAGAAATGGATTGGCTTTTACAATAGTGATTCATTTAGTTAAAATCTTACAGTTCTGAGGCTGTGAAAATGTCCAAGTAAAGGCTTCATGAGAGTGCTGCTTCACTGAAGGTCTGCTGCTGGTGATCCTGGACTCCTGCCACATGGCAAGGCACAAAGGCAGCCTCTGTTGTTCTGGGCCTCTGCCTTCTCCTCCAGGCTCACTTTTTCCCTGAGCTTAGCTGTGGGTGATCAAGTACATGCTGGTCCACTTGTCTGTCCCCTGTCCTAGGGGTCTCATTGCTAATTCTGCTTTGGGTTGCTCCGTCTGTGGCTTTTCTCTCTCCTGAGTTCCTTTCTGAGCTCCTGGGTTCCTTATCATCATCTCTGTGACTTTTTCTCTGTGTCTGCGGCTTTTTAGTTCTCCATTTATAGAGGACTCCTGTAAGAGGATTAAGACCCACCCTGGGTCTCACAATCTAATCAAAGACCCTTAACTGAAGTGATCTAATCAAAAGTGATCTAATTAAAATGTCCCTTAACTGAATCTAATCAAAAGTCTGATCTACATTGGATTTACAGGCACAGGAATGGGTTCACATCAGGAAGAGGATTTTCTGAGTTCCACAAAAGATTCAAACCAGTACAGATTCCTTTGATTTCTTTCTCTTGTCTAATTGGTCTAGCTATAACTTCCATTACAATTTTGAATAACAATGGTGACAGTTGGGCATCCTTGTCTTGTTCCAGATCTTAGAAGGAGAGCTTTCAGTTTTTCACCATTCAGTATGTTGTTAGTGGTGGATTTATCTTATATGCCCTTTATCATGTAGAGAAAGTTTCCTTCTATTCCTAGTGTTCTAAGTATTTTTATCAAGAAGAAATATTGGATTTTGTCAAATGCCTTTTATGCATCTATTGACAGGATCATGTGTTTTTTTCCCTTCGCTCTGTTAATGTGAAGTATTACATTAATCAATTTTTTTTTCATGTTGAAACATATTTGCATATGTGGGA
Source organism: Tolypeutes matacus (assembly GCA_026826555.1). NCBI lineage: Eukaryota > Metazoa > Chordata > Mammalia > Cingulata > Chlamyphoridae > Tolypeutes > Tolypeutes matacus. The sequence goes on from JAKSZT010054334.1 coordinate 61,320,158, forward strand.
TAAATCCCACTGGGTCATGTTGTATATAATTCTTTTAACATACTGTTAGATTTGGTTTACTAGTATTTTGTTGAGGATTTTGTACCTATATTCATAATAGATGTTGGTCTATAATGTTCTTGTGGAATTTTTATCTGGCTTTGATAAGAAAGTGATTTGGGGCTCATAGAAAGAGTTAGGAAGTGTTCCCTCCTCTTCAAGTTTTTGGAAGAGTTTGAGCAGGTTTGGTATTAATTCATCTTGCAAGGTTTGGTGAATATCTGCTGTGAGGCCATCTGGTTCTGAGCTTTTCTTTTTTGGGAGGTTTTTGATTACTGATTCAATTTCTTTACTAGTTATGGTGTGTTGAGATTTTCTATTTTTTATTGAGTTAGTGTAGGTAGTTGATGTGTTTCTAGGGATTTGTGCATTTCTCTAGGTTATATAATTTTTTGTGGACAGCTGTTCATAGTATCTTCTTATATTCCTTTTTAATTCCATGGGACCAATAGTAAAGTCCCCTTTTTCATTTCTGGTTTTAGTTATTTGTGTCCTCTCACTTTTTTTGTCAATCTAGCTAAAGTTTTGTTAATTTTATTGAACTTTTCAAGTAAGCAAGTCTTGGTTTTGTTTATTTTATTTTTTTTTATTCTCTATTTCATTCATCTCTGCTCTAATCTTTATTTCTTCTGCTAATTTTGAGTTTCGTTTGCTCTTCTTTCTTTAGATTCTCCAGTTTTTAGATTATGGCTCTGATTTGAGATCTTTCTTCTTTTTAATGAGGCATTAAAAGTATAAATTTCCCTCTCAGCACTGCCTTTGCTATGTTCCATAAGTTTCAGTATATTGTGTTTTCATTTTTGTTCTCTTCAAGATATTCCTAATTGTCTTGTGATTTTTTATTTGACCCATTGGTTGTTTGAGTGTGTTGTTTAATTTTTATGTATTTGTGAATTTTCTCTTTTTCCCTCTATTATTGATTTCTGGTTTCATTCCATTGTGTTCAGAGGAAATAGATTGTATGATTTCAATATGTTTGAATTGATTGAGATGTGTTTTGTCACTTAAGATTTGTTCTAACTTGGACAATGATCCATGCACACTAGAAAAGAATATGTATTCTGCTGCTATTGAGTGACTTGGTCTATATATGTGTGTTAGGCCTAGTAGGTTTCAAGTATCTTTCAAGTCTTCTATTTCTGAATTGCTCTTCTGTCTAGATGTTTGAGCCATTTGTGGCAGTTTGAAATTATTTATGAATCCCCAAAAGAGATATTATGTTTGTAAACTAATCTATTCCTCTGGGTGTGATTCCCTTTGAATGCATTAGATTCAGCTGACATATCTTGATTAAATTATTTGTTAAGATTAGGGTTTTGATGCCACCACATCAGTAGGGAGTGTCTCAGGGTTGAGTTCCTGCCCCCTTGGTGGGCTGATATACAGGGACACTCATTCAAGATGACACACAGGAAGAGAGAGGAAGACACACAAGAGGAGAGAAATTTGTCAGTTTTGATCCTGGAGTCCCTGGGAAACCTGAGCCAAGCAAGCCCTGAGAGATGAGCCCTATTCCAGCCTACAGCTGAGATCAGGAGAAGCTGGGCCTACAGAGCCTTAAGAGGAAGAAGGAAGGAGACACCAGGCAGAGATCATCTGGCATTTTGCTTCAACACGTGGCAACTGACTTTGGTGAGAAAGCAACCTTGAGGTGGACTCTTTAGGGATTTGTAACTGCAAGCTTTTACCCCAGATAAATACCCTTTATAACAGCCAACAGATTTCTGGTACTTTGCATCAACACCTCTTTGGTTGACTAATACACCATTATTGAAAGTGGTGTATTGAAGTCTGCTCCTACTATGTAGATTTATTTCTCTCTTAAAATCTGTCAATATTTGCTTAATATATTTTGAGGCTCTGCTTTTAGGTATATACGTATTTACAATTTTTATGTCTTTTTGTTGAATTGACTCCTTTATCAGTATATAATGACTTTCTTTGTCCCTTATAACAGTTGTTGACTTAAAGTCTGTTTTATCTGATATTAGTAGAGCTACCCCAGTTCTCTTTTGTTTACTACTTGCATGGTATATTTTTTTCCATCCTTTCACTTTCAACTTAATTATGTCTTTAAATTTAATGTGACTCTCTTGTAAACAGCACATAGTTTGGGTTATGCTTTTTTATCCATTCTGCCAAACTCTTCCGTTTGACTGGAGAGTTCAAACCATTTACATTTAAAATAACTATTGATAATCCAGGGCTTTCTTCTGCCATTTTGCTACTTTGTTTTTGTAAGTTTTATACTTTTTTTTTTTTAAATCTTTAATTCTTCCATTAATGCCTACTTTCATATTTATTTGATTTTTGTATTATACCATTTTGAGTCCCTTCTCATTTCTTTCTGAATATATTTTTCAGATATTTTCTTTGTGATTGCCATGGGGTTAAAATTTAACATCCTAAATCTATAACATCCATATTTAATTTGATACCAACTTAATTTCATAGCATACTCATACACAGTTTCTCTACCCCACCTTTTTTTTTGTACTTGTCACAAATTACATCTTTTTACATTGTATGTCCCAAACCATAGATTTATCATTACTTTTTATACATTTACATTTTAACACCTGTGAGAAGTAAGAAGTGGAACTGCATACCAAAAATTTATAATTACCCACATGATTACTTTTACTTGGGATCTTTATTTCTTTATACTGCTTTGATCCACTGTCTAGTGTCCTTTCCTTTCTGTCTCAAGAGCTCCCTTTAGCGTTGCTTAGGCATATCTGTTTATCTGGGTGTGGTTCTTTTTGAGTTTATCCTATTTGGGGTTCCTTGGGAATCTTGAATGTACATACTAATGTCTTTTGTTATATTGGGGATGTTTTCTCCTACTATTTTCTTTGACTATTCCTTATGCCTTTCTCTTTCTTCTCCCTCTAGGACTTTCATAATTTGTATATTGGTACACTTGATTGGGTCCCACAGGTCTCTTAGGCTCTGTCCACTCTTATTTATTCTTTCTTTTCTTCTGCTCCTCAGCCTGAATACTTTAACTTGTCTTCTCTTTGAGATCACTGATTCTTTCTTCTGTTACTTCAAATCTGCTGCTGAAATCATCTAGAGAATTTCTCATTTCAGTTATTGTGTTCTTCAACTTCAGCATTTCTGTTTCGTTCCTATTGAGAATCTCAAAGAGATTCCCATATTGTTTCATTCTTCTTTCCCTCATATCCTTTAGTTCTTCCTCTGTGTTTTCCTTTATCTCCTTAACCACATTGAGGGTCAACTTTTAAAGGTCTTTGTTGGGTAAGTCCAAATTCTGGTCCTCTTCATTGAGGATTCTGGATTTTTATCTTGTTCTTTAGGAAGGGCCATCATTTTCTTTGTCTTGTAATCTTTTGTTATACATTGTACATTTTAATATTTTAAAGCATTAACTCTGAGATTTAATCCAATACCTTAAGTTTGTATCCAGCTAGTGATATAACAGAGATTTTCTTTTATGTCAGGAGCTAATCAAAACAAACCAACCAAATCATAAAACACTTTTCACATTCTTTGCAAATTGACTCTGTTTTAGCTGGTGGTCTCCTTTAGAGGTATTAAGAAGATCAGCCTAGACAAATGGGAAGGGTAGGGTGCTCTCTGTCTTATCTGAGCTTGCATAGAGTCATGGAGCCTGCTTCTTTCCTGGATTTGTATTTGCTCATGGCCTTAGGAATTTCCCTATTTACAGTTTATTGATGTTCCAGTGAATGCCCCCTCTATTGCCTTTGAAATCGATCTCATCCTCCTCCTGGGTTTTCTCTTAAGTGACTTAATACAGGTAGTCCTTTGCTCCAAGCCACTTTAACTTAAATGTTTCTCACACAGTTCCAGCTGTCTGCAAGCAGCTTCTTTTTTTTTTTTTTTAATAATAATATTATTTCATTAATAATAATAGCAAGTGTGCCACACCAATGCAAAATGTGAATAATAGGGAAAACAATAATTGAATTAGTTATATGAGAATTCTGTAGTATTTGCATGATATTTCTTTTTTTTTTTTTTATTGTGGGTAAAAATCAAAATTTTCACAATACATACCAACATTTGCAAAATGATATATAAATATATATGCATATATGTGCATTTGCATCAACAGACGAATGAATAAGCAAAATGTGGTACATACATACAATGGAATGCCGCTAGCTACGGGCCGTCCGGTGTGCACTCCAGGATGACCACCGGGGGGTGAAGAAGTTGTCAGGGGAGGCCGGCTACGGCTCCCTGGTCTTCACGGGACTTGGGGAGAAGTTGTCACAGGGTCGCCTTGTGGTGCCCTGTGGTCTCCCTGACAGTTGAAGAGAAAGGACACGAGACTCTTCGAGGCTGGAGAGGTAAGACCTTTATTTAGGGATAACTGCGCAGTTATATAGGCAGGGGTGGCGGGGGTGAGCGTGTTGTTTTCTGATAGGGCGAAGCTGTTGCTGGGGCATGCCGGGGCAGACTTGGGAGGGAGGGGGGATGTCAGGAGAGGAGGCTAATATGTCCAAATAAGGTTATAGCTGTAAGGGAATGCTGTGATAGGCTGAGAGAAATGGGGAAGTTGGGTCCGGGAAGAAGGTGGGGCGTAGTGCCCCGCAAACGCCTGAGGCAAGGTCTGAGTTGGGTCATCAATGGAATATTACTCAGCTGTAAGAAGGAACAAAGTGCTAACACATGGAATAACGTGGATGAATCTTGAAGACCTTATGTTGAGTGAAGCAAGCCAGGCATTGAAGGATGAACAGTATATGACCTCACTGATCTGAACTGAGGAAAGTATGCAAGCAGCTTCTTTGACCTCAGGACATACTCTGGGAGATGAGCCTGAGACCAGTCCCCTGGCTCAGTCTTTCAGGCTTCTACCTCATATATTGGCACTGACATGAATGCACCCCGATGTGTGCACAAGGGCTACTCTGCTCCCTCTGGAACAGGGCCAGGGACCTACCATGGGAATGGAAGCTGGGTTCACCCTGAATTTTGGAGGTGATAGAGGAGAGGTCAGCAAGGTCACCTCCCGGGACTCTTTTTGAAAGCTGCTTTTTCTTGATTCAGACCTTGCCCAGTTAATGCAGCCCTTTAACTATTTTCCTTAGTTTTGAGGAAGGTTACTATCTTTAAGATTCCTCTGCAGCCTTTGCCTGAGGGGTGTTGGAACAATGGCCACCCACACACTTGGCCCCCAGTGATCTGAAACATTTAATCAAAAGCAGTCATCAGGGGAGCAGCAGGTGTAGCTCAGTGTGAGCACCTGCTTCCCATGTGCGAGGTCCGGGGTTCAATCCCTGATGCCTTAAAAAAAAAAAAAAAAAAAAAAAAAAGAGCATTCATCATCAGGAATCAGAGCCCAGATATTTGGAGGCATGGGCCTGAGACCAGCAAGGTGTAGTCCCTATTTCTGTCCCCCATGAGGTTAGGGGAGGGAGAGGATTGTAGTCACTGCCCAGACGGTGAAACTCACCAGTATTTACTACAATTTAACAGCCTCTTCAAGGCACTCCTCCCTGGATGTTGAACAGTGCTCCACTAGTCTACAGAGTTTCAAAATAGTTGACTCAGACAGTTTCTGCCAGTCTAATTATCGTTTTGGTGGGGGGACTCATTCCTAGAGCTTCCTACTCTGCCATCTTCTCCATAATTCTCTACTGGCCACCATTTGATGCTCTGGATACTGAAAGAATAAAACATAGGCTCTGCGGGGCTGGCATGTGATCTTAGCAGAATTGCTGTCAAATGTAGCATCATCTTATTAATCAGCATTTATTGAGAAGCTCATATGACCTACATATTGGAAAGGAATCACCTAGAGGGGATTCTAAACCATCATCTATATCATTTGCCATGGAAATCTCTTTTTGCTTTTTTTTTTTTTTACCAGGAGGTCCCAGGGATCGAACCCCGGTCCCTCCATATGGGAGATGGATGGCCATCCATTTGAGCCACATCCGTCCCCTGCTTTTATCCTTAGTAAAACCACATATGACACCAACTCTTAGCTTTAATATATATTTGATCTTTGTAGCAACACTATTAAGAGCAGTGCTGACAAAATTCCTTCTGCAATTGATTGAGTTACCTTAGGAAATAATTATCAAAATCATTCTATTGCCAGGATTATATTGTCAGACAATCTGCATTTTTCCAATTTACATGGGCCAAAAAAACATATTTGTTTATCTTGGAGTTCCAAAATCCACCAAACCTCTGGTCTTAGACTATTCGCATCTGCTGGTGTACAAGTGTTCAATCTCCTCATAAGCTCAAATGTTTAAAACCTCACCAAAATGAGAAAGTAGTATTAGGTTTCTGTCCACCCAAGTGTGTGATCTTGGATGGACTATATTTTCATTTTTTAAAACTGTGCAATATTTTAAAAAGTTGTATTGTCATCAAACATATATATGGTTTAAAGTGTCAACTAAGTATGCAAAATTTGTTAAGTTGTAAGTTGTCTTGTTTCCCCTTCCACATAGGCAACGTTTCCCAACATTTTTAGCTAAGTTTTTAGGATTTACCTCTGTTGTCTATGAATAACATACTTGTATCAGTACTTTCAAAAAACCAATTTTAGACATTTTCTATTGAATCCCCACTCTTGAAGATGAGAATTAGCTAGTTTTCTTGCTCCAATTTTACTTTACACAGGCATACTTGCCTTTTTCTACCCCACTGTTTCAATTTGTCATATTATAATTCTTGTTAGATCTTACATTATTAATACAACATAAATGCTATTTAGTGATGAGTTAGCTAGTAAGTTATGATCGTATTTCCTCTTGTGCACCACATTTGTTTTCTCTGGAATTGATGATTACCTATGTTTTCTTATTTACTTTTCTTTTTTTGTAACACCAATTCAATCCCAAGCTTTCTAAGGATTATATAAATCTATTCTCAAAACATGCATTCTATTCTGGTACATCTTTTTAGAGAAGTCTCCCTTGACACCTGATCTGCTTCATTCCGGACTGGTTGCATACTCTGCCTGGAGCACAGATGCTCAGATTGGCAATCTTCTGTCATCATCATCCAGGCATTCCCTTTGCCTCTCTCTTGTGTCACCTCTTCTGTCTGCGATATCCCATGTCATTTCTGTATGTGTAGTTTAAGGACTCATTTGGTGGAGCACATTCTCTGGTAGTTTCCTGGAAATGTATGTATGGAAGAAAAATTTTCTGGGATCCTGTATTTCTATAAATGTCTCTGTCCTACCTTTATATTTGATATTTTGACTGAATATTGCAAACCAGGTTGTAAATAATTCTCACTCAGGATTTTGAAGGCATTGTTTCATTTTCTTCTATATTCCAGGATTGCTATGAGAAATTTGAAGTTTTTCTGTTCCTTGACCCTTTGGATGTGACATATTTTTTTTCTCTTTCTCTGAGGCTTGTATGATTGTTCCTTAGACCTGGCTCTGAAATGTCTCCAATAATGTAAATGTGTGTGAGACTATTTTTATTCATTTATTTGGGCACTTGATGGGACTCTTTGACCTGGAACTCATGTCCTCAGTTCTGGATAATTTCCTTGGACGATATGGTTGATGCTGTCCTTTTCCGTTTACTCTTTCTAAAATTTCTTATCATGTGAATATTGGACCATCTGGTTCTTTATTTTTAAAAATATTTCTCCTATTTAAAAAAAAATCTTTTCTTGTCTATACTTTGAAATTTTTCTTAAGTTCTCTACTCCAATCTTTCTTTGACTTAAAAAAAATTTTTTTTTCCTGTTATTCATTACCATGGGTCCCTGGTTTGCAGAGGGTCAATGACATCAAAACTTTTTGTAATATTTCTAACACCTTTTTGTCTTTTTCATTCGTATTCTCTCATGAGTATACATTTTTCCAGAGGTGAGTTGAAGTGTGATATTGTGACAGATGGAATGCAGAAATAGATAAGAGAATCCAGCTGTCTTTTATTAAACCAAGCATTAAAGAGATTTACAAAAATGTAAAACAAAGCCACTAAATTTTCTCACTAAATCTCTGTTTTTGAAAATATAATATTTTTTTTTACATAAAATATATTATTTATATTAATGGGATTATTTTTGTTATTTTTAATTAAATCAATAAATATTTTAAAATTTGTGTTTTAATTTCTAACATAGGAAATACCAATTGATATAACCCACGTAAACAAAAACCTTTGGGGATCCTCAATAATTTTTTAAGAGTGTTAAGGTGTCCTTAGACTGAAAAGTTTGGGAATTGTTATTCTAAATATTTCTTTATAGATAATTTTGTTTTATGGATGCAACGTTTTTTTCTTAGATATCTAAGGATAATGATGATAAGGTTTTTGAAATTTTCTTTTCTCCATATAGCTGCCTTTTCTGCTAAGTGGCTTTCTTTCTTTTTTTTTTTTTTTCTGTAAAAAAAGAAAAAAAAATACAGAACAAAAAAACCTCCACCAGTCAATGAGAAGCAAGCAAGGATGACTTTATTAATAGTTTCCATGGTAGGGGAGAGAGAGTAGAACTCAACTCTTTTGATACAAAAGACAGCCAGCTTTTTGAGGACTGGGAGTGGATTAGTGTAAAAGTACCAGAAGATGGTAGGGAGGTTGATCTCTGGGATGGGTGAGTGATTTACTGAGGTTGCAATTAGGTCTGTTCGGTTTGGAATGTTTTTCTTCACAATTATTAGGCTACCTGGAGTCTATAAAGGTCAAGAGAGAGGAAGAAGGTGATAAGGGACCACTTAGTTAGGAGCCTGGATAGTGTGAGGGCAGGGCTGAGAGGGATTCAGGGGCCTGGAGCCAGGGACAAGCCTGTCTAAAGTTTAGTCAACCTAAAGGGAAATTTCTTGGAGGCTTTCCTCAGAAGTCTGTCAGGAACTTCTCAGGAAGGCTGTCTGTTTATATTTAAGAGTAGAGGGCTGAAAATGATGATCAAAAGCTCAGAGCATGTGGGTGGGTCTTTTCTTGGTGTCCTTCACTTTAGGGTGATCTGGCTGTGGAGGAAACCCCAGATGTGGATGTTGGTATATTTAATTATTTCTTGTTAGGCTGGTCTCATTCTCTGTAGATGGATGATTCTTGTAACTTCTTGGCTAGAGGGTGAAGACAAGGCTGACATTGCTCTGGAAGCCAGCAGGGAAATCAACTTGGGGACATCAACATTCAATATGTCAAAGTTTGCTGAACTCCCCTGTTGGCAGCAAGCTATTCTCACCCTCCTCTGTGTATCATGTGATCCCCTCAGTCCAGAGACCCTCTGCCTTGCTCTCTCTTCTGTTGTACGGGGGAGAGACAATTGCCCAGCATCATATAGGGATCTAATTCTTCTTATGTATCTTTTAACCAGTCTTCTTATCATGGCATCCCCTTTTTACACTTGCCCTAGGAGGAGCTGAATTCATAGCCTTTTGAACATTCTGCTGTGTAAAATCAGGTTAGTTCTTAGAATTTCCCATTGCCACTTTAGGATTTGTTTTTGTCTTTTTCAGTTCTGCCAAGCAAGTTGTCACTTGTCCATTTGCTTGCAGGCTTCCAAAATTCTGCTATTATTGTCTCATTATCTCTTTGTCCTTGTGAGTTTATGCTTAAAAATACCATTATCTATAGCTCCTCTGGAGTTTGCTAATCTATAGCAACATTAGTTGGCTCTGTTAAATATGCAATCCTTATTCGGAACCAGCCCAGTTTCTATATGGGCCCAGGCATGTGGCCAGTGTTTTTTATAGATGTTCCATTCTGAAGATTCAGTAATTATGTTAAACTCTGCTGCCAAAGTTGTCTTTTAACACTTTGCTAGGTTTATTTTTAGCAAAGACCAGATAAATTGGCAAATCTAATATTAAAAATCTTCCCCAACACTTTTCTTTTTTTAAGCATCAAGGCCTTACACGGATATATTTTATTTCAAAGAAGTTGATTTTAATTTAAGAAAGAGGAAATTGCTATTTTTTTACATGCAGTCCCACAAAGATAAATATTTTATCCCTTCAGATACTGGTATTTGATCATTGTTGGCAGTGTCTAGAATTTCATCTCCTGTAAGAAATCATAAAAATCAGATAAGCTGAATATCCTATATGAATATTTTTGAGAGTTACATTAAAATTCATTAATATTTATTGAATGCTATAATTCTTGGCCTTAAGTCATACCCCAGTAATATTTAAGGTGACTCAGTCCCTATTTCAGGCTCTTTGGAGACCATTTAAGGCACAGCAAGTACTAGAAACATTTTTAGAAAAATGACTAACCAAAAGCTATCACTAGGAAAAAAAATGGCAATGTTCCTTGGCTTAGCGATCAGTCTTTTTTAAAAGATCTTTGCATTCCCCATTTATTTACATGATGCGAGGAACGGGACTCTCCTTACTTCAGGGTCTTGAAACCGGGACACCCTGACTTTAGAGATATGTTTGTTTTGCTACAGGCTCCTTCTCTTTTTAGGAATTAAGTTCACTTCTGAACTCAGGACAGCAGAGTTTCCATCCATGGAGTAGGTAATTCCAGTTGGTATTTTAGCACGGGGGATACTGGAATTATTTTAACAATTCATTTTGCGGTCATTTTTATGTTGGTTTTTGCTGTGGATAAATTTTAAATTGATGTTGATATGTTGATCATGGTCTGAACTCAGGTCTTGATAACAGTAATGTAAATGCTGACCACATACAGTGATGAGAAGAATATGGATTTAAGTGTCAGGGAGCCTGAAGAAGTAGGATAAGGGCCAGAAGTCAGAGTTGAGGATGATTAAGTCATAAGGAGAAGCTGCAAAAAGGGCCTGAAAAGATGGGGTTAAAGTGGTAGTACAGCCCCGTAAGATCAAAGCCCCCTCTCAAATAGAGGTAGAGTAGGCAACACCATCCCAGAATCCTCATGATTGGGGAATGAACTATGGACTAGAGTAGACCTACGGGTATTCTTCTATAGACTTATTGTGATTCTAGCAATGGAAGAAACCATATCATTCATGTGGAGGCAGTGGTCACTGGAAGTTCTGAGGACAGGGAGAGGGAAATACAGGTGAAATATGCGGGCATTTGGGGGGACTTGGCAATTTTCCTGAATGACATTACAATGACAGATATGGGCCATTACATATCTTGCCATAACCTATAAAATTGTGCAGGAGAGAGTGTAAACTACAATGTAAACTATAATCCATGCCTAGTGGCAATGTTCTAAAATGTTTTCATCAATTGTAATGAATGTACACACTAATGAAAGATGTTAATGTGGGAAAATGTGGGAGGTATAGGAAGTGGGGCATATGGGAATCCCCTATATTTTTATGTAACATTTATATAATCTAAATACCTTTAAAATATATATATATATATTATTAAAAAAGTGGTAGTAGTGAAATTTTAGACTATGAATTTAGTAAGGCCTAGGACTCAGCATTTCTCATAGATCTCTGGGGTGATTCCTATGGAGGTTGTAGTTTAAAATTTTAAAGACCACTTTTTAAGTCCTTTAAAGACCCTTATAATTCTGCATAAGTCCCTGACCTTCAGTTAAAATGCAAATATCACTAATATTTTAAATATATATTTTATATATCCTCACTGTATATTGTTTGTATTTTATAAATATTTTTATGATTTTTGCTGTTGAAATGATTTAGCTATAGTAACTCATTTAATTTATGACTAGCTCTCATTTCTCAGCAATCATTACACATACTTGTAAATTATTGAGAAGTTAAAAAAACAAAACTATTCTACAGATTGTTTTTATATGTAATGATTTTTTAATGAATATTAAATTTAATAATTAATGAAGCAGGCATAATGATGTGTTTTGCAGATATCTAATATAACTTTTATTAATTTCCATTTTTTTAGGTTTTGTTTGATACTTTGGAGCCAGTAATTTACTTTTAAACATCCTTAGCTCTGAGAAGGTTGTAAGTCTGGGGCAATGTGTCTATAATGCTTGAAGGGTAAAACGGCTTGACACATACGCTGAAGTAGAGTTTGATCTCGGTGTAGGATCTGGGGCATCATTGGATGAGTCCAAGATGTAGAGAGCTCTCATTAGAAGAGCATGGAGGAACACCGTTTTGGGTGTTAGAATCAATGACTAATTGAAGCAGACAGGGCAACAGCCTTCAAATATTTGAAGAGCTTTTGAGTGAAAAACAGACTTATTTGTATGACTCATAGGCCAGACTCAGGATCAATAGGTGTAATTTACAGGGAGGTGGATTTTGGTTCAATATAAAGGATTTTTCAATACTTAGAGAGTCCCAGTGATGGAATATGTGGATTTATAAGATAATGATCTACTTTGACTTGTTCAGTCTGCATGGCCATCTGCAAGAATATTGGACATTTTTGGTAGACAGTTACTTTAAAGGTCCTGAGGGCCTCTCAGTCTCAGAGGTAAGCTTTAGAGGTATGCATAGTCGATAGGTGCAAAATGGATCGCATTTGAGTATGCTCCCTTAGAAATTCATCTTGGTGTATGCTTTAGTTTCCTCAGTTGCTCAGCAAATGTCATGAAATGGGTCAGGTTAGACAGTGGGAATTTATTTGCTCATGACTTTGAGACTGGGAGAATGTCCAAATCAAGGCATCATCAAGGAGATGCTTTCTTCTTGAAGACTGGCAATGCTTGGCTCCTCTGCCACGTGGCAAGCCATGTGGGCATCTGCTGGTCTCCCCTTCTCTTCCAGGTGTCGTTGATTTCAACTTCCATGGCTTTCTCTAGCTATCTGAATTTCATTTTCTTATAAAGGACTCCAGTAATAAGATTAAGACCTATCCTGATTGAGGTGGGTCACACCTTAACTGAAGTAATCCTCATCAAAAGGTCCTACTTTTTTACTTTCTTTTCATTAGATACTTGCTCAAAAAGGTAAGAGGCTGCTTAAGGAAGAAATGTAGTATTACATGAGAGTTGAAGAAGCAAAAAAGTTGTATAAAGTGTTATAAGGGCAGTGTTATTAAGTGTCAGGGAGCCTGACACTTAATAGTGTCAGGCTCCCTGACACTGAAATCCCAGGGCATGTAACTATGAATCTTGTCATGCCATGAGTCAAGACAGGGGAGTGTCATATGCCCCAGGGGATTGGAGAGGAAGGAACAGTTAAGATTAAAAGGGGTATGGGAAAGGTTTTTCATTACCTTACAGTAATGGACACAGGACATGGTAAATACCATCAAAAATTATTAAACTGTACTGCCTAAATTGTAAACTATACTGTAAACCATTGACAATGTTTAGTTGATATATTTTACTATCTATTTAACAGTTATAACAATGCTAATATACTTAAAAAAAAAGTTTTAATATTGGGTGGGGAAGGGGGAGGGAGGTTGGGTATGTGGGAGTCTCTAGTATTCCGTGTGTGACTTTGCTGTGACCTAAAACTTCTTTGAAAATTAGATGAAAATTTGGGAGACACTGGGGAATGAGAGGGGGAAGGTGTCATGGTACACTGGACATCCAATAATTCAGTGATAAAAGGAAAAAAGAATAATTAAAAAAATAAATAAATAAGGGCAGCCAAAAGTAGCACTCTTTGCATCCAGACTTGTATCCCTTTAGAGACAAGGTATATTCTTTTAAGTATATTTCCTCTACTTTTCTTTAGACACTTGACCTTTAGTAGTTATAGAATCTTGAATCTTGAGACTGTAGCCTCTAATTGTTAAGTTTTTATATCTAAATATACTTATTTTATCCTGACAGGAAACATGGATCAGAAAACAGACAGAACATTTACTTACAGAACATCTTTGGACAGTTCCTCATTCCTCATTACCTCATGGGGCAGATGTACCTGCACATATAAGAGTTCTGTGCCCCAGGAGAGGAACTCTGAAATTAGGAATTTTGGAGCTTGTATAGGAGCTACTTGCATGGCTACCTCTCTTCTGAAAGAAGAGACAGAGATAAAGAAGAAAGAAAGCCTCTGCTTAAGGTCTCCAGGTCTATTCTCCTTTGGAATGTAACAAACAAATGGCTCCAGGAGAGATAAACCTGAAAATGTCTCCCAAGAGCTCTGTTACTTTCAAGACTTGTTTTCCATTCTTCATCCTTTAACCTAGGTCCCAGCACTCTTTGCTCAGAAAGTCCTGACCATGCAAACAATAGTTGTTTTGCAACGCTAAGAAGCATAGAGCACATATATTAGTGCAACTTATCTGAAATGTCACATGTGCTTGAGGTTGAGACTCCCTGTCATTAATAATGGACTTTCTTTCCTGCTCATGGAACTTTAATAGCAGCATCGGATATTTATATGATTTTTGAGAGTTCCTAAGAGTATTTATATTTAGCTAGCACTCATTCATTTATTTAGTACAATAGTGTTTGCTGAACACTCACTGTGCTTGAGGACAATCCAATCCCTTAGGGCAGGCAGGACAAAGATGTTGATCCCCATTTCATAGAAAAAGAAAGTGGGGTCAGAAAATCTTACTTACTTGAGCAAGTGGTGTAGTAAGAACTCAAATTCAGGAGTTTCTGAATCCTAATCCATTCTACTTATGTCTTTGGAGCAGAGTGGCTATTTGTTTTTCCAAGTTATTAGAAGTTTCACTTATCAATGGCTATGTGACAAACCACCTGCAAAATGCAATGGCTTAAAACAACACAAACATGTATTATTTCTCATGGTTCTGTGGATTGACTGGGCTCATCTCAATGGTGTAGTCAAGGTCACTTAGGAGACACATTCAGCTGGGAACTCAGCTGGCATTGGAACACCCAGGATGGCCTCTCTTCCTCCAGGGATTCCCTTCACATGGTCTCTCATCATTCACTGCTCTGACCTGAGCTTCTTTGCAACATCGTGGCTAGCTTTCGAGAGCAAGTTTTCCAGATGGACAAGCCTCTGTGTGCAAGCTTTTATCAAATCTCAGCTTACATCATGCTCACTAATGACCCATGGTCCAAACAGGGCAATCCCAGAGAGTCAATGAAAGAGCAGGTGACACAACACCATACATTCTGGGAGGTGGGGTTTCATAGGGGCCACCAATGTCAAAGTTTACCCCAAGAAGGTAGCTGAATGTTGCCCTTAATGGATGCCTGTTCTATGAATGAAGAGACTCCCAGAATTCCTAGGATGCTGACAAGAAATGCACTTATATATTTATAGCCATAAGTTCAGGTCTTATGGGGAGTCAAGAATAGCCATACACCCACACTTGGGAATTATAATGTCATTCAATACCCAATGCAGTTCTTATAATTGGTTTATTACACTGCAGCAGGAATTCATGGGCCTCTGTGCTAATGCCCTGCTTCTCTTCGTATATCTTTTGGCTTCTGCCTTTTCTACCAACAACTCAAGCACTCTCTCTTTCTGCTTATTTTGGATTAAAAATCTCAAAAAGAATATATGTTTGTTCAAACTAACCACTATCTTGTATTCCTGTTATGCAGGGCATCTAAGCCCATCTGTGTTATAGGATACCGGTCCACTAATGGCTCAGCTTCCCTTGGGTAATAGGCTGAACCCAGGGCAATTGCTTGTGACCAGAGGGGAGGGTCACAAGGTGCTTAAATGCTGATTTTCACAGAAGAAAAAGGGACTCTAGACAAGAAGCCCTGAATGGGGGCTGGGACAGACATTCTGAGGCTTGTCTTGTCTATTTTATAACATACTATTGTATTAGCTCCATGTATGTCCTCCAGTGAAATGGCAACTCCTTTAGTTTCCTAGCTGCTGAAACAAATACCATACAATGGGTGCCTAAATTCTCAAAAATGTCTCCAGATTCTCTCCCATGTCCAGATCTTCTGTTTCTTCTACAACTCACTATATTCTTGCTTCTCTCTGCAAACAGAAACTATTTCTTCCAAGGTCAAAGCTACTTCCTGTTTTTCAAAACACTTTAAGTTCTTATTCTGCTGTCAGTGTTGATTCCTCCACCTTTGGAAACATCTCCTTGTTTTCTGCTTACCCTTCTCTGTTTCCTTGCTTTATCTCCTCCTACTAGATTTCAAAATTGGAGTTCTGTAAAGCACTCTGTATGGAACTCCTTTCTCTTTTCTTGTTCTCCCCCTAGATAATTTCATTCATTCTCAGAGCTTTAGATATAATCTGTATTTTGACAGATCTCAAATTGTCTCCAGTTAAGATATTTCTGTGGTACAAGGTATCTTCACCTGGATATTCATATTTATTTGAAATATTTCATATGCCATCTTTTCTTGGATATTTCATAAATGAGCACTTTCTCTCTTCTCCCTGCCAACTGTTCCTTCTTCAATATTCCTGTTTAGTAAATAGTCTACCCCATTTCTCAAGCTGGAATCCTGGGAATGACTCAAACCTTGAATTTTTAATCTGAGTTTCTTCCAAGGGTTTTTTGCATATACATGAAATCAATTATCAGTCAAAAATGTGTTTAGGACAATTCCCAAGAAATGACCCATCTGCATTTTAAATACAGAATAAAATGGCCAAAGCCATACTTTTTAAATCGTCATTGTCACTGTCACCTCTTTTTTGTTGTCCAGAGCAGCATTCATTAAAATAAATTAATACCCCATCTTTACAGGTCCCTTTGAGAAAAACAGTAGGTTCATATGCCTATTGGTAGTTGACCCATATAAACCACTTCACACATCCTAAAAATCTCTTTTTAAAGGTGATAGGCTTTCCTGATAATTAAGATTTTCTTTTTCTTATTTTTTTTCAATGACATCATTAGATCTACAAATGGTATTCTGGGAAATGAACCTGTGCCAACAAAAAGTGCAATGATAGATAAGCCCAAAGTCAAGTCATCTTTATTCTCACAAATTAATCTGCTCATTAACCCATCAGGAAGAGTTGTGCATTATTTGTTGTGGAATAATCCACATTTATTCCTTGTGGATAATATAAGTCATCTCAGGGATTTATCAACTTTGTTGAAACACCACTCCTGGACTGAACCTATAGTCCATGTTGCCTTTGAATTATTTTGAAGACTTTGCTTATCTGTTTATACAAAGAAATTTGGGGCATTTTAGCTGTGTGAGAACCAGGTAAAAATTTTGAAATAATACATGAGAGTTTACTTTTGGTATAGTTTTTAATTATTTAGCAGTGCTTATGGTAATAATTTTGATTTTTTAATTATTTTTTTTTTTTGAGTCAGAAGTTCTTCAAAGATTAAACAGAAAAAGAAGGGGAAGGCACTTACACTGTATATGCATGATATAAAAATATTGAAATCCTTTTCTTATGTTTTAACATAAAAACAATAGAGAAAATTTCATGAATTTTCCTCAAGACTATTGAATCTCCATATGTGAATCTTCATTATTCAATCCATTAAGATCCACCCAGAATTTTAAAAAGCATTTCAGTTTAGTAAACATTTATTTAGCACCTGCCTATGTAGCTGGCAGTGAAACAAGTAACTTTAAGGATCAGCATTCATGATATCAATGATTTAGCCCAGCCCATCCCCTGGCTTTCTTGTCAGACATTGCATCGATAATTTCTTCCCAAAGAACTCAGCTGAAACGGACTTATTACAGGTCCCTATTAGGCACCCTGTATTTAACAGGTCAGTTCTGTGAAGAGGATTTTACCCTATTTGTAAGCTAATAGATTATCCTCCTCCTTTTTCAAGGATGCTAGTGAAAGACAAAAGACTCTTGGGTCAGAGACAAAGGACTTTATTTCGTATGGCATAGCAAGCATCATGAGCAGCAGCACACTTTCTGTCTGTTCCCTGAGTCCCAGTTCCCACAGGACATTCTGAAGAAGATACTTGCTGGGGCAGTTGATCATGTTAGAAGAGAAGAAACCTGAGTTAAGGGAACCCAAATCTTTTATTATGGAAAGGAAGCATGTCTACCCTTTGTAATGGAGGAAAACACTATCTCCATCTTTCAATGCAGTTCCTATACAAAGATCCTTGAAAAGATTGTAGCAAAGGACAGTCAGTGCCTCTGCTTGCAAGACATGCAGAAACACAAGAGAACCATGGGGAACTGTCTCACAGAAAGCAGATATAATATTCTGCACGGCAAAATGTGAAGGTTGAGCACAGTATTTAATCTCCCTCAAGCTATTCTACATCACACATTATTCTTCAGAAGATAGGAAGATGATTGAAATTATTTATACTCCAATAGACGGAACAATTGAGTCATTCCTATACACAACTAGGACCAATGTAAGAAACTAATTTAAGATAAGGTGATCAAAGTTAATAATTTTTAGTTTACTGTTAGCACACAGGCGCCATATGTGGCTTGGGGCCAGACATATTTTTGGTATTAAGAAAATCAATCAACATAAAGACCATTTTAACAGTTTTAATTATTCTCCTAGCCAACTGTCTTGCTATTAAATGCATATCTCAACCTTGCTCTCTATATTTATCAACTTATTATTTTTTACTTTTTATTATGGATATTTAAAAATATACATAAAAGTAGAGAAAAGAACATAATGAAACCATATCTATATATCCCCCAGTTTAAATCAGTTATCATCTCATGGCCAATCTTATTTTATATTGCTTTCTTCCTATGAATTATTTTAAGATTTCAGATATCATTTTGGGGGCATTACTTATGAGTCAAGAGGAGTCGTTTTTCTTGATCTTCCATTTTCAACCAATTATACTCTGATAAATCTATGCTAGTATCTGTGACTTTTGGGATCCTGCCTGTATAGATTACATATTTGAATCTTGTTTAGGTGCTTGATACACAGGTACACGCTTTTGTTTGTTGTGTTTTTCTTTTGTACAGAGATTTTTTTTTTCTCCTATGAAGATGGAAGTGTCAAGATGATCAAATTTGGGCACTGACAGAAAGAAAACATGAAGCTTGATTTTTTTTTTCTTTTGACAAAAAACAAACCCCATTCTTGGTTAATTTCTTTTTAATTCAGTTAAGATGTGCATGTGCCTTTCTCACATTTTTACCTGAGATATCTGTGGCCATGAAAGTCCCTTAGACTTGCTATGACAATTTATTACATAAGAATTTCTATAACCTCCCCTAAAACTAATCATTTCATCTAAGCCATGAATTATTCTCCTTGTTTTCCTCTGTGGTTTCTCCAGCTTATCTGCAGCTTAGATATGAGTTTCCAGAAGATTAAAGCAGAGCCCAGCTTCTAAAATAGAGATGGCCCCATACTCTATAAAGAACTGGATCTGAATGTTGAGAAAGAAAGTAGAAACTAGTAAATCTTTAGCTTTGGTAGAACTCTTCAAATTAATCCTTCAGAAATATAAAATAGAATTTCTTCTCAACGTTAGAGGGTTTTCCTGAGAGACAATTACTTTTCTATTACTATTTTGGTGCTTATTTTAAGGGCTTGTGGTTTACATAAACCCCCAAAATGGATAAGATAGTGTTTCTTTGGATAGGTTGGGGAGCAGTGAGGGTGAAGCAAAAGGAAAGAAGGATTCTTCCTTGAAGGTTGAAGCTGTTGATTGTGTAAATCACCATAAACTTCATAAATCTACCATGTAGGACAAATTTCTCACAGATTGGAATTGCCTGAACAAGAGGGAAAATCTGAAGAAGACTGAAAGGTGAAAAATGAAGGTTTTGGCAAGGGACTGGAAGTTCAGGATATGAGTCTGGAGTAGTGACAAATTTCCAGTGCCCGCTGCAGGAAATTAGGTGACTTTTAGGGAGGGAAGGAAGTCACCGCCTCTGTACCTTTGTACATTGGCACTGGCATGTAGCCATTGAAGGACCAAGAAAAACAAAAGAATTTGACAAATTTGTTATATTAGTAGTTTATTTTTGTTGTTGTTAGTTTGGTTGGTTGGTTTTATAAACAGCTCCTTTTGGATATTGCAATTTTATTTCCTGTGAAGCATACTAACAAATTTTAATGGTACTCCTTGGTCAATGAAGACATTTTTTTTTTTTTTTCTGTTTTCAAAGTATTTTCACATGCACTATGGTTGAATTCTTAGGGAGAAATTGCAATACAAAATTGTTTCATATTTATAATTTAGCTGCACTTACAAAGACAATTTATCTTTCTCTTTTCATACCATTTTCAATAGGAGTTTTAAGAAAATGACTCTACCTTATCCATGAATATGTCTTTGAAAATGTACTGTCTGTGGCACACTAGTTGTGCATGTGTCGTATGTTAATTATTTCGAATGCTTTTTTCTTCGCTCTCCACCACACAAAATCTTTTGGAGATAACATTTTTCATAAAAATCAGTGCTTACCATTTAATGATCTTATATGTGATAATTTTGTCTCTCATTCCTTTTCACGGGAAAACACAACAAGCTCTTTAAATAGCATATTAAAAGATTCCTTTTTAGAGAGCACAAGCAGTGTTGCTCCAATAGCTTCTAATAATACTAAGTAGGAAAGAACAGGGCACTGAATCACAGCCTTGCACTGTTATACAATAGCTTAAGGTCAGTTACATAAGGGAACAGACAAATAAGGCAAAAGCAAACTTCGATCGCATTTGTGAAAACAAAACCCAAGGTATACAGGAGGGAAATGGCGCTTGGTTCAGAATTAGCTGCACTCGGGGTGTTTCACTTCACCCATCATCCACTCGGACCGTTGGTGGCTGCAAGCTCTCTGAGGTTACTGATGCCCTACCATTGCAGAGGAAAGGATGGGAGAAATTACTTTCCAGTAATTAAACATTATCTTATTAATTTCTGAAAGCCTTTTCCTCGAGGCCCATAGTAGGTCTCAAGATAGGGAAATTTCTGTCTTTTAAACATGAGAAGTGGAAAGCCCTGCTGTGAAAAGATCAGCTTTGATTGTTCCATCTGTACCAATGTGTCATGAGAAAGGAGTTGGTGGGAAGAACAGAGGCAAACTTGAATTTGGAATTAGGATTTCAGACTTGGGTCCGCCCTGACTAGCCTTGTAGTTTTGGACCAGTCACTAACTTTTCTAAGCCTCAGTTTCTCCTGTTTTGTAAAATGTGGACTATATGCCCTGCCCGTATCAGAGGATAGTTCAGAAGGCAAAATGAGATAATACATGTCCCAGTGCTTTAGAAGCTGAAGAGCACTGAACAAAAATAAGATGATGCTCTAATTCTTGAATTTTTTCCTAATGATGTACATAAAGCATGCCATCCCTAGAGGAACAGGAATTTGACATAATCTTTGGGAGTGCTGCCCTTGAACATGATCTTAGTAGCTGAAAGGATGAAGTTTGACACTCAAAGGGGTGTATATATTATCTTAACAACTTGGATATAATTCTCAAAAAATCACAGCCACGTTTTGACTGTTCCAGTCCTCCAACATCCTGAAACAAAGAGCTGTGGTCCTTTGTCCACCAAGCACAAAAGATAGACCACATCACAAATACTCACATTTCATCCAGAAAATAGTCAATAATACTCAATTGCACATACGATCCACAAAACATCACAGAACATAATGGACTATTTGGGAGTCATACTTAACCTTATGTTGGATAAATTTAAGGTATCCATTTCGTGTAGAATTCAAGGAGGTATCAGGAGGGATGAGATCAGGAAGTCCTTAGAGCCACACAATTCTTTATACCTTAGCTACTGACAACTCATTATGAATCCCTCTCTTACCCAGGGATGTGTGGATCCGGTTTATAAACAAAAACAAGGTCATTCTACAAGGCAAATTATTCTATCTTCTGTGGAGCAAAAGGTAACTTTAAGAGGTTAAGCATTTTTAATGATTGTAGCAGTTTGGCAATTTGATATGGTTATGAATTCCAAATATAGATATTGGATTATGCCTGTAAACTGGTCTGTTCATCTGGGCTTGATTAAGTTGTGATTAGGGCATTAATTGGGCTATGTCAGTAGGGCGTTGAGCCCTGCCCCTTGGTGGGTGGGGAATCAAAGATAAAAGACATGGCGAAGGACAGAGTTGGAGTTTTGCGTTGGAGTTTTGAGCTGGCTTTTGAGTTGGAGCCCTGAGAAGTAAGCATACAGAGAAACTTGGTTGTGAGGAAGGAAAGAAGGCCTCGGGAAAAGAGATGAGATATTTGCCTGACAGTTCCCAGCTGGCCTTGTGGAGAGAGGCAAAGCCTAGAAAGCCTCATAGTCTACAGCTGACCTTGTGGAGGAAACAGAGGAGCTAAGCCTGGAGAGAAACGGAGCCCTAGGAAGAGAGGAACCCAAGAAGCCTGAACCCTGGCAAATGCCAGCAGCTGTCTTGCTCCAACACGTGGCAACAGACTTTGGTGAAGAAAGAAACTTATGGTTTATGTCCTGGTAACTGTAAGCTTCTACCCCAAATAAATACCCTTTATAAAAGCCAACCAATTATTGGTATTTTGCATCAGCACCCCTTTGGCTGACTAATACAATGATTAAGCATTTTTTCCTCTTCTTCAATTTTTTTCATTAATAAGGAGATCTTGAATATGTCATTTAACTAATATGTGTTCATCAGTGTATCTTTCTGAACTCTAGAGAAACAGTTGATTTAGTAGTTGGAATTAGTTGAGATTAAAGTGCCTGGGCAGAACTTTTTCAGAGTAATGGTTCCATAGCTTGTTGAGCTGCCTTTTTTTGTTATTTTATTTTTTAAAATTTGAAATATAGTTATTTAAAAAAAAAGAGGTTAAATGGCATATTAATTTATTGCCCTGAAAAGTGAGACCTTGGCCTCTTACCTTAAAGCTGTATCTAGCAAATCTAAAATGGAGAGTTGAGACAATTAGAGGAATGGTATAAACAAGATCCCCTACTTAATAACGAACAGTTAAATATTCATGTAGGAAACATTTGGCCTGAATTATACTGATAATTACATCAGTCCTCTGTTTGACTTTGCACAGATAAGCAAACAATGCTTAAGTCTCATCCAGACATTTGAACCGTGTTGTCAAGTTTATAGCCATTTATTCTCTTTAACGTACTGGATTCAATAGCCTGTTAAGTCTCTCAGAGTTCACAGGATGGAACCACGCTTAATTTGATTTACTTTCATCCTTAACTTTCCATGCAAAACAATACTCTAAGGAGTAAACAGGAGGCTGACTTTTGATCTCAGTCTGTGTTCTAATTCTAGTTGCAAATTTGCATCGATGGTTTCACATTACTGAGTTAATCATTTTCGCCTTTTGCCAGGTCAAAAGTCTAATACTGGAGCTTCCTGGAGTGGTGCATGAGTAATTTAATGAAGGCAAAAATACAGACACAGAGGTATCACTTCCATGGCCCTGGTTCAACCAAACACTGAATTTCCCAATAAAGAGCTCATGACTGGGCTGTGACTAAATGAATGAGCTGCACCAAGGAGTACAGTTCCCAACAAACATGGAAGCCACATCCACTACCGTCACATGTATTAGAAAACTGTCACTGCCTTTGGATGGCAGGAGAGAGGGACAACAGCCATCCTTCTCACCATGCTGGGATTATGCTGGGGAACTGGACTGCAGTTTAGCATCTTGGCATCCTGGGTACACAGGAGAGCAGAAGAAGTATGAATTTGGGGTCAGAAAGGTCTGGGTTTGAATGTTGGCTTTGTTACTTACTAGATGTGATTTAATGCCTCTCAGTCTCATTTTACTCTGTAAAATAGAAACATGGTACTTTTGGTTGAGCAGTGGGTAAAGGTAGGCAAAATGTTGTATGTAAATATTATGTGATTTTTAAAAATAGGAATTGGTGCATGCAACCATGGGGATTGGCAAGTACAAATTTTGTAGGGCAGGCCACAAGCTGGGAACTCCTATGAAGGTGTAAGATGAAATCCCCAGGAGAATTAGAGGTAGAAATTCTTCCTTCTGACTGCTGAAATCCTCAGTTCTCCCTTGGTTTTAGTCAGCTAGTATGTCAAAAGTAATATACCAGAAATGGGTTGGCTTTTACAATGGGGATTTGGCTTACAGGCTTACAGTTCTGAGGCTGAGAAAAATGTCCAAATCAAGGTATCATCAGATGATGCTTTCTCCCGAAAGACCGGTTACTGGAGATCCTGGGCTCTTTTATCACATGGCAAGGTATATGGTGGCTTCTGCTGGGCTCTTCCTTCTTCTTTGGGCTTCCTTGCTTTCAACTCCCAACTTCCCACTTCTGTGTTTACCTGTTTATAAAGGAATGCAGTAAGAGGATTAAGATCCACCCTAGGGTATGTCCTAAATGAAGTAACCTAATCAAAAGGTCCCACCTACAATAGGTTTACACCCACAGGAATGGATTAACTTTAAGAACATATTTTCTGGGGGTACATAAAACTTTCAACCATCACACCCTTTAAGGCCTTCAACTGATTGAATGAGACTCCTCTTACTGCTGAAGGCAATCACCTTTCTTGATTGTAGATGCAATCAGTTGCAGATGTAATCCACTGACTGATGAATACCCTTACAGTAACAATCAAGCCCGTACTTGCTTGGCCAAACAACTGGAACCATCAGCTAGCCAAGATTACACATCTTGACCATCAGAAGTGTCTAGAAATGTGCCTGGCCCAATAGTGCCATTCAGTGCATTTTTATTTCCTTGTCTTCTAACAGGTCACTGGGGAAAGAGGAATAGGCATACTTGGTGGGATAGTTGCAGTCTAGTCCATCCAAGTAGGGTCCACATAGTATTCTTTTGCCCCAGGAAGATGGTCTCTGAGATCTGGGGTTGGAGTCCTCTGTCTGTGTCTACTTTAGCCTCTTCTTCCACCAGCCATTGTGCAACTAGACCATCTGATCATACCAGGGCCTGTCATGGAAAGTGCAAATGTCCCTATATAGGTGCCTTAAGGGTATGTTGATAGCCCTATGTATCCTGGAAAAAGAGCCTCCATTATTTCTGTCCAAAGAACTCTGGGCCTCAAGAGAAGGCAAGGGAATTTGCAGGAATTGGTGATATATGTGTTGGCACAATCCTGTCATTTCCTCTTGGTCCCTTTGCAGTAAAACTTACGCTATCTTTTGTCACTCCATTGCTGGAAAATAACTTCAAGTGCTTCAAAAAGAACTCTCTCTCTCCTCCCACTGCCATCCAAACACCTCCAATTTAGTCTGGTTTCAAGTAGGAAAGCAAACTGATTAAATCTCTGTTCGACTCCGCCAGCATTTATTGCATACCTTTGCCCTCAGGAACGTGCTCAGAGTTGGGGATATAACAATGAACAAGACGCAGCTATGCCCTCACTAAGATCACAACCAGGTATGGTGATAGCTCCCTGTGAAAATATCCACTTAAGTGGAGGAAGCCCAGGACTGCCAGAAAGAAGGAAGATGCTCAGGACTGTGGCAGGCGCTTTACAATGTTATCTTATTTACTCCACACAGGGTCCCTGAGAGGGAGGTTGAGACATCTCTGCTTTTATGGATTAAGGAACATTGCACAGAGAATTTGAATAATGAGACACATTCTAAATGGCTGAGTAGAGAAGGGAGTGACTTCCTCTGCCTGGGAAGTAGAAAAGTTTTCACAGAGCAAGTGGTATTTGATGCCAACCTAGGATGATGAGTTTGGTAGAAGAGGTGAGAAAGACGAAGGGTTCAGCATTAAAAGATGTAGGCAGGTTCCCCTTCCCTCCTTAAAAACTGTTCAGAAATGCCAAATGGAGCAGAGAAGGAGACTCACCACATGAAGAGAGGTTTTCAGAAAAAGTGACCCTGATGCAAATTACCGTTGAGATCTACTCCTCTCACACTTCTCACCACTTGGGCCAGAGAGTGGACATGGATCATTAACCTGGCTCCCTTTAGTTCAGGGAAACAAGCTGGAACCTGCAAAAACGTTACTGATATCAGTGGAGAACAAAGACACTGTAGTTAAAGAGCACAGTGGATGACAAAATGCTGATTTTCTGATCCTGTCATAGATTCTTGGTTGCCAAGAGTACTGAGTTGAATAGCATGCGCCCAAAATCATGTCCACCTGGAACCAGTGAATGTGACCTTATTTGGGTATACAGTATTTGCAGATGGAATCAAGTTAAGATGGGGTCACACTGAATTTTGGTGGTCCCTAAATCCATAAGGCTTGTGTCCTTTTGTAGATTTGGACACATGGGGCACATAGGGAAAATGCCATATGATGATGGAGGCAGAGATTGGAGTGGTGCATCTGAAAATCAGGAACACCAAGAACTACCCGCAACCACCAGAAGCTAGGAGAAAGGCTTGGAACAGTTTCTTCCTCAGAGCCTCAAAAGGAAGCAACCTTTCATCACCGTGCTGATGCCTGGATACAGAGTGCTAGCCTCCAGAACTGCGGGGAATACATTTCTATTGCTTTCAGCCACCCAGTTTGTGGTACTTAGTTATGGTTGCCCTAAGACACTACTACACTAGGGTTTCCCAGGTTTGACCAGTACCTAGGTTGTATTAATCAGCCAAATACAAAATACCAGATATCTGTTGGCTTTTATAAAGGGTATTTATTTGGGGTAGAAAATTAGTCACAAGGCCATACAGAGTAAGTTACTTCCCTCACCAAAGTCTGTTGCCACGTGTTGGAGCAAGATGGCTGCTGGTGTCTGTGAGGGCTCAGCCTTCCTCTTCCTCCTAAGTTTCCGTGGGCCCAGCTTCTTCTGTTCTCAGCTGTAGCTAGTTGAAGGCTCATCTCTCTCCCCAGGGCTCATTTCTTTTTGGGCTTTCTCAGTTGTTCAGGGCTCTGGTCTCTACAGCTGCAAACTATCAGGCAAACTGCTTGGCTCTCTCCCTGGGGCTCCAGAGTCCAAAACTAGACTCTCTATGTTCTCCTTTGTGTATTTACCAACTTGTCTTTGATTGAGCATCTGTTTATATACCCCACAGCTGTGGCTAGCTGTAGGCGGGGAGTTAAACTGAATAGCCTTAATGATGTGGTCAAATAAAAGCCCTAATCCTGATTTAATAAAGTAAAAGTGAAACCTCTGAATCTAATAAACCCAGAAAACCAGACGGCTTCACAGCTGAATTCTACCAAACATTCCGGAAAGAGCTAACACCAATTCTGCTTAAGCTCTTCCAAAAAATAGAAGTAGAAGGAATATTGCCTAACTCATTCTATGATGCCAACATTACCCTAATACCAAAACCAAACAAAGATACCACAAGAAAGGAAAATTACAGACAAATTTCTCTAATGAACCTAGATGCTAAAATCCTCAATAAAATACTTGCTAATCGCATTCAATGACGTATCAAAAGGATTATACACCATGACCAAGTGGGTTTCATCCCGGGTATGCAAGGATGGTTCAATATGAGAAAATCAATCAATGTAATACATCACATAAACAGACTGAAAGAAAAAAATCACATGATCATCTCTATAGATGCAGAAAAAGCATTCGATAAAATACAGCACTCTTTCCTCATAAAAACACTACAAAAGATAGGAATAGAAGGAAAATTTCTGAATATGATAAAGGGTTATATGAAAAACCCAAAGCTAACATCATCTTCAATGGTGATATCCTAAAGGCCTTCCCCCTGAGATCAGGAACAAGACAAGGATGTCCACTATCACCACTCCTATTTAACATTGTCTTAGAAGTGCTTGCACGAGCAATGAGGGAAGAAAAGGATATAAAAGGCATCCAGATTGGAAAAGAAGAAGTATAAATTTCATTGTTTGCAGACATGATCCTATACATAGAAAACCCTGAGAAATCTACAACAAAGCTTCTAGAACTTATAAAGGAGTTCAGTAATTTTGCAGGCTATAAGATCAATGCTCAAAAATCAGTAGCATTTCTGTACACCAACAATGAGCAATCTGAGGAGGAAATCAAGAAAAAAATATAATTTACAATAGTAACTAAAAGAATCAAATATCTAGGAATAAATTTTACTAAAGATGTAAAGGACATATATACAGAAAACTTTACAACACTGTTAAAGGATATCAAGGAAGACTTAAATAAATGGAAAAAGATTCCCTGTTCATGGATAGGAAGACTAAACATCATCAAGATGTCTATCCTACCCAAACTAATCTACAGATTTAATGCAATCCCAATAAAAATCAACACTGTAT
>JAKSZT010054334.1:61353039-61399420 GCA_026826555.1 Tolypeutes matacus
GCTATCTGTATAACAGTTATAACAATGCTAACAACCAAAAAAAAGGGGGGGGTGGTTAATATGGGGTGGGGAAAGTGGGGTGGTTTGGTATCTGGGAGTCTCTGGCACTCTGTGTGTGACTTTGCTGTGACCTAAAACTTCTTTGAAAATTAAATGAAAAATTGGGAGACAATGGGGATTGAGAGGAGGAAGGTGTCATGGCACACCAGACATCCCATAACACAGTGATAAAAGGCAGAAGAAAAAAAAAGAAAAGAGAAAGGAAAAAAAAATGAATATATATATATATATATTTTGAATGCATTTCCTTTGCTTTTTTGCCCATTTTTTGAATGTCCCAATCCACTAATTATATTTTATTTTGTTTTGTTCTTTGTTTGATAATATGTTTTTTTTCCTTCTCTCTCTCTTTTTTTCCCCCTGAGTTTCCTTATGTTTCTCTCTTGCATGTAAGCTTATCACACTTGTTTCTTTTTCCCAGTAAGTGTATTTGATTATTTTATGGACTAAATGTTCATGAAGGATTTGGATCACAGAAGGGTTACAATTGGTACTGTAGTGGTTTATTGGGGGGGGGGTGTCTGGGGGGGTTCATGGGGGTTGGTTCATCCGAATATACATGAAAGATATACAAAATCATTCAAAGCATCGGGGGATGGGGCATGGTCACGATGGGTGAATAATCACGCAATAAATGACGGAATCTGAATTCCTAGCCTGGAGAGCTCTGCCACAGTTTCCAAGGGAGCAGCAATAGTCCTCTGAGTGTAGGGACAGTGCCTGTCAAAATAGGATGACCCACTGATGTGTTTTTTTTTATTGATGACTACCCTTGTGAGTCTTTGCTCTTGTAAATGAGACTTAGCCTGCAGTTGTGGGGTGCCTAAGGGTTGCCACCTGAGAGCCTCCTTGTTTTTCAAATGTGGTCTCTCTCTAAGCCAAACTCAGCATATGATTGCATTACCTGCCCCCTAATGTGGGACATGACTCCCAGGGATGAGCCTCCCTGGCAACGAGGGATTAATGCCAAGTGCCAACTGGCAACAACTGGAAAAAGACCTTGAATAAAAGGGGGAAATGGTAACTTCAAAGAGAGTCGGGAGGTCATCCCAGAGGTAACTCTTACACACACCTCAGTAGGAGCTCATAGAACATCTAAGTGCCTATCACCCCACACAGAGGGGTTCCTGAGAACTCTGGAGACACCCAGGTTCTATATAAGGGGGGATAGCCCCAGAGACTGATGCCTTATCAGTGGGCTCTATTTTGGAATCTGTGCTCCTGAGAGTGACAGAATTAGACTCAAATAAGTCCTCCCTGCACATGGTTCACCAGCCCCTTCTATTCAAACCTATATGTGATGCTGGAGTTTTTAGGTATACTTCCAGAGACTGGAGCCTCCCGCCTACCTATGTGCCAGGTGTGCATGAAATCTCGGTGGAGCTGCAACTCCTACCCTACTGCTCAATGGACTCATCCAAGTCACCTGGTGAGGAGACAACGATGGGCAATGGTCATCCTAGGGAATGGAGAGGGCCTGCATTTGCAGGCAGGATCATCCCACCCACCATATCCATGGGATATAAGCCCTGTCTCATTTGGAGTTGGAGTGGACATCACCATCCCAGTCCCCTCAGGATTGGGGGAAGAACTATGGACTAGAGTGAACTTGATTGCATTCTCTTGTTCACATATGGTGATTCTAGCAATGCAAGAAATTATAACAATGCGGTGGAGCCAGTGGCCACTTGACACTTTTGGGGTAGGGAGGGGATGAGCAGTTGAAATACAGGGGCTTTTTTGGGAATTAGAGGTTGTCCTGAGTACCATTGTGGCAATGGATGTAGGCTATTTTAAATCAGCACACACCACACAGAACTGAATTGGAGAGAGTGTGGTCTACGATGTGAACTGTGGACTATGGTTGGTGTCAAGGCTCCAGGATGTTTAAGTCCATTGAGGGTGGTGGGCCACACTTGTGGGAGATGTTTGTGTGGGATGTGGTGGGAGGTGTGGGAGGTGGGCAACATGGGAATCCCAGTGGGTTCCGTGTAATATTTTGGGTAATCTAAGCACCTCTTAAAATATATGTATATATATATATAAATAACATTTTTGTAAGCAAATACACATATATGCATATATATTTACATATCATTTTGCAAATGTTTGTATGTATTGTGAGAATTTTGATTTTTACCCACAATAAAAATAAATTAAAAATTAAAGAAAAAAACAAACAAAAAAACATACTACAAAGCTACAGTGATCAAAACTGCGTGGTATTGGCACAAGGACAGACCTACAGACCAATGGAACCAAATTGAGAGTTCTGATATAGTTCCTCGCATATACAGTCATCTGATATTTGACAAGTTTATGAAGCCCACTCAGTTGGGAGAGAATGGCCTCTTTAACAAGTGGTGCTTTGAGAACTGGATATCCATATCCAAAAGAATGAGAGAAGAATACCATCTCACACCTTATACAAAAATCAACTCAAGATGGATCAAAGATCTAAATATAAGAGCCATAACCATAAGGACCTTGGAAGATAATGTAAGGAAGCATCTGCAAGACCTTGTAATAGGAAATGGTTTCATGAACTTCACAGCCAAAGCACGAGCAGCAAGAGAAAAAATAGATAAATGGGATCTCATCAAAATAAAAAACTTCTGCACCTCAAAGGATGTTATTAAGAAAATAAAAAGGCAGCCTACCCAATGGGAGAAAATATTTGGCAACCATATAGCTGATAGGTGCCTAATATCCTGCATATATAAAGAAATCCTACACCTGGAAAATAAAAAGTCAAACAACCCATTTAAAAAATGGGCAAGTGAAAAGACACTTCTCAAGGAAGAAATACAAATGGCTAAAAAGCACATGAAAAAATGCTCGACATTACTAGCTATTAGGGAAATGCAAATCAAAAAAACAATGAGATACCATCTTACACCCATCAGAATGGCAGCTATTAAAAAATGTTGGATAAGATGTAGAGGAATAGGAAACCTCATCCACTGCTGGTGGGATTGTGGAATGGTCCAGTTACTGTGGAGGACATTTTGGCAATTCCTCAGAAAACTAACAATAGATCTTCCGTATGATCCAGTGATTCCACTGCTG
The DNA here is from genome assembly GCA_026826555.1 of Tolypeutes matacus. NCBI lineage: Eukaryota > Metazoa > Chordata > Mammalia > Cingulata > Chlamyphoridae > Tolypeutes > Tolypeutes matacus. The sequence continues at coordinate 61,356,169 of JAKSZT010054334.1, forward strand.
GGTATATACCCAGAAAAATTGAAGGCAAGACACGAACAGATATGTGCACACCAATGTTCATAGTAGCATTGTTCACAATTGCCAAAAGTTGGAATCAACCCTGGTGCCCAGCAACAGATGAATGGATAAACAAAATGTGGTACATACATACAATGGAATATTACTCAGCTGTTAGAAGGAATAAAGTGCTAACACATGGAATAACATGGATGAATCTTGAAGACTTTATGTTGAGTGAAGCAAGCCAGGCATTGAAGGATGAACAGTTTATGACCTCACTGATTTGAATTGAGGAAAGATAACTGTCTCTGAGAACCACTGTCTGAAAGATAGGTTAATAAGGGAGAGTGAGAGAAGGGTAGATTAGGAGACATTACTCATATAGACATAATGTATGGTAAAGTGATAGAATATAGTTGCATATTGAAGGATAGAACAGATGGGTTGTGATATTCCTGGGTTTGGTGGTGCAGGGTTAACAGGTGGGTAGATTAGGAAGGGCAGTTTGGGATACCCAGGGCATGTAACTATGAATCTTGTCATTCCATGAGTCAAGACAGGGGAGTGTCATACGCCCCAGGGGGGTGGGGAGGAAGGAACAGTTAAGAGCTAAAGGGGTATTTAGAGATCATGGGAAAGGTTTTTTATTACCTTACAGTAATGGACACAGGACATGGTAAATATCATCAAAACTTATTAAACTGTACCGTCTAAATTGTAAACTATACTGTAAACCATTGACAATGTTTAGCTGCTATATTTTACTATCTGTATAACAGTTATAACAATGCTAACACACATAAAAAAAAAAAAGTTGTAATATGGGGTGGGGAAGGGGAGGGAGGTTGGGTATATGGGAATCTCTAGTATTCCGTGTGTGACTTTGCTGTGACCTAAAACTTCTTTGAAAACTAAATGAAAATTTGGGAGATACTGGGGAATGAGAAGGGGAAGGTGTCACGGTACACACTGGACATCTGATAATGCAGTGATAAAAAGAGAAAAGACAAAATAATAATAATAATAATAATAATAATAATAATTTAAAATAAAAATAAGAAAATAATAAAAATATAAATAAAAAATAAAAAAAACACAATTTTTTTCTTTTGTTTTTTTCCATTTTCTTTTTTTGAATTTCCCAATCCGTTAATTATATTTTATTTTTAGTTCTTTTTTTCTGAGTTTCCTTGTATTTTATCTCTTGCATTTAAGCCTATCATTATTATTTCATTTTCCTATTAACTGTATTTGGTTATTATATGGGCTTCATCTTCAGGTTAGGTTTGGGTCACAGAAGGGTTACAATGGGCGTTGCAGATGATCACTGGTTGGGGATGTCTGGGATGGAGGAGTCATGGGAGTAAGTTCACCTGAATATACATGAAAGATATATAAAATTGTTCAAATGATCGAGGGATGGGGCATGGTCATGGTAAGTAGACAATCACTCAATAAATGAGAGAATCTGAATTCCCAGCCTGGAGAGCTCTGCCACATTCTCCAAGTGAGCAGCAACAGTTCCCAGAGTTCAGGGACAGTGTTAGGCAAAAGAGGATGGCCCACTGATGAGTTCTTGTTAGTGATCACTAGCCTTATGAGTCTTTGCTCTTGTAATTGAAACTTAGCCTACTGTTATGGGGTGCCTAAGGGTTGCCACCTGAGAGCCTCCTTGTTGCTCAAATGTGGCCTCTCTCTAAGCCAAACTCAGCATATGAATGCATTACCTGCCCCCCAACGTGGGACATGACCCCCGGGGATGAGCCTCCCTGGCAATGAGGGATTAATACCAAGTGCCAACTAGCAACACAACTGGAAAAAGAGGGAAAAGGGGGGAAAAGGTAAAGAGAAATGAGTTCATGTGGCTAAGAGACTTCAAAGAGAGTCGGGAGGTCATCCCAGAGGTAACGCTTACGCACACTTCAGTAGGATCTCATAGAACACCAAAGTGGATATCACCCCACAAAGAGGGGCTCCTGAGGGCTCTGGAGACACCGGTCCTATATAATGGGGGAAAGCTCCAGAGACTGATGCCTTATCAGTGGGCTCTACTTTGGAATCTGTGCTCCTGAGAGTGACAGAGTTGGACTTAAATAAGTCCTCCCTGCATATGGTCCAACAGTCCCTTCTATTCAAACCTACATGTGATGCTGGAGTTTTTAGGTATACTTCCAGAGACTGGAGCCTCTGGCCTACCTATGTGCCAGCTGTGTTTGGAATCTCGGTGGAGCTGCAGCTCCTACTCTACAGCTCAATGGACTCATCCACGTCACCTGGCGAGGAGACGACGATGGGTAACAGCCATCCCGTGGAATGGAGAGGGCCTGCAGCTGCAGACAGGATAATCCCACCCACCGTATCCATGGGATATAAGCCCTCTATTACTTGGAGGTGGAGTGGACATCACCATCCCAGTCCCCTCACGATTGGGGGAAGAACTATGGACTAGAATGGACTTAATGGTATTCTATTGTACACATATTGTGATTCTAGCAATGGAAGAAATTATAACAGTGAGGTAGAGCCAGTGGCCACTGGACATTTTCGGGGCAGGGAGGGGAAGTGCAGTTGAAAATACAGGTGCGTTTTTGGGACTTAAGGGCTGTCCTGAGTGCTGTTGTGGCGACGGATGTAGGCCATTTAAAATCAGCATGTACCATTCAGAACTGTTTAGGAGATAATGGTCTAAGTTGTGAACTGTGGTCTATGCTTGGTGGCAAGGCCCCAGGATGTGTATATCCATTAAGGGTGATAATTCACACTGACGAAGGATGTTTATGTGGGATAAGGTGAGAGGTGTGGGAGGTGGGGAACATGGGAATCCCTGTAATTTCTGTGTAATATTTAGGTAATCTAAGCACCTTTTAAAAAAAAAAAAAAAAATATATATATATATATATATATATATATATATACACATAAAAGTAACATTTATGTAAGCAAATACACATATATGCATATATATTTATATATCATTTTACAAATATTGGTATGTATTGTGAAAAATTTGATCTTTTCCCACAATAAAAAAAATAAATAAATAAATAAAATTTTTTTTTTCCTCTTCAGACTGGGGAGTCATTTCAATCATTTAAGCAGATGAGTGACAGATTTGTTGTTGAGAAATGACTTACTCCTCCCAGGAACATTTGCATTTTAGTCATTAACCCAAATGATTCCCTCCAATTGCAGGGAATCGATAGTCAAATGCATGACAACTTCATTCCTTCCCAGTGTGTTGGAGGAATTTTGGTGCCTCTGAAAGTACATGGGCACTCAGCCTGGAAGGCCAGATATGGTGCACATTACATTATGATGCAATAGCTGTGAAGTGACATGGAAAAAGGCAAAGGGGGTCAGCATTTACTGTGCTATTATTGTGTCAAATCTTCTACCTGATTCATTTATTAATGGAGTCAATCTGTGATTATTGAATTTTAGGCACTGTGCAACTGATTCAAATTAGAACAGTAAAAAAGTGGGCTTCAAATAAATGGAGTAAAAAAGAGAAATGTAGTAAAAAGATGGAATATTTCAGGATATATTGAATAATATATATATATATAAAATATATGTACATATATGTGAAAATACATGTACACACACACACACACACACACACAAGGAAATCAATCAGAAATTAGAAATTACAGAAAAAAACAGCCATAACTTAAACCTCACAAACAAGTCATAGTCCATCTGGGAGATTAAAGTGTGGCATGATTTTGGACTCTTGGTGGCATATAAGAATGAGAGTCCTTTGTGTAGTTTTCTTATGATGTCACAGGATTTGTGAACGTTGAAACCATGAATTGAAACCACACTATTTGTTTCTGAAATAAACCATATTTACTTAGTCGTAAGAGTGAAAATGCTATTTATTGCCTTTCAATTCTGCATGTTATAGACAGGGCATGAAATAATTCTTGCTATAGAACAAAATATAAATGTTTCAACCTTGATAGCGTAAAGTTTGGAGATAGGAAGAGAGAAGGAGAGAGGAAGGAAATGATGAGGATGAGGGTGTGAATATACCTGACCAAAAAAAAAAAAAAAAAAAAATAGAGATTTAAGTATGTTTAAAATGCATAGTGGTACCTAAAAGGGAACCAAGATAATAATATAATGATATTGGGCTATATTTGGGCGTGGGAAAAGGATGTAAGGTTTTAAACATATTAAATATTACAGTGGCAAGTGTTGCAATGCTGTTTTTAAGCTGATAAATCAATAAATAACAAATGTGCATGTCAACTATTTGGACACAACCAGAATAATTAAAACCAGAATAGTATTTAAAAGTTTTTTCCTCTGAAAAGGGGTTTGGGGGGGTGGTGGGGAAGAGGGACATTTTTATTATAAATGTTTTTGTACTATTTTATTTTTTAAGTCTACTATTTATTATCTAGATAAAAATTTATCATTGCACATTTGCATTCCTTCTTCCAAGTTTCTCTTTGGCTGCCAGACATTGTGTCTTTTCTTTCTTGAAAAACTTGCCCCAGGATAGCCTCCAAATCTCCCTGGATCCTGTTTGCCTTTTCAGTACAATACTGCCTCAGTCATTATATTTCTCTCTTATTCTTACTCAGTTTGAATATTCTATTCCTCTTTTCCACATAGTCACCCATCTGTTCAGCAAAGGATCCTCTAGTACCAGAATCCACCCTCCTTAGAAGGCAGCAGCTTATTATAAGTAACAAAAAAAGAAGCAACATATGCCGGAAGTAAAATTTCCTCACACATTTTTTTGGTCACGACTTGAAAACCTCTTCCTCAAGGTAGTCCTTCAAGTGTTTAAAGGAAGCTAATGGATTGCCCTTTCACCTCAACTACCCTTTTTCTTAAGATAAATTGTCTCCATTTTTTTCCCCCAACTCTTTGTCATATTCTAGAACCTTCTCTATACTGTTTGTTCTCCTTTGGATGAGCTTCTTTTTGTTAATATCCCATTTAACGGTGGTTCCCAGAACACAACAGAACAGAATGTGCTTAGTGAACTCCCATTATTACACAGGACAGGGCAGGAGAGGACAAACCAACCCTTTTCTTGGATTCAGGTATTGGAGTTCTTTTTTTGAGCTCCAAAATTAATTCATTAAGAAAATACCTGTTTTATGTGGCTCAAAGGGTTACGCTCTACTGATTCTAGTTGCCCTATGAATACCTGTTGGGGTGGTAAGTCTGCTATTCTTATTATTCCTTAGTTTTTATTAATATTCATTCTTTATAATTAATGTTAATTATTATAATGTTTATTATGAGGACCAAATGCCCATTTGCTGATATAAAGAAAAATATTCTTAGGTAGGAGAAGCTATGAGAGGTGTATTTGTACAAAACGGGTCATTTTTAACCTTTTTCTTGTATTACTTTATTGGCCAATAATATTTGCATCTTTGTTCATTTCCTGAACCCTGATTCACTCAAAATAAACCCATTTAAGAGTTTATTACTTGGTTGGAAATGGGGAGGCTGACAGTGAGGAGGTGCCCTACAGAAAAAGTGAGATTCATTCTGAGACTATATAAGGTGAGTGGGGGGTGATTCTTAGCTGTTGAGCTCCACTTAGTGAATTTGCAGTACTTGGAAGGGTGGTAAAAGAATGAGAAGAAAAGACTATGTCAAAGGTGGATGGTCTAAAAAAACCGAGTGATTTCTTAAGAAGAGAAAAAGAAAAGTTTGAATTAAAATAAGCTCCAAAGGAAAAAAAAAAAAAAAGGAAATTTGGGCTCATTAAAAACCAGGCAAGTAGAAACTACTCCACATACTCTAAAAGGGAAAATTACTATAAAGCTGTTTTGCATCAATGTCCAACCTGTAACATTCTGCGTGGTACATGGTAGATAATAATTATTGCATGACCAAATGAATAAGTGACTATCAAACGAAGGGCTTTAACTCCATGAGCCCCGTAACCCCTTTCAACTTTAGCATCCTATAAACCTAAGCTCTCTACGTCCTCGTCTTTCTGCTTTGGAATCCTCTGCCTGTCTGTGCCAACCATTCCAAGTCAGCCATTTACATGGTAGCCACCCTGCACAAAGTAAATCCTATTCTAGGCAGTTCCTGACTGCTCTACGCTGCTCTTTCTTTTTAAACCACATTAATCTTAGATTCCTGACTTCCTATCCCCAGCTTTGATAACTGTCTTCAACCTGACTCCTTTGTGCTCTCATTTTTTTCTGCTGATTCGGTTTTCTGCTGGGTCTCAACTGGTGGCCTCCCCTGGTTTAGGTCTCCCAAAGGTGTAGAGAATACCACCTGGCTTCCACCACCCTTGTGATGATGAGGACTGGGTCACATTTCGTCCACAACAACCTCCTGTCATAGTGTGCCAAAGGCAGCCAATGAAATAAACTAGAAATGGATTGGCTTTTATAATGGGAATGTTATTAAGGTAAAAGCTTGCAGTTCCGAGCCTGTGAATATGTCCAAATCAAGGCATCATTAGAAATGCTTTCTCCAAAGGTCGGCTGCTGGCAGATCCTGGAGTTTTTCCATGTGGCAAGGTAAGATGGCGGGTCTGCCGGTCTCTCTACTTTCTCCTGGAGCTCCCTGGGTCTCATCTCCTTGAGCCTCTTGGGACTTTTCTGCAGCTCTAGTTGAACTGAAAGTCCTCTTTCTCACATGGCTGGGTCAAAATGGCAGAGCTGCCTTTTCTGTGTGCCTCTCTTTCTCTCTGTGTGTTCTTAGTTTATATAAGACTCAGCAAGAGAGTGGAGACTCAACCTCATTCATGCCTCACTGATGTAGTTCAATAAAAAATGATCTAATCAAGGTCCCTTAAAAGAATATAATGCAATCAATGGCTCTCACACCCACAGGACTGCATTAGTTCAAAAACATAATCTTTTCTGGGATTCACCAAATTCAAACTGTCAATCCCCCTTTAAATATCACTGTCTCATTTCTCTCCCCTATTGAGTTTTGGAAAGAGTCAGTATTATTGCTGCTTTCCCTTCTTTCCCTCTCATTCCCTCCTAAATCCACAGTAGCATGGCTTTTACCTCTACTTCACTCTTCTACCCAATTTCATTGCTGCTATTTTCAGACTGTCTGAATCCTTAACTTACTTGATTTACCTGCAGAGTTGAACATTCCCAAGTGAATATACAGTCCTACCCCCCTGCTTTTCCTCCTCTCTCTCTGGCCACTCTTCTTCATCTTTCTTAGAATACATTTCCTTCCCTTGCTCCCGGGATTTTCTCTGGGATCTCTTCTCTTCTAGACCTAAAAAACAGAGCTAGAAGACCACTTTCATCCATTGCCAAGCCTTCTGTCAACTACCACCCTAAATCTACCAATCCTAAATCTCTTTTTTTTTCTGCCCAAACCTCTCTCTTGATTTCAAACCTTGTGCAGACTAGTGAAAACCACTTGAATATTCCTTTGTTACATATTGTGAAATTAATCTTAGATTTTCTAAAATATGGAGCATTAAATTAGTGTCATTTATTTTAAAATAATCATGTGCATGTTTTTGAAAGCATTCCATGTATTTCTAACTTAACAATCAAAATGCTTAGAGTTTTAAGAAGTATAAAAGTTATTGAACTGTTTATGGATAATAATAGCTAACACATTAAAACTTACTATGTGCCAGGAACTGTTTTAAGTCCTCTGTAGGTATGAAATCATTGAAACCTTAGAACCATTCTATAAGATAGTACTATTATTATCTGCATTTGAAAGGTGAAGATTCTTAAGTAACAGAGAATTAAGCACCTTTTCCCAGGTGACACAGACAGAAAGTGAAAGGAATTCATTCCGTACACTCAAAATAGACTCCATTTCTTGATCATCTTGCTACACTGCCTCTCAAAAAGAACTCTGAGAAACTGCTACTGAACATTAGAAGACATTAGAAAAGAGATCATATAGATTATTAGATGAAATGACTCTTTGACGATAAAGAGAGAAAAGAACTCTACATACAGAGGATGGTTGAAAATATGAGAATAATCCAATATAAAATAGAGATCTGAATGCAGTGAGTGACGTGAAAGGTCATAGCATAGAAATCTGGGTTATAATAGAAGCACTGCTATCCATACAGTGCTCTCTCAAGAGGTTACTAATTGTGTTTACAGTGGAATATATAAAATACATATGTACCTAAAAGACATTAATAATAAAAATATTATTAGTTATTCAGATCTGCTAGAATGGTATATGGTATGCTGGGTCCAATTAGAATTGTTGTTGCTGTTGTCAGTTATTGGTGAATTTTATTTCTTCTACAATGAGTTGCCCCTGGCACGTATTGAGTATATTTATATTAACAATGCCAGGAAAGGCCTATAATATAAAATAAATAGTAAATATAAAAAGAAGAAACTTTATAAGTCCTGGTGGATTGGAGAGAGAACTTGAAATGGATTAAGGAAGCCTGGGCTCTGATAGGGTGTCCACCCATGCTGGTTTGCCCAGGACTGTCTTGGTTTTAGCAGTGGATGTCCCGTGTCCCGGGAAACTCCGGGACAAAACCAGGCAAACCAGGATGGCAAACCAGGATGGCAACCTCTCGACCCATGGATTACAAACCTTGCAACTTCAGGCACACCCCTAAGCCTTTCCAGTTTTCTCGTCTATGAAATGAGCCCATCCCACCGACTTACAGGGGCTGGGTGTCAGAAGAGTGTGAAGGTGTGCGTGCCACTGAGACCTGAGGGGTGGGAGGGGCCCCCAGGCCAGGTTTCTCCTGCTGTAGGCAGAACACCAGCCCTTCTCCATTTCTAACGCTCATCATACTTAAAATCATGTGTTTCTCATTGTCTTAACCCTCCACTGTAGCTCCAGCCAGAACCCAATATAGAGTTTGTGATCAATTAATATTTTTTGGATAAACAATTGGGTCAGGGTTGGGAGGACTTGGAATAGAGAAATGGTATTCTATCTCTATCACCCTACCCTCTGTATCACGCTTCTACTCTATAGCATGCTCTACTCCTTCAGAAAATATTTTCTTAGTTCACCATATCCACTCTCAAAGGGAGAAAGGAGATTGCAAGCGTGGTGTAACCAACTATGGATCTGTGGGTGGGCAGATGGGGGTGGTGACAGAGCATAGTAGACTTTTTTTTTTTTACTGGGAGTTCCCGGGGATTGAACCCAGGTCCTTCCATATGGGAGATGGACACCGAACCATCCGTCCTCCATAGTAGACTTTTGCATGGGCTAGATGTATACCCACTCTGTCCCTTCTTGAGAGGATGAAATATAACAAAAGTATCAATTTCTTAGAGACTTTGAGCACTGCTGGGTTACTTTGTTGAGATGAGGGAGTAGTTGTAAATATTTACCTTTTTTTAAGCCTCCTTTTCCTTTGCTCGTTCTTTAAAGCCATATGAGTGTTCTTATTCAAGAAGAGAAGGAGAGGTGGTAGAGACTGACAGATTTCTTTCAAAAAGAAATAAATGACTTATTTTAAGTGACCATTAAAGCTAGGGATTGAATAATGTGTTTTGAAATAACAGGGTTGAAGCTATGTACTAATATGTAAAGAGAAAGACAGCAGTAACTTTCACAGATGTCATGTAAATTAACCAAAGAAATAAATGCAGCACAAAAATTCAGTGACCTGAATTTATTGCTAATATTCTCATTTGCAAAGCTGGGCATAATATAAATAACTGTATTGAGGCACTGGGATGAAACATTTATCTCTACTCGATGATAGAATACTCATCTTTACATTTTTAAAGGCCTATATTATATGTGAGAATTTTTATCAAAGAAAGTGCATGAAATATTTTGCCTACTTTTTAGCTGAATACTCTTTTTCTTTGGCAGTAGAAGCCTCACCTGTAGGATATTTGTAAATATCCATTGTCAATAGTAATATTTTTAAAAGGACTTACTCTTATTGTGCAGGAAAAGGTTTATATCACATACCAGAAAATTATATTGGGGAAGCATCAGGCCATACACAGTGTAGACTGTGGAAAACAGATGTCACCCATACATACAATTGGTTGGGAGTGGCAGTGTTAGGTTAAGTAAAGGAAAGCCTTCATTATAAGGATCCTAAGGTATTTTCTGGAGCTCAGGGATGTAAAGCAGTGAAGCTTCTGGAAAGTCTGCCTCTGCATCCTGTACAATCATCTCAGAAACCGGTACTGCTAGTCACAAGGGACCTGCAGCTACTAGAAAAACATCAGCTAACCCAAAACACAAGTCCCCTGGGATTGAGTCCATTCTGAGTCTTTCTACATGAAGAATATTAAAAAATTAAATCAATAAAAATGGAAAAGAAAGACACTTACTTTTTCCTTTCCACAAACAAAGATTTCTTTATTTTATTTTCCTCCTAAAAATATTTTGCTTAAGATGAAATTTTATTACCTGTGCATGGCTTCCTACAGCAAGGCCTGTCAAATCTTGAAGTGTAATTATTTTTTTAGCTTTTTGGCCAGTTGTGGTAGGAGTCTGTTCACACATTTTAATGAACATACCTCACTCTCAGCCCAAAATAAAGTGAAGAATTGTTGTTAAGAGTGGGACTACTTGATTATTCTGTAGGGTCAAATGTTTCATTCAGTTATCAACAGAGAGGGCAAAGTGGATTTTCAGCCTAAATTATTTGATTGATTTACCTGTCTATATGATCAAGTTTGTTTCTTGCAGACACAACCTCCAGTGGTTGGGGAAAGGGCTACTTCCCCGGTTCTATGAAGCTCAGAGATTCCAATTCAAATTCTGAATTCCTATTCTGCAACCTCCAGTCTTATAATGGTTTCTTCCAGGACTTCCTAATGAAAAAGTTCTGACCAGTTTTTTAGTTTACCTGGGCATTGGTGGAAGAGAAGGTGTAGACAATTAAAATTTACACTTCATTCAATCATTCATTCATTTGCCAAAAATTTTTAATGGCTTGCTATGTTCCAGGCATGGTTCTTCATCTTAGACTATCAGTGAATGACACAAAATGACTTCCCTTCAAGGAGCCTACATCCTAGTGGGAGAAGGCAGACATATACAATAAACAAAATAAATAGTAAGAGATATATTTATAAAAGGTAGGAAATACTACAGAAAAAAGTGGATCAAGGTAAAGAGGATTGGGAGTGTGTCAGGGGAGATATTAGGTTTCCATCTAAAATAGGGTAGTTTGTGCTGACTTCATTGGAGAGGGTGACCTTTGGAGCAAAGACTTAAAGAAGTTGACAAAGTTAGTTGTACTGAGGGAGGAGTGTTCCCAGGCAGAGATTGTGAGAGGGCAAAGAGCCCAATGTGGGAGCAGACTTGCCGGGGTCAGCAAGGAGGCCAGTGTGGCTGGAGGGGGCATGAGCCAGAGAGCGTGGCAGGACAAGAGAAAGTAAAGGAGAAAGAGAAGGAAGGGGTCTGAGATCAGAGCCTGTAGATCACATGGAGCATTCTAAGGACTTTGGCTTCTTCCACAGTGAGTGGGGAGGCACTGAAGAGTCTGAAGCAAAAAGAGGATATGATCTGACTTACATTTTAAAAGGATATTTCTAGGGAAGAGGATGTGGCTCAAGCAATTGAGCTCCCGCCTACCACATGGGAGGTCCCGGGTTTGGTTCCTGGTGTCTTTTGCTGATGCAAAAAGAGACACAAGGAACACATCATAAGAGACCCAACAAAGCAGGGAGCGGAGGTGGCTCAAGCAATTATGAGCCTCCCTCCCACACCAGAGGTCCTGGATTCAGTTCCCAGTGCCTCCTAAAAAGACTAGCACATAACAAACGGACACAGAAAATGCAAACAATGAGGGAGTGGGGAGAAATACATAAAATAAAATAAATCTTAAAAAAGTAAAAAGAAAAATAAAAGGATACTTCTGAATCTGTGTGGGAAACAGACTGTCAGGAAGCAAAGGCAGAATATTGAAGTCACATATGGTGAGGATGGCTTGGACCAGCACAGTAGCCATGGATAGGGAGAGAAGTGGTTGGATTCTGGGTCTCTTTGGAAGGCAGAGCTGACAGGATTGGATGTGGGGTAGGAAAGAAAGAAAGAGAAGAATCAAGCATGACTGTTAGGTTTCAGATTTGAAATACTGGGTATTTGTGTTTCTAGCCACTTGAGATGAAGGAGATTGTAGTAGGAGTCAGTTTTTGTTTGTTTGTTTTTGGTGGGAGGAGGTCAGTTTTAGATTTATACATGAGAAGAATGTAATTTCTAATAGCTGCATGCAAATATTATCAAATAATGGCACAAACTGTGCTCATATCCCTTTAAGGTCCCAGAAAGATGCTAACAGAGATTTTTTTAAAAACCATTAAAATGTAGGAGAGTAGAATGTGGAGACCTAATGCTGACTAATTATCAACAGCAATTTGGGGGTTAGGTGGACCCCAGCAATAAGGAATTATACACACATAACGATGCTGCAACACTGCAAGATAGATTTTACTTAGAAATTAAATTTCAAGGCCTATTTGCAACTTCACACAGTATACATTACTTATGCTATCTGTATATTGAAATGGATTGAAAGAGTCTAGCGAGAGGAGGTAGTGATCAAAAGTATTAATGCAATACTCTTTCTTTACTGTGATAGATAACTCTTCCTGGTGTGTCATCCTTTTAATGTCCTAAATATTTGGTGTTCTCCACTGACTTACATCTCTGTCAAGCTACAATGAATTATGCTGAAGATTCTTATTTAATGCTCCTTCCCTCCTGAAAAATCAATTTCCATGACCATTAGTCTCTAAGTTATTTTGATGAGGCATTTCAGAATCCATTAGAATGTAAATAAAAGGAGCGATCCCATGCCGGATATTTTAAGAATTAAGTGGCTCTTAAAAATGGTTTATTTTTATTTTTCATAAACAGTGATATATTCAAAGCCACCTCCAAGTTGGAGTGAGTGGCGCTTTAACTGGGTATTTTGAGAGTTCTTTTCTTGTGGGTGATGGCGAAGGAGGCAGAAGTTGGGAGGTGGCTGGGAAGCTCGTGGCCTGCAGAAGCCTTTGAAGTGGCTGGTGGCCAGCTGGAAAGGAGGCTGTGGGCGTGGGTGTGTGGGGAAGCTGTGAGGGGAAGGCGGTGTGAGGAACAAGTGGAGATGGTAGAAAATGTTCTCAAAGGCAAGGGAGGCAAGCGAGGAGGTGAGAAGTTAAGGCAGAGGAGGAATGTCTTGCATTGTTAGTGGCCATAAGATTTAACTTGAGAGAGATTTAATTTTGGTCATTGGCCTAAAAATGATATGAGGGAGATGACTTCATGATTAAGATGAGTGTAGCAAATGTTAATTTAGGGCCTCTCTGGTGCTTTGCAATGTTGGGCACTTCTGGTATGTAAAATTCTTTGGTGGAGTGTTTTGATACTTTTCTCTCCACACTCTCTTTTTCATGAACTTTGGATGCCCCTGCCACCCTGCGTCTCTGCCCCCAACCCTCTGAAGACCTCTTTAAAGTTTTTTTGAAATAAAGTTCAGAGATATACTTAGCACAGTTATCTGATTATAAATTTAGCTACTGCCTGGGAGTTTCATAGAACATCAGTTTCATATGGAAAGAAAAATTTCCTAGACCACAAAATTCTCAGTCTGTATTCTTTCTTCCTTTTTTTTTTTTTTTTTTAAAATTAGAGATGTTGCAAGTTTACAGAAAAATCATGCAGAAAATACAGAGTTCCCATATACTTCCACCCCCACCTATTATTAACACCTTGCATTAGTGTGATACATTTGTTACAATCGATGAAAGAATATTATCTTAATTTTACTATTAACAATAGTCCATGGTTTATATTAAGGTTCACTGTGTGGTACAGACCTATTTTTTTAAATTTAAAATTTTAGTTAACCTATGTACAATCTAATATTTCTCCTTTTAACCACATTCAAATATATTATTCAGTTCTAATTACATTCACAATGTTGTGCTAATCACCACTATCCATTACCAAAACTTTTCCATCACCTCAAATAGAATCTGTACAATTGAAGTATTAACTTCCCATTCCCTATCCCTGACTCCAGACCCTGGTAACCTATTTTCTAGTTTCTGACTCTATGAATTTGATTATTCTAATAATTTCATATCAGTGAGATCATACAATATTTGTCTTTTTGTATTTGGCTTATTTCACTCAACATGATGTCTTCAAGGTTTATCCATGTTGTTGCCTGTATCAGAATTTCATCCTTTTCATAGCTGAATAATATTCCATTGTACGTATATACCATATTTTGTTTATCCATTCATCTGTTGATGGACACTTGGGCTGCTTCCATGTTTTGGCAATTGTGAATAATGTCACTGTAACTATTGTTCATGCAAAAATCTCTTTGACTCCCTGTTTTTAATTCTTTTGGGTAAATTCCTAGAAAGTGGGATTGCCAGGTCATGTGACTATTCTATACTTAGGTTTCTGAGGAACTGCCAAAATGTGTTCCACTATGATTGCATTTTACATTCCCACCAACAATGAATGAGTCTTTATTTATTTACATCCTCTCCAATACTTGTAATTTTCCATTTTCCCCCCAATAGTCACCATTCTAGTTGGTGTGAAATGGTATCTCATTTTGGTTTTATTTTGCATTTCCATAACGGCTGATGTTGAGCATCTTTTCATATGCTTTTTGACCATTGGTGTATCTTCTTTGGAGAGATGTCTATTCAAGACTTTCACCCATTTTTAACTGGGTTGCTTGTCTTTTTGTTACTGGGTTGTAGGATTTCTTTATATAGTCTGGATAGTAAACCCTTATAGGATATGTGGCTTTCTTTTCCCATTGAGTGGACTTGGCACCCTTGTCAAAAATCAGCAGGCTGTAGACCTGAAGGTTGATTTCTGGACTCTCAACTAAATTCCATTGATCTATATTTCTGCCCTTGTACCAGTATCGTGCTTTTTTTTTTCTTTCATAATTGAGATTTTATTGGTTGTTTTAAAGATCAGCACACAGACATTATGACCAATTTGTACACAATTCTTAATATACATACCAAAAACCTAAAAAGCCATATAGTTGTTTTTCTAAAGGTATTCCAGTGACTTTCCAACTTAAAATTTGGAGGCTAATTTTCCTTAAGAGGATATCAAGTACCAATATCTTCAAATATTGATAAACTGTTACATCTTTAAGTCCCACTAATTCACAATTTAATATCATACATACATTTCCAATCTTTCACAGCACATAATAAAGTTATTAGAAAAACTGGATGACCACGACCAAGGATGTTACAGAGTGCACACACTTCTGATAAAGAGAGCCAAGATTAGGGAGTGATTTTTCAGAAACAATTCTACTAAAAAACCTGGGAATGGAAATAATTTAAAATGTTCAACACATATTAAATCACATGCTTGTAATTGCAAATCACCTTTAGTATGTGTTATATGACATAAAAACTGCCACCACCGCCCCATGGAATGTTAAGTTAATATCTAAGACAGTCAAAGCCCATAATTCAATATCCCACTATTTTCTGGTTGTACTGAAAAATAAACAACCAGCAAATTATTTCCCCTCTTAAAAAACAAAACAAAACATTATACTAAAAATAATGGGATGAGGTGGGATTCCAATTTCCTTCTTAAAAATGTTTCTTCTAGGTTTCTAAAAAACTTGCATTTACAAAAGAGCTGATAAAAATATTCCTGTGGATTGTACAAGAAGGGAGAAACAGGGACCACTGATTAGACATGGTATGTGGTACTGATCAGGCTCGGCTTCTTTCTCTTGTGCTTCATCAGAGGCTGGACACTCCTCATTTTTAGTTTCTCCATTTTCTGCAGGTAAATCTTTAGTTTCTTGGTTAACCACTTCAGCTTGTTTTCCCTTTGCTCTCCTTTTTCCTTTTGGCTGCACTTCTTTGTCTGAGGTTGATCTTTACCCCCTGCCTTATTTGGCTTCGTTTCCTCTTTCACAGGAACACGGGTTGCTGATAGCCTCGCCAACCTTCTCTTGGGCTTCTCCTTTCCAGACGCTTCCCCGAGCTGACCTTCCTCTTGGCCATCCTGGTGGAGCTGCAGGCCACAGAGCTCCTAGAGCCTTCGCGAAGCTGGGCTGATGGCTGAGGCCACCCTTCCCGCTGCCCGAACTCCACCAGTATCATGCTGTTTTGATTATTGTGGTTCTGTAATGAGTGTTCAGATTGGAAAGTGTGACTCCCCCAACTTTGTTCTTCTTTTTCAAGATGGCTTTGGCTATTTGGGGCACTTTACCCTTTCATTTAAATTGGATCATTGGCTTTTCCATTTCTGCAAAGAAGACTGTTGGAATTTTGATTGCGATTGTGTTGAATATGTAAATTTATTGGGGGAGAATGGACATCTTAACAATACTTAGTCTTCCAATCCCTGAACACGAATGCTCTTGCATTTATTGAGGTCTTTTTTGAATTCTTTTAGGAATGTTGTGTAATTTTCTGTGTGTAAGTTCTTTACATCCTTGATTATATTAATTTGGATATTTGATTCTTTTAATTGCTATTGAAAATAGAATAATTTTCTTGATTTCCTCTTCAGATTGTTCATTACTAGTGTATAGAAACTACTGAATTTTGCATGTTGATCTTGTACCCCACCACTTTGCTAAATTTGTTTATTTGTTCTAGTAGCTTTGTCGTATGTTTTTCAGGATTTTCTCTAAATAGTGAGGCAGTATAGAATAGGCACCTATGGAGGAAGGGGCAGAAAACCTAATAAGCCACACAAGCACCACCTGGTAAGAGAAACTGAGGCAACGGGCCTGTAGACTAGCATCAGCCTGCTAAGTCACATGGGCAAGTTAGGAAGGGGCTACTTAGAGCACACACCCTGCAGCTTACAGCATACCCCCAATGGCTGTGTTATCCCAAGGCAGCCAGCAAAGAGGCAAGAGGCAAGAGGGGACCCCCGGCCCCCTCCCCCACTCACCTAGCTTTCAGTTTACCTCACGCCTCGTGGACAGTGACCAGAGGTTAATCACCGCTGGTCAACATGCCCCGCAGAGGTCATGGACAGCAGCTAGAACCAATCACCACTGGACAGCAACCCCCACACCCTTAACCCACCACACCCCCAAGTCCTTGTTTATCCGCACAGATCCTAGAGCCCCGGACTCCATAAAGCACAGAACCCCAGGGCAGAAAGTGCACGGCGCTACCTTGAGCATGCCTGCACCCATGTCTTGGGTGTGTACTTATCTTCCTTTGCTTTACCCCCCAATTAATTCTCTGCTTGTCTGATTAATTTGTGGCTCGTCCTTGAATTATTTCTCGCAACGAAGCTAAGATCCTAGACACCAACAACAATAGGATCATGTCACTTCTTCCTTTCCAATTTGGATGCCTTTTTCTTTTTCTTCCCTAATTGCCCTGGCTAGAACTTCCAGTACAATGTTGAAAACAGGGTGACAGTGGGCATCCTTGCTTGTTCCTGATCTTAGATTGAAAGTTTTCAGTCTTTCAATCTAAGTGGGTTTTTCATATATGCCTTTTATCATGTTGAGGGCATTTCCTTCTGTTCCTTGTTTTCTAGGTATTTTTTATGAAGAAGCAGTGTTGGATTTTTTCAAATGCCTTTTCTGTGTCAATTGAGGTAATCATGCAGTTCTTTTCCTTTGTTCTGTTACTGTTGTGGTATTACATTGATTGATGTTCTTATGTTAAACCACCCTTGCATACATGGGATAAATCCCACTTGGCCATGGTGTGTAACTTTTTAATGTGCTGTTAAATTCAGTTTGATAGTATTTTGTTGAGGATTTTTGCATCTTAATTCATAAGGGATATTGGTCTGTAATTTCTTTTCTGGCTATAGTATTAGGATGATATTCAGTTCATAGCATGAGTTAGGGAGTGTTCCCTTCTCTTCAATTTTTTGAAGGAATTTGAGCAGGATTGGTATTAATTCTTCTTGGAATATTTGGTGAAATTCCTCTGTGAAGCCATCTGGTCCTGAGCTTTCTTTTGTTGGGAGGGTTTTGATTATTGATTCAATCTTTTCACTAGTTCTGTTGAGATCTTGTAGTTGTTCTTGAGTCAGTGTAAGTAGTTTGTATGTTTCTAGGAATTTGTCCATTTCATCTAGGTTATCTAATTTCTAGGCATACAGTTGTTCATAGTATCCTCTTTTAATCCATTCTATTTCTGTGGGATCAATAGTAATGTCCCCCTTTTCATATCTAATTATAGCTATTTATGCTCTCTCTTTTCTCTTTGTCAGTCTGACTAAAATGTGTCAATTTTATTGATCTTTTCAAAGCATCAACTTTTGGTTTTGTTGATTCTCTTTATTGTTTTCTATTCTTTTTTCTCATTTATCTCTTTGCCAATCTTTGTTATTTCCTCCCTTCTGCTCATTTTGTGTTGAGTTTTTAATATATATATATATTTACATCTGCATTTCTGAAAGTTTGTGGAAGTGTCCTCTCAGCTTTCTCATCACACAGTTGCAGGCCTCATTTCCATTCCTTCCAGAAGCAATAGGTGACTTCCTTCCCTGGGGCACATCCCAAGTTGCTGCCTGGATCCCTGAAACATTTAGAAGTCCTAATGGAGGGAAGCCATGAAATATTATAGTGAAAAGAAGAGAGAGACAAGAATTCCTTTTCTCTGTGTAACACAAACCTTTCTCTCCAAATGACATTTTCTTCCTTATGTTCTGTAGGATTTTACCTTTCTTGGACAGAGTCACGTCCACCCTCCCTTAGTAGTCTCTCTTCTTAGTCGGTTTGGATCTCTCACCCTGTACTTTGTCATCTCATTGATTGCATATGGCTATTCTCTAAGATACATGGGTTTAGTCCCCTTTTACAGATAAGAAAACCTCAGCTCAGACAAGTAATCTGGAAAAGGTTCCAGAGTGAATAAGGAGCTAGGATTTGAAGCCTGGTCAGTCCAAATCCCAATTCACAAACCTCAGGCTTTCCCACTACATTCTAAGAGCTGGTTGAGCAACAAAAAAGGGTGATGGGGAAGGGTATTTCAAGCAGAGGAAATTCACTTGAAGAGGCAGAAGTGCCCAGAAAGTCTGGGGAACACAGCGTGGTTCAGAATAGCCAAAAGGCCTAGGAAATAAGTATGTTGGGATGAAACTGGGGAGTTTTATATTAGAGGTGTGTACACACAGGAATATGACAATCATGCTCAGAACCATTGCTGGAGCATACGATTGACTCACGTGGTGTGATTTTAGGGGCTTTCAGAGCATACTCCTCCACCACCCCCAGTCTCTCTTTCCTCAACCCCTTTATGGCGCAGAATTTCTAATCTCCAAACTTCATTCCTTTAGGTTAGTTAGAAATTATTTTTTATTAAAGGGAACATACCTTTTATTGAGTATAGGATGATAAATATTTGCAGTTTTTAACACCCTGTTCATTCATTCATCCACTTACTCTTTCTTATGTTTGACCCACTCATTAGGTGGAAAGATTTTAAAATGCACCCCAACAGCTCCTGACTCCAAGGCTTGTAACTATTTGTGGAAACAAACTATTGAATACATAGAAAAAATTTATAATAGATAACTGTGTAGGTGCTACAGCTGTGGTCACTCTGCCCACACAAAGGGCCCTCGATAAATCATTGCACAAGGACTAGGAGACTTAGAGAATGATTCCTTGATGACTCAACAGATCAGCTGTCTTATAAGGAGAAGTGATTTACCAGCTGGAGGGGGGGCAGCAGGGAGGTAAAAGTGCTCTAAGAAGAGAGAGAGAAGAAGCATGTGCAGAAGACCAGAAATGAGAGAGAGAACCTCACTTAAGGAATCCATTCAATTTGGCTGGAAGTTAGAATGTATAGAGGTGGTAATGAGACAGGTTTTAATGAGCAGGGATGAAAGATGAGGACAGCTCAGCAAGAGAGAGAAAACCAAGGGCTCCTGTTTTTTTAAAAAACATACTAAGGAATTTTATTTTATTCTGAATGCAGTGGGCACTTTCTTGTTTTAAACTGGGGAATGGATTTTTAAAGTGGAGAATAAAATCTGTGACTGAGAATATGGCAGTACAGAAAATATTTGAGAGGTGGTCAAAACTATAGGAAAGCAAATCTAAGTAAGAGTTAATGAGGATAATGGGAATGGAAATTGGGGGATCAATTTTAGAGCTAGTTAGAAAGTAGAATATATATGTATACATATAAAATCATATATAATAATCATATATATAACCATATACATATAAAAAAATTGGATGTTGGGGTGGGGAAATGAAGTGCATGGTTTGCTCCTGTATTAGTCAGCCAAAGGGGTGCTGATGCAAAATACAAGAAATCAACTGGCTTTTATAAAGGGTATTTATCTGGGGTAGAAGCCCACAGTTACCAGGCCATAAAGTATAAGTTAGTTCCCTCACCAGAGTTTATTGTCATGTGTTGAAGCAAGATGGCTGCCAATGTCTGTGAGGGTTCAGGCTTCCTGGGTTTCTCTCTTCCCGGGGCTTGCTTATCTCTGGATTCAGCTCGTTTGCTCTCCCCAAGGCCAGCTGTAGAATATCAGGCGAATGCTTGTCTCTATTCCTGGGACCTTTTCTCCCTCCTCACAACCAAGCTCCTCTGTGTGCTTACTTCCTGGTGCTCCAGCTCAAAACTCCTGGGGCTCCAGCTCAAAACTCACCAAGGAGCGGGGACTCAATGCCCTACTGACATAACTCAATCAAAGCCCTAATCATAATTTAATCAAATAAAAGTAAAACCTCTGAATCCAATACACTCTAATATGCCCAGAGGAAAAGACCAGCTCACAAACATAATCCAGTAGCTATTTTTGGGATTCATGACCAATACCAAACCGCTACAGCTCCTCTACTGCCACCTCATCTCTGAATTAAGAAACACAGAAATACAGAAAGAGGAATGAATTGTTCTTTCTTCATACTTTATCCATGAATATAGGGACAGGCAGAAATAATTAGTTCAACTTGTGGCTGAGGCACCAATGGAACATCCAAGTGGAGCTATGCATTAGGTGGTTGACCATGGTGGTTCCACTGAAGATTGAAGGTCACCATCTGGACCATGGGTGAGAGCCAGTTGACTGTTCTCCCTCATGAACACATGCATCTCCCTGTGCCACTGCATGGCATTTGCAATCAGGAGAGAGCTATGCTCTGGGGGATGGATACTTAGGAATCATCAGCATTGGGTTGAAACCCTAATTTTGGATAAGGTCAGGGAGAATATATAGAGGAAGAGAACTGGAGGAGAGAGAGACTGATTGTGCCCCAAGAACTTGGGGATAATCAAAATGAGATGGCCCTTGGAGAGTTAAACTTTGAAGGCAACAAACTATCTTCTTACTCAAA
This sequence comes from Tolypeutes matacus, assembly GCA_026826555.1. NCBI lineage: Eukaryota > Metazoa > Chordata > Mammalia > Cingulata > Chlamyphoridae > Tolypeutes > Tolypeutes matacus. Next base: position 61,377,386 of record JAKSZT010054334.1, read on the forward strand.
CAGATGGCTCCTGGTCTTGAAACCAGGACTTATTCTTCTAATCTGATTGAATGTATTAATTTCTCTAAGGAAATAGAGTGTGTTCATCCAGATGGGGCTTGTTGAGTCATGGAGACTTATGAAGGGGGTGAAGGACACGGACTGTCAGAGCTCATGCACACATTCCCCAGGAGAGATGGGAGGAGGCTCTAATAAAGAACGTCATGCATCTCCATACTGTTGGCAGGTCCATGTCTATAGGGAGGCAGCACTCATGGGTTATATCAGCCTGTTGCTATTGAACTTGCCATTTGTCAGATTTCATGTTCACAGGGAAAGCTTCTGATCAGTATTTGGCTTCCTACTATAAATACATTAGTTTCTCATCGCTTCTTTAATAAACTGCCACAAACTTGGTGGTTTGCAATAATGGAAATCTGTTCTCTCATAGTTCTAGAGGTCAGAAGTCAGAGATCAGCGTCACTGGTTTGATTTCACCAAAATTAAGGTGTCGGCAGGCCACACTTATCCTCCAGTGGCTCGAGGGGAGAATCCGGTCTTTGCCTCTTCCATCTTTGGGTGGCTGTCAGCTTTTCTTGGCTTTTGGCTCCATCACTCCAGTCCCAGCTTTTGTGGTCACATTGCCACCTCCTCTTCTTCTGTGTGCATGTGTATGTGCGCATGCATATAAAATCTCTCTCTTTTCCCTCTCTTTATAAGGATACTTGTGCTTCCATTTAGGGCCCACCAAGATAATCCAGGATAATCTCCCCTTATCAAGATCCTTAACTTAATCAAGTCTACAAAGATTCTTTATTCAATTAAGGTCACATTTACACATCTCGGGGATTATGGCCTGCCATCTTTAGGGCTACCATTCAGCTCACAGAAGTAAGCGTGGAAACTCTGCGATTCAACTAAAAGCCATCGATTATATACTTTGGATGGATTTTTATGGTATGTGAATATAACTCAGTACAATTGTGTAAACAAAAAAAGTAAGTGTTTTGACCCTACGAGGAACACTGACTTGCCGTGACTGATAATATCAGGTTTCTGAGATGGAAAGGACTAGAGTGAATTCTTGTGTGAGTGAAAGCCTCCCTGCAGGGCTACATGAGGACATGTACCTCTCTGCAGCTCTGTGGGTCATTCCATGGCAATGCACCATCCTTCCTCCTTTTAGAATTTCTATAGGAAGCATCTTCCTGGCAGAACAATTGGTGGGTGAGAGCATAACAAGCAATTGAATGGAAACAGAATGTACCGTAATGACCAGAAGGGGCTGGGCTGAGGACAAGCTGAAGAGGTAGCAAGTGACCTGAGCATGGAGACAGGAGAGCTTTGAACAAATAGGTTTTAGTACCAAAAAATCAAAACATGAGTCAGCCTATGCTAAAGACTGTGTTGGTTGTGCTTCCTTGATAAGAAGTCTAATAATAGCTTGCACTTACTGAGTGCTACTTGCCAGGCACTGTTCTTAGCTTTGGTATGCATTAATTTATTTGATTCTCCAAAAATTCCTAGGCTTTAGATACTAATATGATTCTTATTTTACGAGTGGTGAAACCTAAGCACAGAGGAGTTAAGTAACTTGCTGAAGGTAACTCAGCCTGAAAGGGGTAGATTGAAGTGCGACAATCTGGTCTCAGAACCCATGCCTTTGGCTTTAGGGCCAACCACATATAACCTAATTTGTGCTCTTGAGTATGTTTATTTGCCCTTTTTCTTGTTTTCCTAGTAAGTTATAGCTTGTGGAGGCCAAGAGGTATGTTTTGTGGGAGCCATGGGACTTGTCAGCAGCCTCAGCAGCACTCCATGCCCAGTGAGGTACACTTCGTGCCAGTTGTCATTGGCTGTTGTGAGGGAGCTACCTGAGTCTCACAGAAGAGGAATCTGGGGCTAATAAAGGAAAGCTTTGCAAGCAACCAAAATTTCCGGCAGCAAGTAAGAGTCTTCGTAGCATCTATGATGTGTTTCATCTGCGATATGTTTTCAGGAGTAAAAAGGAGATTATTTTGATGGAAGATGTGGCTTTGTAGGGCACATTTCACTGTTGACTTTCAGAACGTGAGTGAAAGATGACACTTATAGCTAGAAATAAAGGGAAGAAACCAGACTGCCTTGAAGCTTTCATTTAAATTTCATCTCCATTTCAATGTTTTCTTAAATAAAACTTCAAAAAAAATTTATATGTGTAGAACCGAAACTCTTCTAAGGTGCCTCTGGGTAGGGGGATTTAAAGAAGGCCAACAAGAAGAGAGAGAAGTTAAAAATTAGGATGAATAGGCAATTGGGCAAATAGAGCTGTCATGTCCCTGAAACGTCCATTGGAGCTGCAACCAAGAAGAAAAAAATTCACCAGAATAGAGAAAAAATTAAACACGCATAGAGCATGAATATGCATTCTATCCATGTGATTTTTGTTCCACAGTTGAAGTTATAGGAAAATGTGAGAGGCGGTTTCTGTCTTTCAAGAACCTGAAACACTCCTCATGAAAATCTCACCTTCATAGATATGGGGATTTGTCAATCTTTTTATATAGCAACATCTACTTAATTTTGGAGCCAATTGAAGATAAATAGCACTTTTTTATTATTTTTATTTTTTATTATTTTAACTAAAGGGAAACTAGGATTCTAATGGGGATAAATGCTATGTTCAATTCCACAATGTCACAGATAGCAACTGGGATTTAGGGCCATAAGGCTCTCATCAGCCCACCAGGCTTTCCATGCTCAGAGAGACCAGAAGATGGCGGCTATTCATGTTGGCCTCTTCAAGTCCCTTGGTCACTCATATGCAGAGGTTAAGCCTGAAAAACCAAAGCACACTGGATTGATTTCATCAACCTCCTGACATCACATATCATGAGAGAAGGGTCTACCCCACTTCACTTAGGAATCAGAGAAGGAAAGCTTTACACACACACACACAAACACACACACACACACGAGCTGCCCTCCACTATAATATAGTATACTCTCGAATCTCCTTTCCCACTCACCCAGCTTCTAAAATCATAACAACACAATCCATTCCAGAACGTCCAGGGAGTCAGGATCAAAAGAGTTGTCTCTTTAGATGTCTTTGCCTTAACATTTCATGATTTACAAATGGATAATTGTGTTGTAACCCTCAGATATCTTCAGCCAGTCCTAGACTTTCGGGTGCCTGCTGTTATATTTTAAGTCCACTATCCTCCCCTTCCCTCAGCCTAAATATTAAGAATCCCAGTTTATATGCACTTTTATAGAAGAGATAGTAGAAAAATGTTGCCTTTTTAAAAATCTTAACCAAGAGGCAGTTACTAGCCTTAAGTCTGAGGGCAAACAACAGGCCTCTTTTCGTACCTCCTTTGTTGTTGGAAAGGGCTCCTAACCAAATACAGGAATAAGGCAATGGTTAATCACTTTTGGGAAAAGTTGCAGATCTCTGGTTGTCATTGATATGGAGATGCTGGACAGATTTTAAAACCACTTGTCTTTCACTGTAGTTCATCTTAATTTTATCATCCCCATCCCTAGTCCAAATTTCATTTCAACATTAGGACCTTAGAACTCTAAAATACTCATAAAAGACCTAAGGGAGACAGAGAGCCAAAAGAGATCTTGGAAATTTATCTACTCTGTCCCTCAGGCATCCAACAAGACAGTGTTTAAATTTTAAATTGCTTTATACAAGGAGAAGATACATTATGGTTAAAGATATAATGTGTAATATTATAAAGAAAAAGCATTTTAAAATTTCTAGACCTGTGATAATTCTAAATCAAGAAAGCAATGAGCAAACATTTACGAAGCTTCAAATATGTACCTGACACTGCACTTAGAGAAGGGAAAACTGACCAAGTACATACTGAAAACAAAAAGATAGTTATACTGCATGGATGCATGTATCTGTATGTGTGTGTGTACAGTGTGACACCAGGCTTCTAGAAGGTGGCAAAAGTCATAAATTAAAGAAGCACTGTGTGTTTTTTGAAAAGGAGATGTTTTTTTATTTTACCTATGAAATATTTCCTTGGGCTAACTATGGTAACTTGGAGTTCCCCTCCCCCCCCGAGATTGTATCAATATTGAAAATCTTACCCAATTATTGTCCAACATTCAAAATTTCCAATAGAATTCATTTTACAATGGAGGAGATAGGATGCTAAAATCACAAAATAGTTTCTCATGTGAAATCACAAATCAAGTAGTGAATCAAGTCATAGTTTGATGGTTACTTGGAATGAGTAATAAGCCTTCTGAATGTACTTTCCTAGCTTGTGTTCGGATCCATTTAAATACGGTTCAGAGAGAAAAGAAATAAAGGATTTTGACACCTTTATCTAAATTATTATATTCTTATAAAAAGAATTCTCTTGCATTTTTATGTGAACTCCATATATAAAATAGATAAAAGTAGAGCCTCCCTGGTGAAAGTAAGACAGTCAGTTCCTTGCCTCCTCCTCTCTCTAGGTGGTTTCTTATATCCCACTGAGCTTTAGTTTTTGAACAGAGATGGAAAACCCCTAGCCCGAGGCAAATCCTAAAGGCTTTAAAACATCTCCTGATGTTTTCCTTTTGGGGAAATATAGTTTGAAGTATGGTTTTATGCAGGCAAACTTCAAACCAACAACCTCCCTAAAGACAATCAAGGAATTGACTTAAAAAATCCATAGAGGCATTTTTGACCTGATTCCTACTTCAGAAACTTAAAGCTTATCAAATCTTTTTTATTACTATTAATCTCCAAGACTTCTGAGGCTGGTTTTAGACTTGACAACTATTTTTTGGGTATTCTGCATGTTCAGGCTCTTTCTGATACTTACTTTTTTTGTTGTTAATTGTAAATAGTATGGATTGCATTCTTTGGAATTAGGACATATAGATTAGCCAAGCCTAATCTAAAAGATATTTTTTAAAAGATATTTTAAAAGATATTTCAGTCAAGAAAGAATAAATCAGCCCTTGGATATTTTCTAATTTGGATAAACATCGAAAGCAAGTCCAGACTGGTAGCACAAGTTATACATGAGACCTGGCTCAGTGGCCCAAACATACCTTGGGGGGTACATCACATGCAAGCACTGAACTGCCCCAGCCCACCTCGCTGTCCTGCTTCTCTCTGCTCCCTTCTTTATGGCTAAACCTCACATATCTACTTGTTCCTGCTCTGTCCACCCCCTAATTCTGATGGTCAATTGGTTACTTTCTTCATCACCTCAGTTTGAAACATGGGCTCACTGGCTTGTGGTCCATGGATGGGCTCAGAGTGACCCTCTCGTTTGGCAAGCCCGCTGCTCCTGCTTCTGCTGGATGCATCTGAGACTCAATGTTCTAGTTAAACTTACATTTAGCCAAAGATCACAGCAATTTAGAATATGGGATGATAGAAGAATTAGTGTGGAGACGACTAAAATCCACCTTTCAGGGCTTCATAATTAGGATGCAGTAACTACTCTGAATTGTATGCATGTGTGTAAGTGTGTATGTATATTTATATAAAACATCGGGATGCAGGATAATGCTAAGAACTCCATAAAACTTGTAAGGCCTGAATTCCTCGCACATGTCATCTTGAGACTAAATAAACCTTTGGGGACCTTACGTATCTGCAGATTTGCTCACTGCAGCCCTTCCTTCTGTTGCACACTTTCCACTGACTCTCATTGCATATCTTGCTCTTTTCCTCCGACTATGGGTTCCACTCACCCAGCTTCTCAGCAAAGAAACATGATCGTGATATTGTCACTGGCCCATGAGAAGCAGTTGAGGACTTTTCCTGTGGCTTTTTACAAGGTGGCTGAAGCCAAACACCAAAGTTTAAATTGCAAGAAGGGCATCAGGCACCACCTCTTAGGGCAGTGTTAAAACTAACTTCCAGGATTTTATGTTTTCCAATTGGCATCCATCAGAGCTTTATGACTTGTCCCATAGGGGTCAAATCCTGGCTTGTTCTGCATGTGTGTTGTGGAGCCAGCCTTTCCTTTCTGCAGTCATTATTGCTGTGCAGGCAATGACCAGAAATTAAGAGTAAGATTGTTTGTGGAGGTTGGTCTCATGGGCATGTGTATTTGCTGATAACAGAGACAAAGGGAAAAGGAAAACAACCATCCAAAAATACCTAACCCCAGCCTCTTAAAAAGATTTGGTGATGCTTTCTTTTGTATTAAGCATGTTTCTCTATTAAACCACTAATGACCTTGTAGTACAACACATTCAGTATAAAATCATTTATTAGATACTTTCCTCAGGGACAAATGATGGAGAGATGCACCCTTTATTTGTAGGTCAAGTTTTAAGAATGATTTACTTTTATAGTACCGTTTACCAATTATGAAACTTTCTGTGTACATTACCTCATTTGCTCCTCATCACAATTATTTATGATAAGTGGGGCAGGAATTATGACGTCTATTTTATGGATGAAGGGATATTAAATGATTTGTCTCCAAATCACATGGTGAGTAAATGGCAGATACAAAATTCAAGTCTAGGTCTCCTGACCCCAGAAACTTTGCTTTTTCTATTTAACTCAGTTGAACATTTATGTTGGGACAAGAAATAAGTAAAGATCCATGCAAGCTGCTGAAGGAAGCAGGGCAGGGTGATGGGAGGGAGGTCTCTGGGTTACTAGGAGCCAATTAGAAGGCATTGGCTCCAAGTGGAAAGGAGCCCACAAGGATTTACAGAACACTGAAATAACGTTTATGTCCAGAAATGGTGGACCAGATGCCCAGAGAAGTCCCTTCCCATACCTAAGACCGGAAGATTCTTGATATATAATTTTCAAAATATGCTTTGAAAGTGCATGGAAGTGCTTGCTCTACATACATAAAAGAGACTGGGAGCTGATAAGCGAGGGTTAGAATGAAGAGGAAATGTTCTGCCTGAAGAGCAGAATTGCATCCAGCATACTTCCTGGAGGAAATTGCTATCCCTAGTAGATAGGAGCCTGGATTTTAATGGGAAGGTATGCTGGGGAAAGTTGATGGGGCCTGGGATCTGAACAAATGGGATGCTAAATCAGGGAAGCATGTATATATAAGGCTGGGAACAGCTCTGTGAATAAGAAAAAAATAGCTCTGCAGAGAGAGGGAGTGGAGGAAAAATTCCCCCTTAATTCCTACTAGAAGTCACCTGATCAGGAGTCTGAAGTCAAAAGTCACAATATCTGTGGTCAGAAATCAAAGCTCAAAATTAAATCAACAATGATTCCAGATTGTTGGAGATTCAGGTGTCTGGCAGAATCAAGCTAAACACTTTTCCAAAGAACCATGCTTTCAAACTAGGCAGATTGCAAAGAATTTCCATGGACTCAGCTCCAAGAAACATTGGCTCACCTTTAAATGTCTCAAACACATGAGGAAATAAGTCACGGGCAATAGAAATAAACTGCAGAATAAGACCTGCAAAGACTGCTGATACTGGAATTTTAGATAGAAATAAAAAATAGGGATGTTTAATATGCTTAAAGAAATAAAAGAGGCATTGAACGTATATAGAAAGACCAGAGACTATCAAAGTGACCAAAATCATTTGAAAAAGAACTAATTCAGACTTCTATACATAAAATTTTATGGTAATTGAATTAGAAATTAGAAACTTAAAGTATGTGATAAAACTGAAAAGACACTAGTGAAATGAAAGGGGTATCTAAAGAAACTATTTCAAATGCAGCACGGAGAAATAAAAAGAAGAAAATTATAAAAAGAAAGGCTAATTGACATGGAGAATTGAATATGAAAGTCCATGAGCCAGCTATCAATTATGGCTCTCAGCTTCAAATCCATCTTTCTTTGACCTGCTTTGTCATCCTGGAGCTGGATCCTGCAAATATTTCTCCTTTGACAACTGACAAAATGCTAGGCTTCATTGATAGAAGTTTCTGGAGTGACACTGCTAAAGTGTCACTTTTTGTTTGTTTTTTTTAAAGATTTTTAGTTTCATTTTTCAGATTCTTGTATGCACATTAAGTACTATATAAGCTTTTCTTTAGGAGATCAGTATTAGACTTGGGGTTAAGTTATGTAATCTGAACTTATTTGGAGAAATACAACCTAGCCTTTCTGCTTGTAAATATTGAAAAGAGCTGCAAAGTTAGAAAACAGGGAAACATTGCTCTCACTTTTTAACTTCACTATTGGGTTAACTGTTGTTTAATGTTGTTTACCCTTAAGATAGTTCAAAACAAAAAGAAAACAAAAACAAAAACAAAAAAACAAAAGAAAAAAAAGATAGTTCAACCATATTATCAAATGATATGCAAGAAATTATTATTATTATATTCCATTATTATATTCAGCACTGGCCTGCACAGACTTCTCCTGTGCCCTTGACTACACTCTCCCCCGCCAGTCATTGCTTCTGAATGGCTCCAGCCTGCCCCCACCCTGCAGCCACAGAGGGTCATTTCTTCAGGTCATCTCTGGCCTGCCCACACCTTCTGGCAACAGAAAGCTTCTTCTACAGGCCAGTTCTGCCCCCATGTATTTGGGCAAACTTTTCTACCCTTGGCAAGCTGTGTCTTCCTATGGCAGCCTCAGGCTCTTCAAAGAGGTCTGCCTTGGTTTGAGGTCTGGACAGGGCTCTCTTAGTTCCTTTAGTGTCCACTCACCTTCAGCCTAGAGGTAGTAGCTGTTTTTTATGCACCTGTTACTTCTGGAGCCCACAGACTCCTCTGTTACTCCTTTTTGCCATTAACTATCTCCTACTAATTAATAATTATTTATATTAAATTTATCCTATTCAAATAACCTCTGTGGCTTCTGCCTACTGACTGGATCCCAACTGATCTAGCCCAGCCCAGGGCTAATGGAAGGTCCAGAAGGAAGAGAATTAAGGGAAAGGTGGAGAGGCATTATTCAAAGAGATCATGGCTGAGAATATTTCCAGGGCTAATGAAAAGCCCCAATCCTCAGATTAAAAAACCCAACATATTCCAAGCAGGAGAGACAGAAAGAAGTCCACATCTGTACACACTGTGGTGACATGGAAGACTACCAAGACTAAGGAGAGTGAAAGAAATGCAGATTAATTTCAAAGGATTAGATAGGCAGCTAATATCTCAAGAGCAACAATGTATAATATATTCACAATCCTGAGAGCAATGGTTCTTAACCTAGAATTGTATATTCAATAAAAGTCTCTTTCAAGAAAAAGTGCTAAATAATGGCATTTTCAGAATAAAAGTGGAGATTTTATTATTAACCAGTATTCATTTAAACCAGGGGTTCTTAAAAAGGGGTCCGTGAACTTGAATTGAAATTCAAAAAACATTATTCTTATGGGGACGTGTTGGTGCGTGTGTGATATATTTATTAAATAATACACAGTAGAATGTGGACTTAGTAAGGGGTCCATTGTTTTCATCTGACTGGCAAAAGGGTCTGTGGAACAAAAAAGGTTAAGAAGCTCTGATTGACTTCAGATGGATGAATATGATCCCAGATTAAGATTTGATATGCAAAAAGGAATAGTGAGCAAAGGTAGTGCTAAATATGTGGATAATTCTAAATGTCCATTGACTACATAAAATAATAATACAATGTCTCCTTATGAGATTCAGTATTCTCAATAAGAATTCTGGATAAGAAGTTCACATCCATCAGGAGAAAGAATATATGGAATTTAAGCATTCTAAGGTATCATTTTGGAATAGAGTAAAATGATATGATTAACTTTATATTTGATAAGCTAAAAATGCATGTTAGCATTTCTAGAGTCACCATTAAAATAATAATGTGCATAACTTATAAATTACTGAACAGAAACTAGTTTCAAGGAAAAAATGGGGAGTTGGAGGAAGGCCATAAATTAGTAAAAGCAAGTAGAAAGCACAGAATAAGTCTGTAGAAATAAATCACACATATCCATAATGCCAATTAATGTAAATGGAAAAAATTCTTGAATATAAACAGAGACTGTAAGACTATTGGAGGAAAACCTCACTTTACTTTGCTTATAGATATGGCTAAAACATGAAAACATAAAAAGGTAAGGATGTAGGGAAAATCAACTTTTATTTATATGAATCAAAATAGACTATATTAAAAACAAAGGGAAGGGGATGTGGCTCAAGCAATTGGGCTCCTGTCTACCATATAGGAGGTCCAGGGTTCGATTCCTGGGGCCTCCTGGTGAGTGCAAGCTGGCCCATGCAGGAATGCTGGCCCACACAGAGTGCTGGCCTGCGTGGAGAGCTGGCATAGCAAGATGATGCAACAAAAAGAGACAGAGAGGAGAGACAGTAAGAGATGCAGCAGACCAGGAAGCTGAGGTGGCGCAAGAGATTGAGAACCTCTCTCCCACTCTGGAATGTCCCAGAATTGGTTCCCAGTGCCGCCTAATGAGAAGACAAGCAGGCACAGAAGAACACACAGAGAATGTACACAGAGAGCAGACAACGAGTGCAAAACAATGAGGGGAGGGGCGAGGAATAAATAAATAAATCTTTAAAACAAAAAAAAAAACTACAAAAAGAATCACCAAAGTATTGGCTGAAGAAAATATGTGTGGAATGAGAACATTCACATAAAACTAAAAACCAAGATAAACTAATCAATATATTGTTTAGAAAAATATATGTATTTATAGAGGTGTGTGTGCACTATATATATATATATATACACACACACACACACACACATATATATATATACACACACACACATATGGTAATATTACAAAAAATAAGAAAGGGATGGTTAACACAAAATTTAGGACTGTTACAGTTGGTCAGTTTGATGTAATTATGCTTTTCTTCTACATCGCCATCCCTTCGTCAAAGGGGGGAGGGGATTTTTTAAAGTGTATTTTCAATTGAGAAATATAACATATATTAAGAATTTTGATATATGTATAGTTAAAATGATAATAATTAAATGAATCCCATCTACCCCACCACCAAGCTCCTGAAATAGAACACAACCAATACCTTTGAAGTCCAATGTGTGACACTCCCAACTTCAAGATATGTCCTTGTATTAGTCAGCCAAAGGTGTGCTAATGTGAAATACCAAAAATGGGTTGGTCTTTATAAAGGGTATTTATTTGGGGTAGAAGTCCACAGATAGCAGGCCATAAAGTGTTAAGTTTCTTCTCTCACCATAGTCCATTGCCACGTGTTGGAGCAAGACAGCTGCCGGCGTTTGCCCCAGGGATCAGGCTTCTGGGGTTCCTCCCTTCCCCGGGCTGCGTTCCTCTCCAGGCTTAGCTCCTGTTTCCTCCACAAGGTCAGCTGTAGACGATCAGGCAAACAGCTTGCTTCTCTTCTCCTGGGGCCTTCTTTCCAACATCAAAACTACTTCTCAAAAGACTGCTTCAACTCTGTTCTTGCCTTGCCTTTTATATTCAATTCCCCACCCACCAAAAGGGTGGGGCTCAACGCCCTACTGAAATGGCCCAGTCAACGCCCAGATTAAGAGATCAGTTTACAAGCATGATCCAATTATATTTTTGGAATTCAGCAGACACAATCCACCCATGCTGGTCAATCAGCTTCTGAAGTATAGAAAAAGCCTGAACCAGCAGTAACTGACCATGGAGCTCTTGGCTTACCGTTGGCGCATAATCAGGTTATGGGCCACACATAGCTAACAAGCAGGTATTTTTTTATTATTTACTTTTTGGCTGATGCACTCCAGGTGAACATTCTCTCAAGACAGTCCTGCTGTGAGTTGATAATACTGCAAAATTTAATAGCCTGTGACAGAGAATCCCTGGACATTGGTTTTCTCATTTGACTACTTTGTTGGCAATATTGTAATATGTTATGTAAATAAGAAAAGCCTATTTACTCATGTTTCATCAAGAAATCCTTCTATTGATATGGAATACTCACCAGATATAATTAAAAAATCTCCTTGCACTATATCCCTGACTCCTCCCTGAAGAACAAACCTAATTTATTGTCTCAAACTGGAAATTGGAAGACAATGCTAACCCTTTTCCATGTCACATATTACATGTGGAATGTAGTAGAAAATAAGTGTGTAGGAAGCACTACATTTGCTTATTTTCTTGAAAGTCTCCTGTGGTAGTTTGAGACTTTTATGGACCCCAGAAATGATCATATCTTTAGAACTAATCCATTCCTGTGGGTGTGAACCTATTGTAAGTGGAACTTTCTTTCTGATCATATTGTGTCAGCAGGATATGACCCAGGGTGAGTCTTAATCCCATTACTGGAGAATGTTATACACAGGATGAATATGGAGAGAGGAAGCTGCAGAGACAGAGAAAAACCAAGGGAAGCTGAGAGAGGAAGCCACTGAAAGTGGCTGAAAGTGACAGGAAGCTGAAAGTGACGAGACCCGGCAGAGAAGGGAGGTACCATCATGTGTCTTCTCATCTGACAGAGGAATCCAGGATCATTGGCAGCTGGTTTTCAGAGAGAGAGCATCATCTGATGCCTTGATTTGGACATTTTTTTTTCAACCTCGGAACTGTAAGTTTATGCATTAATGAATCCCCATTGTAAAAGCCAACCCATTTCTGGTAGATTGCTCTGGGCAGCTTCTAGCAAACTAAAACATATACCTATCCCTCTTCACTGATGGAGAATTCACAGTCATTCATTCTCGGGGTCCTCGCCTCCTGGGTGGTATGACGTGACCAGGATTTTACATGGTTCAATGCACTGGGGATGCCCCTCTGGTCAAAGCCATCAGTCCCTGCTGGGAGACCCACCACCCTGGAATACAAGGACTCTTTCTGACTGCCGAGGCTCTGGTTTTCTTGCCACGCTGGGGTTTCAAGAATATATGGCAAGGCTGGACGCACAATGCCTGGAGATGTACCATAGGACCACAGCTTTCCAGGCTTTGCAACTTCCTCAGGAAGTTGCCAGAAGGCAGGAAACCCTCCCTACTTCTCAGAATCCACCGAGCTCTGCTTTTTTCCCAAGCCCAAAGCATCTCTCCTCCCAACCTTGCTGTTTTTCAAAGGCATTCTCTCTCTCTGTTCCCATTTAGGGAGCCACAATTCCTGAGGCAAAGTGAAATAAGTGAGGAGGGAAAATTACAGGCAGGAGAAACAGATTTCAATATTTCAATAAATCATCTTGCCACAATAATATCAATATGCAATTTGAGATTTTTCCCTCTTAGGGAATATTTGAAAATTCCATAGAAAGAAATCAAGGGTGATACTGTTTTATTGTCTATATTGAAAACACAAGCATGAATATGTATACATGTGTGTATGTAAACATAAACATATATAAATATACATCTATATATCTCTATCTCTATCTCTCTCTGTATCTGTGAGAGAGAGATAGAGATAGATGAGAAATGAGAGAAAGGGGGGGGGGAGCGGGAGAGAGGGAGAAAGTACTTCTATTATTGGGTCTTAAGTCTCTACCAAATTACCAGAATTTATATCACCTTTGGTTTCGAACACAATCCTAAGTTCTACCTTTTGCAAAATAAAGAAGAATGTCAAAATAATTGAGAACATCATTCTACTTGCCACTTCAGCTTTCCTTCCTCCACTTCATTTTAAAAATTTTGACAAGTTTTATGTTTTGTTTTTATGTATGTTTGTATGTATGTATTTTAAAATTCTTGTCCCTGTAAAAAGTTACCTTTGACAGAAAGCTCATGTAGTAACACCTGGTGCCTCCCTCAGTGGGATGCACTACACTGGGCAGGGGGGAGGTAGTGACTGGCAAGGCGTGATTCTACTCCAGGTGAGCTGCCTGACAATTGGGTTAGATGGGTAGACTCCCGAAGGGACTCGAATGGAAAAATAAGAACAAGTAAGCACTGAGATAAAGGTGAAAGGGGATTGCTGAAGGGAGTAGAAAAGGTTTGAAATATGAACTGGGTTGAGACAGTCAAATTTCATGGCGGGCATAGAAGGGAACTTAAAGATTCCAGAGAATATGTCCTAGGAAATGCTGGAGTCTGCCTCCAAGCCTTTGACACAACAATGATTGAGAGTTTTATTCAAATCCACCTCCCTCAGAGAGGAAAGCCGATGGGACAGTTAGGAAAGCAGGGAGTCTTTGGCAATCAGAGAACTTTAATTTCCTCTTGGAAAGGGTAAATTCCTCTTAGAATGGAAACATCCAGAGAAAATTAATTTTATATCCAGGGACTTTAGGAAGAAGAGGGCAAAGGTGTTAAGACAGCAGTAGATCAAGAATTCTTAAAGTCAGAGTTGTAAGGACCCCCAGGTGATATGGCTTGGCTTTCTGACTTTATAGATGAGGAAACTGGGGCATCAAAAGGGGATGTATTCAACATGCCACTAAGAGCAGAACCCAAGTGAAACTCTTTTCGGATCCTTGTGCAAAATGTTTTCAATAAGGATTCCTTGTTTTTTTTTTTGTCCCAAGGATGGTGATGTCATTTCTTGGACTGAGAAAAAAGAAAAAAGCTTACTACTTATTCAATTGACAGCACTTAAGGACACAAGTTTTCTGGAGGTTTATCATGTTTGAGAAGTAACAGTAAATAAGAGTCATCAATCATTGCCTATATTATCTAAGTGACTCCAAAGAGGAAAAAAAAAAGACAGTTAAAAGAGCAAGTAGGATAGTGTTTAATTCATGTCATACTCTGAAAACACGCCTCTGTGTTTTCTGGAATTTCTTAATGCTGTCCCATATATTTCTACTACTTTGGAGGAAAGCCTAGGCTTTTTTTCTAAAGATTGATTCTCTGTCAAGGAGACTTCATTAAACCATATATTGGATTGCATTCCTGAATCCTTTAAGTTCTACTTTAACTAGATTCCCGTTGAAAAATTCAGGTCTATTTTTATTAATACCCCCTGAACCTTGAAATTGTCATTCAGGGCACAAGTTTGGTCCTCAAGGGCCAGACCCTGGTATAAACTTATTTTCCACTGAGGTTGTGAACATCACAATCAACTTACTGGAGATGTATGGTCAAGAAGGGCAAATAACTAAAAATATTGAAATCTCAGGATTTCAGTATGAAAATATGCACCCTATGATATGATATGCATTAAAATTCCCTAGCACATAATCCGTCAATTTGGAAGATCTACTAGTCACAAAAATTGTTTGTCTTTTATACGTTAATCGAAACCAATGGCCTTTTCCATTAGTGTCGCAGCTGCAATTTTCTGCATATTAAGAGACTTTTCTGGTTCTGCAGAAACAAGAAAAAATTAACCCCAAAGCCAATAAGATCAAAGAAATACTAACAAATCTCGATTTATCCTGGTATAATTTCAAAAACTTAGCAATCGTGACATTTTTGGATTACCCAAATCAATACTGAGTTCTTAAGGTATTCTCAAGCATATTCTCCCAGCTGGGTCGTAGAGTGTGGCTTTAGGAAATAAAGTCTCCGGGGAGTGCCTAATAATTTAAATCCACGGGTAAAAGAGCTACTCAGCAACATTCGAAGGTAAATGAACACAATTTTTCTCAGGCTGGGAATGAATAGTTCACCCGCTAGCTGTGTCGCCACGGACAAGCTGCTCAATCTTTCTGTACTTTCGTTCCTTCACTTGTAAAGTGGGAATACTGCATGAGGCCCTTTAGGGGGTCGTTGGGGGCTTAGATGAGCCTGGCATGTCATAAAAACTCAATCCATGCTGGTTCCTAACAGGTGAGTTTCAGTGAGTCCTTTTCTTTTTAGGGACTCAGTTTCACACTCAGAAATAACTGACCAAGCATACAACCAATTTCTCAAATGTCTAGTCCCAACCCATAATGGGCGTCGAATTAATTTAGTGGTTGCTGCCAGCATTTTTTTACTTAAATGAACTGAACTGAATAGAACAGAAGAGACATCGGAGAGAATCATAGATAGTAAAAGTAAGGATTGTTCTGTGATACTTTTGATTACATATAATTTTGGGGGCGGGGGAAGTGCTAGATTGCAAGGGACAATTAATTTTTCACTGGTTATGCTCAAAATTTAGAAGTCACTGGGTCATATGGTACCCCAAGATTCCTTTTCTGTTTAATAGTCTATTATTCTGTCAAGAAAAAAAAAAAAAAAAAAAAAAGCAGACAGCAGAGAGCCTGGACTTTCCTTGCTGAGCCATCACCGTGTCCTCTATAAAATGTGTGAAACAGTGCTGGTCTCACAGGGCTGTTACGAGGAATACACGATGTAACATGTGTAAGCTGCATATTATTATAAAATATAAATTTGATCATGATTAGGATCATGCTGTGATTCTGAGTCTTTTGCCTCATGACACCTTCCTGATTACCTCTCTGTTTTCCTTCATTCCATTCCTTTTCTCCCGCTGATTTGTCTGCCCAAAACATCCTTCCCACTGTTACTAATCTTATTCATCCTTTAAGACTTAATTCAGGCTCTCTCTTCCCCTAGTATGCCTCTTCTAAATTCCCAGTTGTACGTTTACGCCCACACCATCCCAAATGGACATACCTATTTTGACATACCATGTTTTAAGATAAAACTCTATTAATGTGTCTGACACCCTATTAGACTATAAAACTTCCTAGTGTCATATGCATTGTTTAATTTCCAAAGCTTGCTCTCATGTCTGCACTCGAGAATATTTGCAAAGCTGAGCTGAACTAACCTCCTGTTTTCTCTTCTGTGTCTTCCTGCTACTTCACTCTTGTTCTCTAAGCTCCCTTTTAACATATTCACTTGTTTTCCCCACCTCTTATCCCATTTCGAGCATGAGCGTGGCATAAATAATAGCTAATTGGCCAACAAAAATGACCTCTTGTCTTTCTTTATTGCAGCATCTCCAAGGAGACTATTATAATAAGTGTGTTCAGAAAGGAATAGGAGTCATTGAAGAGGAGACATAAGGACCAGATGAAAGAGGTGATGAAAATGTCAAGTTACTCACACATTGTGACATTTACCTGGAAGACCATCCATCTGTACATGAATCTGCAGTGCTAGGAGAACGAGGGGGAAAGCCAGGGGCTCAGAGGTGATTGGCAGAAGGGACAATCTGGCCCATCCCATAGAGTCTTTTCTTCATCTGTCCATAAGTCCGTGCAGAGAGAAAGATACTGAGCTCCCTGGGGTACCCCGATATGTTGCTCCCTCTGCGCATATAGAAAGGGAGGCCTTAGGAACCTGATGACCCTCAGTCTTGACCCCATCATCTCTACTCAACAACTTCCGGTTCTTGGTCCAACATATAAATAATTCACAAAGCAATTTCCAAACGACTGTGCTAGTGCAACAGAGAAATCAATTAAGACTGGGCATTAGGACAGATGCTTTTTCAAACTCTGAGTCCAATCCAATGGTTCCGTCACTCTTCTGGCTGTTGACCGTTTTCCCTCCTGTCACTGTCAAGTTGCCAGGCCGATTTATCAGGAAACAGAGGTAGCAGTCACCTTCCCACCGTTGTTGCTATTGGCAGACGCCTGCGTGAGAGAAGGTTACGAAAACATCTGGTGTGTCTCCCTTGCGCTTATCTGCCTATTCATGCGTGGAGTTTTGTTCCAGGAGTAACTCAAGCATATAATACCCAGAGTTCTAATAAATTGAAAATTGCTCCTGCTGAGATTTTGACAAGTTATTTTCCTGCTGGGGTTCAGTCAAGGCTTCTCTGTCTTTCACAGAATATTTAAAGTGGCTTCCACTGTAAACAATTTTCAGTGTTATGGCTTCAAGGTAGCTCAGTGTGTTTTTAAAAGCTCTGGGCCATCCAGTTTGTTATTTAGTGTACATTACCAATTTGCAATGCTTTGTCAGCCAACTCCTCCAACAGCTGTAATAACAATAATGACGCCCAGTAGTGCCTTTCCTCTTGAATGAGCCTTCACTTGTCTTCTGGATGGCATAAGCCAAAAGCTGGCATTCAGCTGCTGTCATAGCTGAACCGCTCACGTGCCATGTTCCAAAGCCCTTTCTCATGTGCTATCTCATTTAATCCTCATAATATAAGGATACATCCCTTGTGAATGTATCATTATGTCTGTTTGATTAAGAATCAGCTTTTTCTAAAGAGAAGAAAATCAATCTGCCCAAGCCATAGATTTACAAAGAGGCAGGGCCAGTGTTTGCATCCAGGTTATCTGACGCAAATCCAGTGGCCTGTGGTGTGATTTGTGTCCCGCTTCAGTGACCTGTCCACCAGTTAGTACCAGCTTCTTCCGTGCTAAGAAAACTCCAACTTTGTTTCAGTCTCGATATACCCATTGTTATCGCCACTTATTCTTCTGTTCGTCCGGATTCAGAATGAAGAAACACGACCTCAATACAGTAAATGTTTATTTGTTTACAGCTCAGTGTTGCGGCTGGAACCTGGCTGAGGCAAAGGTGGAAGAGCACTCAGGGTTCAGCTCTAGCCTAGTGAGGCATCGGTGGAAGTGCTCCCAGGGCGAAGATGGAGGCAAACAGCTCGGTTTTGGAGCTTGGCTTGGTATTGCAGGGAGAAGATGGAAGCATGCTCAGGGCTTTGGGGTTGCGCTTGATATAGGTTCACTGTGTTGCCGTCTCTGGGGGTGGACCCCCAAGTTGTGATGCTCTAATTGGTTAATCACTGGTTCCACACGAGGGCGTTGGTTTGGGTTTGGAGACTAGATTAGCTTTTTATGTTAATAGGGTATCTTAACTGGGAGGTGTTGATTGGCTGTTCATTAATTAGGGAAATAGATCCTATTGGTTGAAAAATCTCTTATCCTATTGGTTGACTCAGGATCCCTTATCCTATTGGTTGACTCAGGATCTCTCTGCCTAGGAGTTACAGTTCGGTTACCAGCCCACTCCTTCACCCATGATTGGTCTAAGAGAGGAGAACAGCTATCATATTCTTCTTGGGTAGGAATGGATATTGGACCAGAATTCTAGCCAATGAAACATAACTTCAAGTCTTCTTGGACCTTTTGAGAGTGTACCCCCTATTAAAGAAAGAAACACAACGAGAAAGCCCTTTTCCCCAGTGTGCTTCTTGGTTCCTGCTTGGTATATTGGCATGTGGTATTTGGAGCTGCCATCTTGTGACCACGTGGGAAAATATTTCTAACATAATGAGGATGGAGGCCTGAGGATGGAGAGCTTCTGGTCCATGATGACAAACAGCTTGGCACACCTACTTCTGCACTTTTTGTTAGGTAAAGAAACAAATCGTTATGTTTTCAATCATCTTAATCAGATTTTGTTACTTGCGCCTGACAGCATCTTAACTGATGCACAACTATCCTCATCTGCTCTGCTGTTGACACATGGATGAAGAAGTACCTAACATTCTCAAGACTTGTCCATCGTGTCCAACTCCAGCCAGGTGCTTTAATTCACCTTCAAGGCCTACACCAGCCCTGTGATGGGATTAGCTGCTGCCCTCAAAAATTTATATAATATTCTATGCCAAGGTTGCCTTGTTTGCCAGGAGCCTTTCATCTGTTTGCCAGGAGCCTTTCCTCTGTTTGCCAGGAGCCTTTCCTCTGTTCAACTCTCTACCTCCCTGGCCCTACGCATTAAGCTTCTCCAAATCAGTTTGTTACCTCTTGGATTTTTAACCTGCCCCAGCCCCTGCCCCTTCAGCTTTTGTCTCTTTTCTGGTCACTGACTGTTTGTTTATACCCTAAATCTTGACCTTGCTTTGCTTTCTGACATTTATACCCACTTGATTCTGACTTGGGACCTTGGTTATGATAATCTGATTATTAGCTTATGCCTCTCTGTCTGGCCTTGGACTCTGAGAGGAGAAGAGAACTAACATTTATAGAGCATTTATTATGTGCTAAGTACTGATTTGGGAGTTTATCACCTTTAATCCTTAACAGGGAACTTGTAAAGTAGGTATTACCTCTATTTTCCATTAGCAACCCTCTCAGAGTTTAAATAAACTACCCATTTAGTTTGCCAGGTTGCTCTGACAAATAATAAGGGTTTGACTTAAGTAACAAATATTTATTGGCTCAAGGTTGTGAGGCTAGAAGTCCAAAATCAAGATATCGGCAAGGCTTGCTTTCTCCCAGAGACCAGGATTCTCATGCTGGCTGCCGGCAATCTTTGGGTTCCTTGGTTTGCATCTGAGCTTCCTATCTCATGGTTATGTCCTCTTGTTTCTCACTTCTGTTGATTTCTGGGTTCTTTTTATTAAGTCTCCAGTAATATGGATTAAGACCCACACCATCACTAAAAATAACATCTCCAAAAGGTACTGTTTCACATCCACAGGGACGACACAGATTAAGATTAAAACTGTGTTTTGAGGGGGAGCTGATGTGGCTCAGTGGTTGAGTGCTGGATTCCCACATATGAGGTCCCGGGTTCAATCCCCAGCCCCAATACCTCAAAAATATGTGTTTTGGGGGAACATAATTCAACTGACCATGCTTCCCAAGATCAAATCTCCATAAGTAATGTACCGAGACATTGAACCAGTTGTGTTGGACTCCAAAGTCCATGCTCTTCCTAGTCTGTCATGACACAGGTCATGCCTAATCCTTCAAAATTTACTTTATCTTCTCTAATATCCCCATGGTTGGGAAGTAAGTACTCAGTATGGCCCACATTCTTCTCCTGAATCTAATATTAGAAAACCATGGAAATGTCACAAACATCCATCTTCTCTCTGTAATGTCTTAGGTTCTGTCTGTTATAGGTCCGGTTTCCTAACGCAATGATAGTCTAATTTTGCTTACTTAAAATGCACTGGTGAATAGAAGTAGTACAATCACTTGGCTGGGAGTCACCACTTGATTTTTCATTAGTAGCTTTTTGTTACAAAAGTAGTAATCTGCATTTGTCTTAATAGAAGTGTCAGCTTTGTGTTTCTTGGATATGCAGGACAATTTGGTCAGGCATTAAGTATGAATTTGGTATAATTTGGACTATACATTTGGATGGTGATATTCACTAAACTTTTATTTATAATAATCAAAGTTTGTTAATAATCTAAATACCCAATAATAGAGAATTGCTTAAATAATTTATGGTGTGTTTAAAGAAAGATATACCATGTAGCTACTACATATTTTATTTTAGGAGGTATATTATGACATGGGAAAATATAATAGAATGTTAAATGAAAAAAAAAGCATAATTCTAAGTTGCATCCATTATAGGGCTGCATTTTCATAATGAATATACATGTTTATGTGCATGGAATAAAAGGCCAGAAGGAAATAGTACCAGGATGCATCAGTGATCAGATGTTTATTTAAATTACATTTTTACACTTTAAATTTTCTGCAGTGAATATGTCTTAACTTTCTCAATCATAAAGGAAAATCATGATTAAAGAAATAAATGTGATCAGTTATAAGTGCATTTTCATTAATGTTCCTTAAATAGTCAGCTTCCTTACTTATATACTTAAAAATAATTTAATTTCTGAAAAAAGTGCACTTACATTTTCAGCAGCATATCTACTGTCTATAATAAAGCATAATTATTTCTTGACGTAGTAGTACAATTACTACATATTCATAGGACAGCCAATGAGGTCATTTGCAAGTATAAGTGTGACGGCAAAGGTCGGTGGTGAGTTGTCCATTATCCAAGTATCTGTGCAGTGTGATTTTCATGTCCTGTTTGCTACTGTGACTTTGTCTCTGGGGGCTTATTGGTATGAAAAAAGACACCCTTAGCTCCGACCATCACAGGCTGGGGACTCACTTTCTACTCAGTGCTTCTCTGCTTCATCCACTTCACTTTGCTAAACCATAAGCATCACAAATTCTAGAATGAGGAGAGATGAGAAACTACTTGGAGCCAGAAGAAAGATATGCAGAAAATTGACCATCAGCTTATCCTTCCTGGTTTTTCCCCAGTGGTTGAAAGTCCTGTAATTGAAGCACAGCATCCAGAGACCCATGTCCATTTGTGAATAATTGGTGGGTGGGCAAAGGGGAGCTTTCTTTCCTAAAAGAAAGTTGATCTAGTACCAATGCCAGGATGAAATTCCAATGAGTTATGTTGGAACCAGGTAAATGAGTGAGCAGTATTATTTTGGGAGGTCATAAGTATGGGGGGAGGAGGGGAATGCAGCAGGGTGACTTGATATAGTAGGTTGGCATTGTTTGATTGGATGGTTATGGAAGTCTCCCTGGAGAGGTGACACCATAGTTGAGAGCTGACTTACAAGAAGTTCCCAGACAAGTAAAGATCTGGGCGGAAGAGTGTTGTG
>JAKSZT010054334.1:61399430-61519760 GCA_026826555.1 Tolypeutes matacus
TCATTTTATGTGCAGTGTTTCCATATTGAGGTCAAAGCTAATAGACATGGGAAAACAAAGGAGCTTGAACATTAGCAGAGGCCTCCAGGCCCAAGGTCTCAAAAGGAATGGAACTATGCCACAAGGGAATTAGAGTCCTTGGAAATGAGAGTTTTAATAAAATGAGAAACTATAACAGTGAAACCATAGCTTACAATTCTGCCAGTGGGTAAGCAGTGGCTATGGTAATAGAGAACAAAGAACAAGTTCATGGATATCTTGCTGATGTATAATGTTATTTTGAATGGATCGTCAAGGAAAACTCAACCAGCATGGCCTGGGAACTATGGCTGAAGAGATTAAGATAATCCCAGCACCTGTACTGTTTCCTGATTTAGCAGAAGAACCAAAGAAGTCATCTACTTACATTATACTGGCTATCCTTGGCCAGCATAGCAAAATCTTATATTTTCAGGTTGTCCAGCTACTCTAGAGGGCACAAGTCAAAATGTGTGTTCAAAAATTGGAGTTTGTTGAGTTTTCAGAGCAGGTTTTGATTTACACAAAGTGTTGAGTACCTTTTCCTATGGGCAAAGCCTAAGTACCTTTTAGAAGTAATGCTTTGTTGTTGGCCTTTGTTCGAAGAAAGTTTCCCAATCTCACATGCATCAGGTGTGTGCTTTCTTCTGCCACTTTAAATCAGCCATGCCTCGAGGTTTGAAATTCACAAATGCTCGATCTTCAAACATGCTAGCATTATGCTGAGATTCATCATACAGATCATTTTCAGGGAAAGGCTTGGTTTGGATCCATGAAAGTCAGTTGTCTGGATGATGCACATTTGAAAAAAAAAAATGCCTTTGACCTCAAGGGCCAATGTGATTCAAATTAAAAAAGTAAAATGCAATTTTTGGACTAAATCATATTGGTAAACACACCCCAAAATGTAATGAACGAAAAAAGATAAAAATTAGTGAGAATATGTAACCCCATGGGACTTGTTTATATGGACAATTGGCCATTCCCTGGTGACATGTTGTGCCTTATATTTGCCTTTTGAAATTTCAATAAACATCATTGATATCAAGTAGATAAAAGTCTCTTCTAATCCTTTGAGTCTATGAACACTTGATCAGAGACTTAGGAGGAACATAAACAAGCCTGACACTAGATCAAATCAATATTCAATTGAGCCTTTTTGATAGGATATATGTGGGCATAAGAGTTTTGACTGATGACTTAATACCTTGTAAGAATGATAATATCTGGTTAAGATATACAGTTTTTAGAATTAGTTCCATTATTTAATGATTGTTTGTGTATTAGATTGGTTGCTATTTCTGTGATTTTTAAAGGGAACATATTAAAACTGATCATCTATATGTAGCCAGTTAGGTTTAGTGAGCCATCAAGATAAGTGATGTCTGAACAGCCTCAAATGTTTTTTACTTAGGCTACCTTCTGTGTAATATTTTTCCACTGACAATATTTTCATGGTTGTAACCAGTGCAATGAGAAGTCCCAAAAGCTATTTTTATGAGTAAAGTCTAAAGATGTGCCCTTAAAGTCTGAAAATCCCAAACTTGTCCATATTGTACATATTCTATTTCATATTAGTAGTTCAGGATTCTAAGTATGTGTTCATTTTATGGTGTGTCTATGGGGAGAAAGATCATGTTGTTTTTTCAGTTTTGTTTTGTGTTAACATCTGTGTATGAATTGTCTCTTAAGTGCATCATTTTGAAATAACTTTGGATGTTTGGATGGGTGGTGACACTGTTAATCTTAACAGAAAGGTGAAGCTATTATAAAGCAAGTGGTCCCTGCTGTGACACCTTCTACCACACTTCTGTCTCATGCCCTTGGCTTTCCTTTAAAATGTCTATGTAGGGTGGTACAAAGTCTTTAAATAGTCCCAGACCTCTTGAGAGCTCATCATCTGGAAATTTGATATTCCTAGGCACAAGCAAAGAACTATTGTACCACCATCCCTGACCCTGTCTTCTGAGGATTATTTAATATCCACAAGTACATTTCTCTATGTTAAGTTACAAAACAAAGCAAGTTCAAGAACCATGGAATTTCAGGTTTAGAAAGGAATTTTAAACTGTTTTATTTGAAATAATTACAGATCTACAGGAAGTTTCAAGAATAGTAAAGAAACATCCAAGGTCATTTATTTTAACTATTCTCCTTGCTCTACAAGATTGATTCTTCTAGAACTGAAGAATGTAGACATCAAAATCAAGGAACCACTTACTGACATATAGAGAGTTGGTGACAATAAGAACAATAAACTAACAAATATAATCCATATCTGGAACGATTTCTAGTAGAAAAACATGAGATGGACACTTAGACATCTGTGGGGCTCCAAAGCTAGAGTAGAAGAGATGTTCATAAAAGACCTTGAAGTCAGACCAAGTTTCAAATTCTGGCTCTGTCACTTAATTAGCTTTATGATCATGAGAAGGTAATTGATTTCTTTGTGTGTGTTTTTCCCTCCTCTGTAGAATAGCAGTAATAATATGTTTATCATGAGGTTGTCATGAGAATTCAAATAATGAACATGCAGAAGGCACTTGGTATAATATTTGAGCAAGTACTCAATAAAGCTATTCTCGTTCTCAATTGATTTTGGAAAATTCCAATAGTAATCTCTCTTTGCCCACTTTAATGGATTCTTGTATTGGCTCTTCAAAATATATACATCCTAGATCAGAGTGTAAACTAATGAGAATTGTTTTGCTATGTGTCTCCTGGAATTGAGGCCACAATCTGGCCCGAACCATATTTCTGCTCCTACTTCTCTCTCCTTCTACATATGTTCAGTTCTGGACCCATCTGTCATTTGAGATCCCTACACAAGGCAGGGTGTCTCACACCTTTGGGCCCCTCCCCATAGTGTCCCTTCTGTCTTTGATGCCATAGATCAGAATAGCTAAGCCTGTAGGCTCTGGTGTGACACTCATTACTTCTGTGTCCCTAGGCATGTCACTTAACCTCTCTGGCCGCAGCTTCTTTTTCTATAGAATTGGAATAAAAAGCATGTACCTCGGGGGATGTTGTGAAAATTAATGAGATCATGTAGACAAAACACTTACCACAATGCCTGGCCCAAAAAATAATTCTATGTTTCATTTCCTGGCAGAATCCTTTGTCAAGGCCTGACACAAATGACACTTCCTCTGCAAACACTTTGCCAGTTCCTCAGGCATGACTAACCATTTTTTACTCTGTGTTCCTAAATTCCTTTTGTTCATAACAGTTACAGTCCTTGAGGAAATACAGTTGATTCTCGTTATTCAGGTAGTGCTATGAACACTGAATTAGCCAATACTGAACTCTTGCTACTAGGAGTAATACAGGGTTAGGTTCCTGAGAGCCTCTAGTCACAATATTTCATGAACCAATCAATGCATAACCTTGTTTTGTGTGTTTATGTTTAAAGACAGCTTATCATATATATATATATTATATATATAACTATATATATAATTGATTCATTAACATTGGATTTATGGCCAACAGCACTATAATTCATGGCTGCATGCCTGAATGAAACATATCTAACATGTATTTTCTCCATTAGGTCCATCATAGCCTTTTGATGCTTAGGAACACTAGACAGCACTTCAGCACTACTCTTGGAGGCCACGTTAAAACAGTGACATCACCAAAAAAAAAAAAAAAAAAAAGCATAGAAGTGTGAAAACTGTAGCATTAATTATGTTGCAAAAGGACACTCAACAGTATGGGGCTGAAACAAGAAGGCATGAAGTCTTCTCCTTTGACTTTGCTAGGATCATGTGTATCAGGCAGCTCAAATTTTTCTCCACCTGCAAATGACCGCTTAAATGCTGCAACTATTGATTTTTAGGGTTTGTATTAGTCAGCCAAAGGGGTGCTGATGCAAAATGCTAGAAATCTGTTGGCTTTTATAAAGGGTATTTATTTGGGGATAGAAGCTTACAGTTACCAGGCCATAAAGCACAAGTTTCTTCTCTTACCAATGTCTGTTGCCACATGTTAGAGCAAGATGGCTGCTGCCATTTGCCAGGGTTCAGGCTTCTTGGGTTCCTCTCTTCTTGGAGCTCCATTTCTCTCTGGGCTCAGCTCCTCTGTTTCCTCCACAAGGTCAGCTGTAGACTATGAGGCTCTCTAGGTTTTGCCTCTCTCCACAAGGCCAGCTGGGAACTGTCAGGTGAATGGCTTGTCTCTTTTTCCTGGGGCCTTCTCTCTTTCCTCATGACCAAGCTCCTCTGTGTGCTTACTTCCTGGGGCTCCAGCTCAAAAACTCCAGCATCAAAAAACTCCAACTCTGTCCTTTGCCTTGTCTTTTATCTGTGAGTCCCCACCCACCAAGGGGCAGGGACTCAAAGCCCTACTGATATGGCCCAATCAAAGCTCTAATCCTAATTTAATCACACCCAGAGGAACAGACCAGTTTACAAGCATAATCCAATATCTATTTTTGGAATTCATAAATAATACCAAATTTCTACAGGGTTACAAATAAATTTTAGTGAGTATGCAAATTCATAAATACAGAATCTGTGAATAATGAGGCTTGACTGTACCTTGCTGGCAGGCCTCCCTGCCCTGTTCTACTGCAAGATCCTTGAAGGAGAGGACAGGTCTTTTCAATCTTTGGCTGCTTCTGTGACACCAGGGAGCCAGGCATACTTAATGCTCAATAATACTTGATAAACACATAAGAGAGGAAATAGATAAATGGATTTGTCATTACAATTCATAAAAAGCAGTGACTTGAACACTCTGGAAGAAAAATGTCCAGGCAAACATAAAATATCTGCTCTTTTTGGAACTCAAAGCAGTCAATTTTACACTGTATCAGTTTGAGCATAAACATACACCTACACATTTATATATATATGTATAAACATATGCACATATACATCTAGAACAGGGTTTGAGACATAGAAGGAGTACAATAAATAGTTGCCAAATAAATGAATGGACTATGCAAATAAAAGGCAAGTTCAGATTTTCCAGTAAACACTATGGATTGTATTACTGAAGAGGGAGTCCCAAAGCCCAGTGGTTCTTAAATTTTAGTGTGAAAGAATCACCTGGAAAGTCTATTAAAGGAATCTCCAAGACTCACTCTCTGGAGGCTAATTTAACACGATCAGAGGTGATTACAATAAAAATGGTCATAATTACACACTGAAAAATACATCTATCATCTACACAATGGTCTAATTACTGAAATCAAGTGTAAATAAATCTTCAGTGTGTGCTTTAGCTGTGGGATATGCAGGTGTCCATTGTCCAGAGGACTGTATATGTAATATTTAATGCCCAATCTCATCAAAACCATAAAAGAAGTTGAGCCCAGAATACTGGAAGTTCTGTAGCATTTTTCAAGTGAATACGCAGCAAATTGTATTTTGTTGCATTATGTTGAGAGCAAGAAGTGTTATTTAAATTCTCTTCAATTCTGGACCTCAATTCTCTTCCTGAGAGAGGAGGGACAGGGTAGGGTAAATGTGGCACCTCATTCCCCTGTCCTGTATATGTTGCTTAATGAGTGAAAATACAAAGGATGATATTGAAACCACGTCCTCTCAAATTGTTTTCCCCTTCACTGGATCTTGTGATTGCTGCAATATTTTAAGTTTCTGATGGCTCTTCTTTTTTGTGAAACTTGTCTATGGAGCCATTTACAAGACTTCTGGTTTTGTATTCTATGTTTTCATTATGACAAGCTTCTCTGGAAACAGCTTAACATATTGGTGTCTAATTTTGTATCTTCTAGCAACTTGGCATGGGTGTTTTGCCATTCTCTATTTAGCTGATACCATTAGCTCTGTCCTGTCCTTCAACCCAAAGATATAATGAAATTTTGTAATCACACAGAGACAAACCTACTGCAGAACTTCATGTAAAGTCTTCCAACTCTTGGACTCTGTCAGCACAATCGTTCATCCTTTCCCAGTGAGGACACCTTCATAACAATATGTTGGGTTTCTGCTCAGGTAGATAATTTCCTCACTAGAATTTCTGCTTGATCAAAAGATATTAATTGCCCTTTCTCCTCCTTGCCTCCTCCCACTATTCTCAAGACTCATGGATCATCATTTTAAAGCAGCAATGTAGATTAGAAAAAGCTAGTACATCCACCTGCTGGTCTTGCTCTGATTTCCATTTTATAGGCATCTAAGGGAGATAATTGCATGGGATATGTGCAGGGAGTGTCTAGAAGCCAGAGGCATTCCAAATTGTCAGGAATGCAGTGGGGGAAGCAGGGAAGCCAGGATTAAAGTTTTCTGTCCTGGGTTGCACTTACCACAGAGTAATTCACATGCTCATCTGCCTTTATCTGCGACTTGAATGTAAGCACTTAATTAAAAATCTCCTAGGAGCTTTTGTGCTTGGCGGATTAAAAAAAAGTTTAATTACATTACAGTGTTTCCATAAGGTATATAAGGGAGGCCATTCTGTTTGGTTTATTGACTAGTGGTGAGGTAGGGCTCCATTGAAATCATGCTATAAATAATGATAATGGTATCTTCCTGTACAATGTTCCATCTTCTTCTGGTGCTTTGATAACCATTATACCATTTAAGAGTCAAAATGATATTGGTGATATTGGTGATAGGTAGCCGCAAGGCATAGAAGAAAGAGACCCGGAGTTGGCATCAGAAGACCTGGATCCAGCTCTTGCTTTATTATTAATCAGTGGGATGAACTTGGTCAAGACATAGAATTTCAGAGATACTCAATTTTTCTTTAAACCCAGGAATAACAGCACCACCTTGCTTAAGCAGAGCTGCTGAGGTCAAATGAGGGCTCAATTCAAAGTGAAAAAGTCATTAATACATCGAAATTACAATTAGAGCAAATATTATTATTTCCATTTTTTTTTGTATTTGAAGAAACTGAGTAAAGACAGAATTGGTAACCTTTCCAAAGTTATTGGCTTGTTAGTGAAAAACCTGGTTTGACTCCTATTCTAGTTTTCTCTAACCACACATTTTCTGGGAAGGTTAAAGCATTTCTTTTTCTCTAGATATACATCCATCTTTAAGTATCTGAAATTTTGATTCAAGGTGAAACATCACACTTGCATGAATGAGTATAGATAATTATAGAAGATCTATAGGAAACCAAAAGGAGAACTACTCACATTTTTAAAACATGAAGGGTTTGTTTACAAATGACAACTATAGGCTTCTTTTTATAGACATTTTGTATTAAAAGGGTAAGACCATTTTAACTTTTTAAATTTAAACTGATCATATAAACTTGCCTTCATTTGCAATTCTTCCTATTATCAAACAGTTTGAATAAACCATTCAGGCTATTTTTTCAGAGTATGGATTTGTTTAATATTTTTACTCAAATAGCGTAAAAGGATAGCCCCAATAACTTAATGTGAAATCATTTGGTTTGCTTCTCTAGTTAGGACACTAATGAAAATCTATTTTCTCTAGTATAAAATGGTAAGGAAAAAATTTAAGCCAGAAACCATTAACAAGAAAAAGCAAAATCACCATACTTATTTTAGAAATGTCTTTATCAAACATTCTTTCTGGGATGGCAGGGGGAATCTTCTAATTGAAATGACTGTTGAATTTGTGCAGTATGCTCTCTTGACATGAAGATGTGCTCAAATATTTTGACTCCTGTTAAAATGTATATATATAAATATATGGGAGATTATGTAGCTCAAGTGGTTGCATGCCTGCTTCCCATGTATGAGGTCCCGGATTTGATCCCCAGTGCCTCTTAAAAAACAAGCAGACAAACAAACAAAAAATCCAACTCTCATTGGAGAGCAGTAGTTGAGCACCTGTTTCCCATGTATGAGGTCCTGGGTTCAATCCCTTGTACCTCCTAAAAAATAAAAAAATAAAAAATAAAATAAAATAAATGTGTATATATATAAAAAAACCAAGTTTGCCTAAGAGAGATTCTTATGATAAATCCAAACAAAAGAGACCTTTTTTTCTGTTCTTAATGCTTTAAGAATCCAGATGCATTGTTTAAAAATAAACATTGTTTATTTTTATGGCTGGCCCAGTATTAGCTAGTCTCGGGAAACTGTAGGTTTACAAAATATGGCAAATATCTATTTATTTCCCTCCTTAGCAAGAACAACTTCCAACTCAAACTACATGTGTATGATCTCTAGAAAAGGTTTTTGTGCACAGACATGGAATTAACCAAATAGATCTGAATAAGTGTTAATGTTTATATTAAGCTGAATAAACTTAATACAGAAAATGCCTTCTAAGAAATTAGTCATATATATAAACAATGTAAATGTTTCATAAGCAACATTTTATTTTGCATTAATGTTTTTGCGCGCGCGTGTGTGTGTGTGTGATTATGAAGCTGTAACCTGGTCCAGGAAGAAAATTAACAGAGAGCTGTTCTTTCTGCAGACTATTAAAATGTCTGCTGTACAAGGCCCTGTATCTGTGGTACAATGAAGGAGCAAAGCTAACCTTTTTACACTGTGAATGTTGTGTGAAATCAAGCAAACCTATTGCTGTCGACTACTTGTACACCCACAGGTTTCTCACTTGTCTGCCTCAAGTAAAAGCCCATAGTGCTCATGTGAACAGCACCCATGTCACAACTGTGGCTGTGATAAAACCACAACATATACACACACACATGCACACAACACCAGATAGTCTTTTTAAATGGATGAAGGAAAGTAACAATATAATCTATTAAAAAAATACTTGAGATTTTTTTTTTTATTATATCTGCCTCCTTTAACGTTCTTAAAAATGATCAGAACTAGTCACATGAACTGCCACACACAGTCTACAGAGCAGCATTCACATAGACTGGACGTAAAAACCCTGAATTTAGTGTTAGAAGGGTGGCATGTTAAGGATGCTATTTTGTGAGTTTAAGGACATCCACAAAAAAAAATGTCTTACTTAGAACGTATACATTTTCTTTCTCCTAACACAAAAACAGTCAGACAAAATATTTGAGTGAAAACAAATAATACAAAAGTACAACTCTTGGAGGAAAAAAAATCTGACATTTACCAATGGTTTTGGGGAGCTGAAACATCAACACTTAGATGATGCAGTCCATGACGTGAATCTGCAGGGTGTCAATATCAGGCAGGACCTCGCCACATTTGGGGCAAGAGTGAACTGGAATGTTCCGCTGCTGCTGCTGCCCCCAGCTTCCATCTTCAGCTCCTCTGGATAAGGTAAGTCTGCGGGTCTGCATCACCTGTCCTCGCACCATGGCGGCTCTGCATCTCCATCAAGGACTGCCTGCTGCCTCCATCTTCAAAAACATTATTTTCTTTCAGCAGAAGTGCCAGCTGCAAGGCCAGTTGCTCCTTTTCTTCATGGATCTTCTCCCTTGCTGCTCTTTCGGCATGAAAATCAGCACAATAAACCTCCATCTGGGCCCGCAGGACAGCCATGGTCTCCAGGTCCTCCTCCTGCCTGGTGAGGGTCTGCTTCCTCTCATCCATCTGGCGCTGCTTGCAGGCCAGTGCCTTCTCTGCTCGGGCCAGTTTCTCGTTTAGCTCCTGTAGCACCACCTTATCCACTTTTTCTAGCTCTTTCCTTTTCAGTTCCTCAACTATCTTCAATGCATTACTGTGTTCTTGAAGAAGCTCATTGTGTGTCAACTTTAGGGAGGCTAATTTTGCTTTTTCATCTTCAGTTTTAGTCTGCTCCATTTTGATTTCTTAATGCATGCTTTCCACTTGCAGCTGAAGCTTTCTGTTATTATATACAAGCTCTTGCTTTTCATTCAGCTCTGATGGGGCTGCAGAGTTTTTCCTTTCAAGGGTCTGACACTTTTCTTGAAGTCTCTTCTTCATTAGCTCTGCTTCACTGAGTTTAGTGTGAGCCTCTTGGAGCTCTTTGAAAAGGGTTGTTACCTGGAGGTTCAGTGCTTCCACTTCACTTCCAACAGTCTCTGTGCTTTTCTTCTTCCTCTCTTTCTGTGTTCTCCTCTGTCTGGGTTTCAATCTCAGAACAATCATTTGCTTTCTTTTCAAAATCTGAAATTCTTTCTTTGGCATTCTTGAGTGCAATTTCAAGTCTCTCCACTTTCTGGTTTCCTTCTCTGAGGCAAAGCAGGAGCTGGCTCACAGTTAAATCCTCAAATTCCAAACAATTCCTGGCACCTTCTGTAGGTCTGCTCGTGTTGAAGGAGTTGGTTCTTGTGGGCCCAGGACTATTCTTGATTTCTTTTGTTGCTCCATACACTTCTCCTTGCGCAAACCTGATTTCGACAAAGGAGTCTTCTCCACCTGAGCCCAGCTTAAGTTGTAACTCAGACACAATGCCCAGCAGGTCTGCCTTTTCGGCCTGGAGGCGAGCCACCTGTGGCCTTCAGTTGATCTACCACCTGTTCTGGTTCTGCCCTGGGAACCTTGGAGTCACCAGTGAGGTCCTCAAATGAGCTTTCTGTTTTCCCTTTTAGTTTTTCAAGTTCTTGTTTCAATTTTTCATTTTCTTGACTTAAGGCCAGTAAGTGCTCTTTGGCTTCCTTGCTCTGTATCTCAAAGAACTGGCGTTCTTCCTTCTGTTTTTCTCTCCAGGCTGAAAGCTCCTCGAATCGTTCCTTCATAGCTTGATTATTTAGCTTCATGGCTTCCTTCAGCTGGTGGTTCTCAGTAAGGAGCTCTTTCATCTGCTGCAGCAGCTCTTCAGGGGTATGCTGTTTGGGGTGAGCCAGACTAGGGGGTCCATTTTCTGTGCTTTTTCTGGGGCTGTCCCCCTTTTCAGTCAGGCAGCTGAGTGGTTGGTGGGACATGGCAGCAGTTCCTGCCGCCGCGCGCCGGCCTGCGCTGGGCTCACGGCTTCTTCTGCATGGGGCCCGCGGGGGAGGGTTCCGGACCCGGATGTAGACGCCGGCTAGGGCCGGCGGAGCCGCCGAGAGCCGGCTCGCGAGCAGCGGACGTGCGGCCGCGCGACCCTCCTGCAGCGCAGCTGACGGCTGGCGGGCTAAGTATCTTAAAATAAAAAAATATATACATTAAAAAATAGTCAATAAATAATGAAATATATAGGAACATAGATTATATAATATTGTAAATGTGACAGATGTTAAATTCCATATTGAATATTAATAAAATATAATGCTTATAAGATTTTAAATATGCAATTATATTTTTAAAATTTACCACAATATTTTTATTTAAAATAA
Source organism: Tolypeutes matacus (assembly GCA_026826555.1). Lineage (NCBI taxonomy): Eukaryota > Metazoa > Chordata > Mammalia > Cingulata > Chlamyphoridae > Tolypeutes > Tolypeutes matacus. The sequence goes on from JAKSZT010054334.1 coordinate 61,410,579, forward strand.
TTTTTTTTTTTATAATCAAGTGACATAATAAAACAAACCCAAATCAAATGATCACATGTTTTGTTTTTAAAAATACACTTAAAATAACTTATGGGTTAAAATAAAGAAAGAAGAAACTATTTACTGGTCAAATTTTGCTAACTCTAGAATATGGTCAAAGGTTCTCAGTGAAGACAATTTTACCATTAAAATCATGTATTGTAAAAGAGGAAAATGGCAATACATTATATCTGTTAAAACAAAACCAAAACCAAACAAAAACAAAAAAACTTTATTCTTTCATGAGCTTCCCTGTTACATAACATTTCACACGTATTATCAAGATTTGTTACTAGAGAAAGCAAGTGTATTCCATGTGACTCCACAGGGAGAGGACTCTTGGGACCTTGCACCTGGTTTCCTTTGGACTTGGCCCCATGGGCCTTTTCCTTTTGCTGGTTTTGCTTTGTATCTTTTTGTTGTAATAAATCTTAGCCATGAGTATGACTGTATGCTTAGTCTAGGAACCCTCTTAGCAAATCATCAAAACTGGGAGTGGCTTTGGGGATCCTCTGACATTGTTGGAAATAATTTTCCTTCAGAACTTGTTTGGCTTTTTCCATATTGTTGTTGTGTAGTCAGAAGTCAATCCTATTCCAGACCCTTTTATTAACCTTCTCTTCCCATCCCCTGTTCTTTGTCTCTTTCTCTCTCTCAGAAATCTTTTTTATTTTTTTAGGATGTACCAGAGATTGAACCTGGAACTTTTTATGTAGGAGGCAGGCACTCAATCACTGAGCTATATATGCACCCTTCAGAAATCTTGAAGAATCTTTACTCTATCCTCAGTGCCCTTAAATGTCATGATGGGTATGCATATTTAAGAAACCCAATGAGCCCCAGACAGGATAAATTGAAAAAGAACCACATTAAGATGCTGAATAATCAAACTATCAAATGCCAAGGAAAAGGACAGAGGTCTGAAAGCTGCAAAAGAAAAGCAACATGTTTTGCTAAAGGGAGTCTCAATGCGATTAAGTGCCAAATTTTCATCACAAACTATGTAAACAAGAAGGAAGAGGTACAAAATACTTAACATGCTGAAAAAAATTGCCAACTAAGAATTTTATACCTGATGGCACTGTCTTTCAGAAACAAGGGAGAGAATAAGCTATTCCCAGATAAATACTGAGGGGTTCATCACCATTAGACCTGCCCCATAAACAATACTAAATGGAGAATTTCAGAATGAATGAAAGGACACTAGACAGTGGATCACAGTGGCATAAAGAAATAAAGAATTCTGGTGAAATTTCTAAAATGCTAGTGTATGAAAAGTAATGTTAAATCTATGATTTTGGACTACAATGTATGAAGATACAATTTGTAACAAGTGCAGCAAAAAGGGGGATTTTGGAGGGATATTGGAAAAATGTGCATGCTATGAAGTTATTTTGGAACCAAATCAAACATGATTGTTATAGATTTAGGATGTTAAATTTAAACTGCATGATAATCATAAAGAAAATATCTGAAAAAATACATACAAAACGGAATGAGAAGAGACTCAAAATGGCACACTATAAAACAATAAAAGGTAGGTATTAATGGAATAATTGAGGATCAAAAAATATATAAGAAATACAAAGACCAAATAGCAAAATGGCAGAAGAAAATCTTACATTATCAGTAGTTAATTTAAATGTAAATGGAGTCAACTCTCCAGTCAAAAGGCAGAGATTGTTGGAATGGATAAAAAAAAAAAGCATGGCCCAAAAATATGTTTTTTATGAGAGACTCACCTTATATTTAAAATCATGAGTAGATGGAAAGTGAAAGGATGGAAAAAATATACAATACAAATAGCAACCACAAGAGATCTGGGGTAGCTTTGATCCTTTGTTATAGGGACAAAGAAAGTCACTATGTACTGATAAATGGGTCGATTCACCAAGAAGGCATTAAAATTATAAATATATATATACACATAATGGCAAAGTCCCAAAATATATGAGGCAAATATTGACAAATTTGAAGGGAGAAATTGGCGGTTCTACATTTATAGTAGGACGCATCATTATACCACATTCATTAATGGACAGAATATCTAGACAGATGATAAAGAAGGTAATAGAAGACTTGGATGATGTTTTAAACTAACTAGACCTAACAGACATATATGGGACGCTTCACTCAATAGCAGCAGAATACACATTCTTCTCTAGTACACATGAGTTATTCTCCAGGCTCAATCATATGTTAGTTCACAAAATAAGTCTCAAAAAATTTAAAAACATTGAATTCAAACAATGCATCTTCTCTGACAACAATGCAATGAAGCTAGAAATCAATAACAGTGGGAAATCTAAAAAAATCACAAATATGTAGAAATTAAACAACACACTCTTAAATAACCAAGGAGTCAAAGAAAAAATCACAAGGCAAAGTTGGAAATATCTTGAGGTGAACAGAACTGAAAACACAACACGCCAAAACTTATGGGATGCAGATAAAGCAGTTCTGAGAGGGAAATTTATAGCTCTAAATTATTACATTAAAAAAGAGGAGAGATCTCAAATCAGAGACATAATCTCACAACTGTAGGATCTAGAATAAGAAGGGCAAAGCAAATGCATAGTGAGCAGAAGAAAGGAAATAACAATGATTTGAGAATATATAAATGAAAGTGGATAAAAAACAATAGACTCAACAAACCCAAAAATTGGTTCTTTGAAAAGATTGATAAAATTGACAAAGTTTTAGCTAGATTGACAAAGGAAAAAGAGAGAGGATGCAAAAAACAAAATTAGAAATTAAAGAGGGGACGTTACTACAAACCCCACATACATAAAAAAGGACTATAAAAGGATACTATGAACAACTGTATGCCAACAACTTAGATAACCTAGATGAAATGGACAAATTCCCAGAAACACACAAAATACCTACACTGACTCAAGAAAAAATAGAAGATCTCAATAGACCAAGAATAAGTAAAGTGGTTAAATCAGTAATAAAAGCCTCCCAACAAAGGAAAGCTCAGGTTCAGATGACTTCAATGATGAATTTTACCAAAACTCCCAAGAAGAATTAACACCAATGCTTCTTAAACTTCTTAAACCAACAGTCTGAACAGGCAAGAACACTTCTTAACTTGTGCTATAAGGCCAGCATCTCCCTAATACCAAGACCAGATAAAGAAACCACAAGAAAAGAAAATTACAGACTAATATCCCTTGTGAATATAGATGCAAAAATCCTCAACAAAATACTAGCAAACTGAATCCAACAGCACATAAAAAAATTATATAAAATGATCAAGTATGAAAGAGTGGTTTAATGTAAGTAGATCAGCTAATGTAATATACCATATTAATGAATCAAATGAATTAAGACACATGATCATCTCAATTGGCATAGAAAAGACATTTGACAAAATCCAGGGCTCCTTATTGATAAAAAAAAAAAAACTTAGAAAACTAGGGAGACTTCCTCAATGTGATAAATGGCATATATGCAAATCCCACAGCTAACAACAAACTTAATGGTGAAAGACTGAAAGCTGTCCCTCTAAGATCAGGAACAAGACAAGGATTCCCACTGCCACTTTGTTTTTAGCATTGTAGTTGAAGATCTATTGAGAGTGATTAGACAATAAAAGTAAATAAAAGTCCTCCTAATTGGAAAGATTTAAAACTTTCTCTATTTGCACATAACATTATCCTATAGATATAATCCTGAATAATCAACAACAACGTTGCTAGAGCTCAGAAACAAATTCAGCAAAGTTGAAAAGTACAAGATCCACATGCAAAAATCAGCAGTGCGTCCATACATCAGCAATCAACAATCCAAAAAGAAATCAAGAAAAACATTCTATTTACAATAGCAGCTTAAATAATCGAATATCTAGGAATTAATTTAACCAAGAATGTTAAGGAAAACTACAAACATTGCTGAAAGAAATCAAGGAAGACCTAAATTATGGAAGGGCATTTTTTGTTCATGGATTGAAAGACTAAATATTGTTATGTCAATTCTACCCAATAGGATTTGCAGATTCAAGGCAATCTCAATAAAAATTCACTCAATTTCCTTTTTTGCAAAAATGGAAAAACCAATCAAATTAATATAGAAGGGTAATGGGCCCTGAATAGCCAAAGCTATCTTGAAAAAGAAGAGCAAAAATATAGGACTCACAAAGAACCAAAACTATAAAACTCCCAGAAGAAGCTATAGGGAACAGAACTTTGTATTAGGCAATGGTTTCTTAGACTTTGCATCAAAAGCTTGAGGAACAAAAGAAAACATAGATACATGAAACTTTATTAAAATTAAAAACTTTTATGCAACAAAGAACTTCATCACGAAAGTATAAAGAAAACCTACAGAATGGGAAAAAATGTTTGGAAAACACATATCTGATTTAATGTCCAGATTACTTAAAAGTCCTACAACTCAACAACATGAAGACAATACAATACAATTAAAAATGCAGAAAAGACTTGAATAGACATGCAAATGATCAATAAGTACATGAAAAGATGCTCAACATCATTAGCCATTAGGGGAATAAAAAACAAAACCACCGTGAGGTACTCCACTAAAAAACTACCTAAAAAAAAAGGAAAATATCAAGTGTTGGAAAGGATGCGGAGAAATAGGAACACTTGCTCACTGTTGGTAGGAATGTAATAGGTGCAAAAAGCTTCTGTGGAAAACAGTTTTGCAGTTCCTCAGAAAGTTTCTGCTTGGAGTAATGGAAATGCTTTAGTTATGGATGGTGGTGATGGTAGCACAACATTATGAATGTAATTAACACCACGGAATTATATATTTGAATGTGGCTAAAAGGGAAGATTTTAGGTTGTATATATGTTACTAGAATAAAAATTAAAAAAACAACAACAACCATAGGACTCTATAACACAGTGAACCCTAATATAATCTATGGATTATAATTAATAGTATAATTATAATAATACTGTTTCATCAATTGTAACCAAGGTACTATAATAATATAGGGTGTTGATAACTGGGGAAATTGCATACATGAAGTGATATATGGTAATTCTGTATTTTATGCATAACTGTTCTGTAAACTCCCAACTTCTCTAATAAGAAAGAAAGAAAGAGAAAGGGAGAGAGAGAGAGAGGGAAGGAAGGAAGAAAGGAAGGAAGGAAGGAAGGAAGGGAGGGAGGGAGGGAGGGAGGAAGGAAAATATGAGCAAACAAAAATACTCCTATTACTGGGTTCCTTCTATGATTTAGGATTTTAAAAGACAAAGACTACAGTTTCTGTCAGAGTAGTACCAAGAAAAACATGGATAGTATAAAATCTCATATTTCTTTGGGGCTATATGTAATAAAAAATATATTATAATATTTTAAGAACAGAATCAATACTACAGAAGAAATTATAAGTAAAACTCAAAAACAGGCTAATACAAATTATACACAATGAAGCTCAGAGAGGAACAAAGACTAAGAAATATAGAACAGAATGTCGGAGAGTAGATGGAAAATATATTAAGTGTCAACATACATATATTTGGAAATAGAACAATAAGAGGAAGAAAATGGGACAGAAAAAATACTTGAAAGAATAATAAACAAAATTTTTCCAGATTTGATGAAAAGCATGAATTCACAAATCCAAGTAGCTGAATAAATCCTAAAGAAGATAAATTGCTGAAATTCAAACCTAGACATATCATAGACAAACTATATACCTAAAAAATTCAAACAAATCTACATAAAATCTACTAGCTATAATAAGTGAGCTCAGCAAGGTATCAGGATATAAAGGCAATGTACAAAAAATCAATATATTTCTATTTACTAGCATCAAACAATTTTAAAAAAATTAAAAAATGAATACTATTTACTAAAGCTTTAAAAACTATAAATATCTAGAAATAAATAAAAATAAGACATTCTCACTGAAAAACCACAAAGCATTTGTTGAGAGAAGTTAAAGAAGATCTTTGTATATAAATGAAAAGATAAATAATGCTCATGGACTAGAAGGTTTAGTATTTCCCCAAATTTATCTGTGGATTCAATGAAGTTCCAATCATAATCCCAGCAGAGTTTTTCATAGAAATTATCCTGTTGATACAACAATCTGTATGAAAAAAGAAGTGTCCTAGAATTTCTTCCTAAAACTATTCAGAAAAGATGGACAAAGTTGGAGGATTTACATTACCTAATTTTAAGATTTAGTATAAAGTTATTGTTATTAAGACAGTGTGGTTATGGATAGCAGTAGACACATAGACTGCTAAAATAGAATAAAGTCCAAAATTTTACACATAGGTAGAGTAAAATATTTGGTAAAGGCATTAATGCAATTCAGTGAAGAAAGAACAATGGTTTCAAGAAATGCTTTGGAACCAGTTGGATATCTGGGTGGAATAAAATTGAATCTTGATGCATATCTCACCTGATATACAAAAATTATCATCAGATGGATTATAGTCCTAGATGTAAAGCCTTAACCATAAAGCTATCAGAAGAACACACAGAAAAAGTCTTAGGAAACGGGGGAGTAGGCAAAAATTTCTTTTATGGAACTACAAAAGCTCTCACTATAAAAGAAGAAAAAAAGAAAAATTGGAATTAAACAAAAATTAAAACTTATGTTCTTCAAAAGACCCTGTTAAGATAATTAAAAAGCAAGCTGAAGACTTGGTGAAAATATTCTCAATATAAATATCTGGAAAATGTCTCGAACTTAGAATACATAAAGAACTACTACAAATCAATAATTAAAAGACAAGTCAAGGGTGTGTATGTTGGGGGAGAGGGGTATATGGGAATTTCCCTATACTTCTTCACCCCCCAAGATGGCTCCCTCATCTGTTTGCTCGCTGCCCCTGCTCACTGTTTTTTATTGTTGTTTGTGCTCACTGTCTGCTTGTTGTTTTTGCTTGTTGTATGCTCTCCATCTGTTTGTTGTTTTTTTCTGTAGGAGGCACCAGAAACTGAACCCGGGACTTCCCATATTGGAGATGGGTGCTCAACTGCTTGAGCTACATCTGCTTCTTGCACATTTGTTTTTACTCGTTGTCTACTCATTGTCTGCTCATTATTTTTTCTTGTTAACTGCTCATTGTTTTTGCTCACTGTCTGCTTGTTGTTTGTTTGTCTTCTTTAGGAGGCACCAGGAACCTAACCCAGGACCTCCATGTTGGAGGTGGGCACTCAACTGCTTGAGTCACATCTGCTCCAATTCCCTATACTTTTGGTGTAATTTTCATGTAAATCTAAAACTTCTCTAAAAATAAAGTTTATTACAAAAATAAAAAAGTAAAGGACAAGGCAAATTTAAAAATGGGCAAAATTCTTAGACACTTCACAAAAGCCATGTATTGGATGGCCAATACATGAAAGGATGCTTAAACAGATTAGTAGTTGTGAGGATTGAATCCTGTTATCTACAAAAAAGCATGCTCAGGCCCAAACCCTGGTCGTGTGGGTGTGAACCCATATGTAAATAGGACATTTGAAGATGTTATTAGTCAACATGCCCAAACTGAATGAGGGTGGGCCTTAATTCAATATGACTGAAGTCCATATAAGCAAAGGAAATTTGACACAGAGAGAAGCCATGGGGAATAGCCAGAAGCTGGAAGTGAAGGGAATCCAGAGGATAAAGAAGACATCACCATGTACATTTCCATGTGACAGAAAAGCCAAGCATTTTAGTTTGCCAAAGGGATGCCAATGCAAATTACCAGAAATCTGTTACTTTTGTAATGGATTTATTTGGCAGTAAAAGCTTACAGTTCCAAGACCATGAAATGTGCAAATCGAGGCATCATCAGAGATGCTTTCTGACCAAAGTCAGCTACTTCTTGATCCTGGCATTGTTGCCATGTTAGTGAAGCAAGATGGCCACTGATTTCTGTGAAGGTCTCTGCGTTCCCCTCCAGAATCTACCATCTCTTGGAGCTCAGCTATGAGCAATGAGGCATAGTGTTTTTCTCTTTCTGGCCCTCAGCTTTTTGAGTCTCTGGGGAGCTTCTGTTTTCCTTCAGTCCTTTCTCTCACATGGCTAAATCAAACATGGCAGCTCCCTTTTCCTGTGTCTGTCTGAGTCTTTCTGTGTCTCCATTTATATCAGACCCAGCAAGGGGACAGAGACTCAACCTGAGTCATGCCTCACTGACATAGTCCAATCAAAAGCCCTAAATGATCTTACCAAGTTATCTAATCAAAGGCCCCTCAGCTGAATTTAATGCAATCAAAGGTATCACACTCAGAGGAATCAATTAGTTTACAAACATAATCTTTCTTTTTTGGGGGATTCATAAAATAATTTCAAACTGCCACACCAAGTAACCCCAAAGATTTCTGACCAGCCAGAAGTTACCAACTCCGAGTAGGGAAGCAATACCTCTAGCCTCTGAAACAATGAGCCAATAAATTCTTGTTAAGGCAACATCTTGTATGATATTTGTTTTAACAATTAGGAAATGCAAATTAAAACCAGAACGAAATACCACAGAACAACCATTAGAATGGCTGTATTTTAAAAAGACTGATAATACAAAGAGTTGACAAAGATAGGGAGCAAGTATATATATCATACTTTCCTGTAAGGAGTATAAAGTTTATAACCACTGTAGAAAACTCTTTGCAGTTTCTAAATTAATCAAACACCTGCTTTATGATCCAGCAATTCCACTCCTATGAAAGTATTCAGAGGAAATTAAATTTTATTTCCACAGAAATACTTGTTCAAGAATGTTCAATGCAATTTTACTACTAATAAAAAAAAATTGGAAACAACTCGAATGTCTATCAATAGAAGAATGGATTTAAAAATTGTGTTATTTTCATACAATGCAATATTACTGAGCAATAAAGGGAATGAACTACTTCTATACACAAAAAATGAACTAATCTCAAATTTATGCTTAGGGAAAGAGACAAAAGGGTGCATTTTTTATGAAGCTCAGGAACAGGTAAAAATAATCTATGAAGCTAGAAATCAGAAGAGTGGCTGTGTGGGGAGTGTGTGAGGACAGACTATTATTGTAAACTAAATTTTATTGGAATATAACCATGCTTCTTTTTTGTATTGTCTATATCTGATTTCACACCACCACAACATTGTTGAGTAATTGTGACAGGGACCTAATAGGCCACAAAACTGAAAATATTTACAACCTGACCCTTTGCAGAGAAAGTTTGCTGATGACTCTGGTACAATTGACCAAGATTAAGTGTTGGTAGTTGTATAGCCTGGGTGATGGATACATGGGGGTCCTTTTTACTGTTTCTCTACATTTATGTGGTTGAAAATTCCCTAACAAATTTTTAAAATTTGGGTACTATCATCTTGACTGGTATCTGCAGTTTTTGATGGTTTCAGCTATCTCCTCTGCTCAGAAGTTTGAAGCAAGACTATAGATTCCATACTGGGGAAGTTAAGGTAATAATTAGAAATATCCATGAGTGTTGTGGAAAAGTAGGAAAACTTTAGACAAAACTCTTATGTGAAGCTCTGATTGCTTTGGCTTACTTTTCAAGTAAGATCAGTAAGATCTCATACTTCGCAAAGTGGCATTGCTGAAATCCCCAGAGAGTCAATTGCCTCTTGATCCCAACCTCAAGGAGAAGTGTGGTGAAATGATTCATGGTTTACCAATCAAGCCATGGAGCCAGGGGTGGAGTTTTTGATGGGGGAGCTCTTTTGTCTGTGTGATTTTTCTTTCCTTCTGATATCTTTTGGGTTTGCCTCATTCGTAGCCCTTTTCTTTCAGACTGACTCTTGCAGCTCTTTTGCAGCTGGGTATAATTAAAGAGAGAAATGTATTCCCCACTTGGGGTGGGGGTGGGGGCAGTAGAAGGAAAGTAAGCTTTCCTAGCCCAGCAGGTCTGGATTTAGAGCTGAGGAAAGGGTAGGGTGTGGCATAACAGAGTTCTCTTCTGGTTCTTAGATGAAAATGCCATTTTCCTTGATTTGTCTTTCCCTTGTCTCTACCTGAAGGTAATTTCAGGGTTGCAAGATCAGGGCTTTTAGGCCAAGATCAGATAAAAATTCAGGGTAAAAGAGCTAAAAAACATTCTTGCTAGGACTTGGGCTGGAGCAGAACCCAGTTTAGAAATCATGTACGATACAAATAGGGCCTTTGTTCAATCTCCCAGAAGGCATTAAAGGCTACTCATTATGGGGAGTGTTGTCACTACTTATTTCCCTTCTGAAGCTGGGGTTGGAGTCGGTAGCTGGTTGACGATTCAGGCATCTGGGACCTCTCCTACTTCTCTCTCTCTCCTGAGAACCAACCTGTCCTTGATAGTTTTTGTATAGGATCTCCCTTATGTGTAGGACAGCTCATTAATGAAATTAAGGAATGAGAGGTGATGAGTGCCAAAGGCCAACTTTATTATGTGGCCAAGGTTTGGCCTGTTAAGATATTTTTGAGAACAACTCTGTGTACTGGGATTGCAAGTTAAGTTGGTATGATTTGGAACCATTTACTGTGGACCTAGCTCAGGCGTTCCTTCACTCCTTCCAAAAACTGACACCTTGACACTTTGTGGTATTTATACAACCTTATAGCTGTGCTGATTTATCTGGATAAGAGAAATAACTCAACACTAATTTGTAAGGTCTCTGGAGAATTTAGGAATTTCAAACTTTCTTAAACATCATTTGGAAGTGAATTAAGCATTTTACTCCTTTCCTCCCTCCAGTATTTCTTTACACGGTTTGAATATAATTCACATTGGTTCATTGAAACCTCAGTTTGCCGAGTTAATGGAATAACTCAAGGGTGCTGCAGCGAATTATTGCCTAGAGGACAGATACAGCCTCTTTAGAAGGTTTGGAATCTAAATGATGCCATGAGTAATAAGTTTAGATATGGGGATAGTTGAAATATTATTTGATAAGATTTTGTATAGGGAGGAGAGGATGGTCTCGAACTTAGCAAGTTCCAGGAATCATTTATCTTTGTAAATATGTTCTTCCAGTTGCTAAAATGAGTTTGAAAACCTCTTATTTAAAGTTCATTTGTTTGGAAGAGAATGTTATTTCCTTATTCCTTGGCTTTTAGAATGTGACTATGTGTGAGGGGCAATAAAGTAAACTATTCCAAGTCATGTGCCCCTTAATAACAACTGATGCTTGTATTATGCTTCAGAATTTATTGCTTCCATTTTTTAGCAGCAATGTTTGTACTTGAAGCCACTACTCAGAGACAATCTACCATGGTAACTGAAATTTGAATTCTCTTGTTGGAGGACTCCTGTTGTTAAAGAGCTACACCATAGTATCTGAAATTTGACCTTTTCGGAAACACGCAAAGTGAGATCTGCCTGTATTTGAGCCAGTAACACTCTAATGACCATCCACTGAAGTCAGGACCCTGAGTGGATGGGAATTCGGAAAGAGAAGGAGGAGAAATTTTGTTGCATGGATGGGAGCGATGGTAAGTTACAGCAAGCAAAGGGAGCTTGGATAGACCAAGGGTATGGATAGGGTACAGAGAGAAAAAATAAAAAGGCAGAGTGGAAGACTCCTGAAAGCTGACTTCATCCACTTGACAATTTTGCCTTAGGTAAAATGCCGAAGCTATTAAGAAATCTAGTTTTCTGACTGCAGAACAATACGTTAAAAGCTTGCACTTAAATACAAATAAATAAATGAATACAACACAAAACATATATATCTTTTTGTTCATGTTGGTGACAAAAGTAATAAATGCTTGTTGTAAAACATTTGATAATATAGAAGGGAAGAAAGTGAATAAGTGAAATTCTGTTTTATACACCAATCTCTCTATAATAACTGCTAACAATAAAATTATATGTTAATGACATTTTGTTCTTATTTTCTGCTTTTCTTATCATTTGTATTGGTTTATTACCAATTCTTATTATTTTAGGAGGTACTGGGCATTGAACCCAGGGCCTCATACATGGGAGGCAGGCACTCAACCACTTGAGCTACATTCACTCCCCACCGATTATTATATTAAATGATATTTTCCTCAATCAGATATAAGGCAGAATTATGAAGAATTCTACTAGCAGAAACTTAAAACAGACTTTTTTTTTTTTTTTTTAGGTATCAGGGATTAAAGCTGGGACCTCGTATATGGGAAGCAGGTGCTCAACCACTGAACCACACTTGCTTCCCTTAAAATGGACTTTTAAAATCACTTTTCAATGAAGAGAAAAGATGAACGTACTCTGCTGCACTTGGAAAAACCAAAGTTGCCCTTCTATTGCTGTATTGAGTGGGTATTGGTGGTGAATTAGTAAGGAAATGAAAGAAACAACAAAAAACATTTCTGAGAATTAAATTTTTCTAGTTCAGTCATGGAAGGACATGTGTTAGAGTATCTGATCACATTTGGGAAGGAGTATCTGAACTGAAAGAATCTGTACCATCCACACTGACCTTGAAATATTAGAAACAAGACTATCTTTTGATCCAGAAATAATTTAAACCTTAAATTTGCCAGAACAATAATTCTGCCATCTCATAGGTGAATATTTTTCCACCTTTTAAAATTGCAAACTATTGAAACATAGTAAAATATTACTTATATGTATGTATTGATATTGTTTATATCTAATTACTTATAGGTAAAAGAGTATTACTTATATTGCTTACATGTAAAATGAATACCCATGTATCCAGCACTGAGCTTAAGATATAAACTAATAACTCTGACATCCCCAAGTTCCTCCTTGACATACACCCCTACTTGCCTACCCATCAGGTGTAACCATTGCTTTCAATTTTGGATTTCATTCCCTTGCTTTGCCATAGAGTTTTGTCACAAGTGCTTGAATTCTTAAATCAAATATGGTTCATTTCTGCATATTTTTTTGACATTTTTATAAATGGTATTATTCTTTATGAAATTTTATGATTTGCCCTTTTCCCCAATTGTTATTATTGTTATGCTTGTTTAACCAAGAGGTTTAACCACATGAGTATATTTAGCTAGATTTTATTAATTGATTTCATTTTCAATGTTGTATGGTATGCCACTATAGAATTATACTACAGTTTATCCTTTCTTCTGGCAATGGACATTTGGGTTATTTCAAAATTTTAAACTGCTTTAAAGGCTTTGCATGTGTTTCCTGGGCACATATGCCAGATTGTCTCTGATTTATTATGAGAAATGGAAATGCTAGATAAGAGGCTATGGACATCTTCAACTTACTAGATATGTCACCCTTTGCTTTTCCAAAGTGAATAGTATGAATTTGCCCTCCCAACAGCTGTGCACTGGAATTCCCATTTCTCCATACCTTGCCAAGGTTTGATAATATCTGGCTTTATAAATAGTGCCAATCTGGTGAGTATGAAATTGTTTCTCATTGCAGAATTGATTTATATTTGACAATTGGCACAGTTGACACTGGTCTTCTACAGGTCTGGGGATCCATCCTAATTGTCAGTTATAAAGTCATTGCTGACTTTGGTGAGAGCAGTTTCGGAGGAGTGGTGGGGACAGGTTATAATAGTCATTTGAGAAAGAAAAGAAACATGAGAAAAGTGGGAGGAATCCTAATAGACACCCTTTTGAACAAAGATAAAGGGACTGAGAGAGACCATAGACAGGGTCAATGAGGGTTTTTCAAATGGGAGTCAATTAAGCATGTTTATAAGTTAAATAGAAGGAGTCAGGTTAATGGGAAAACAGAAGCAGGTGATTCAGGACAATGAGTAGAATCCATGTGAGAAGAGAATGCGTGAACATAAGGGAACTTGTACAAGTTTGTAAAGGAGAAGTGATTTGTCAGGGAAAGATTACAATTTTCTCAATATGGCGAGATGTCATTTTATCTGCTGAGAATAAAGGGGGTGAGGAACTAGGTAAGGCCTCAAGGAAGCTGGAAATGGTTTTGAGTAACTGATAGAAACTTTGGAAGACTAAAGACCTTGTCAAACTATGCCTCATTGGGCTTCATTTGTTCATTAATCACTAATTTTTTTTTCATTGAAAGCACCTGATGTACAAGTAAATGACACTCAGTTCTGGGCCTAAAGGAACCTAGAGAGCTAGTCAGACATGTAATTATATAATTATTATGCAATGAGATGCTTGATATGCTCAAGGCACTATTCAGCACAGCAGGAATACCGGAAGGGGTAAATTGGCTCTGAGTTAATGAACAAGGAAGACCTAGAGGATGACAGATAAGGAGAAGCATTCAGCAGAAGACACTGCTGTATAACAGAGAAAGTGTTTAGAGTGGTCTGAGTTTCAGCATTTCTGAGGGGCAGGGCACCTAGCAGCAGCAAAGGAAGGAAAGGCTGGAGAAGTAGATTCCTACATTAAAGATTTGAGAGTTTATCTTGTAAATTTTCTATATATAAGACCATGTCACCTATGAATAGAGATATTTACATCTTCCTTTCCAATTTGGATGTTTTTATTTCATTTTCTTGCCTAATCTCCATAGCTAGAACCTCCCGAACAATGTTGAATAGAAGTGGTGAGAGCAGACATCCTTGTTTTGTTTCTGATCTTAGGGAGAAAACATTCAATCTTTCACTATTAAGCATATTGATAGCTGTATTGTTTTCATAGGTGCCTTTTATAAGGTTGGTAAATTCCTCTTCTATTCCTAGTTCCTTGAGTGTTGTTTTTTTTTTTTTTTTCCTGTGAAAGGTGCTGGTATTGGTCAAGAGCTTTTTATGTACTTATTGAGATGATCGTGTGTTTTTGCCTTTTATTTTATTGATATGGTATAATATGCTAATTGATTTTTGGAGGTTAAACCAACCTTGCATTCCTGGGGCAAATCCCACTTGGTTATAGTGTATAATCCCTTTTACATGTTGCTAGATTTATTTTGCTTGGTAGTAACTTGTTGAGGATTTTTGAGTCTTTATTCATGGAGATATTGGTCTGTAACTTTCTTTTCTCGTAATTTTTTTGGTCTGGCTTTGTCAATACCTGCTTTGCAAGCAGGGTGCAGCGTTGAAGAGGGTAGTAAAAGCCCATGTGCAGCTGCTAGGATGTTAAATCCTAGTGCTGGTGTCCTGTTTATTCACACAGTCAATAAAAATACATTGTTCATCTACTTTCCAGTCCTCTGTTCTAGGTGTTGAGAATATAGCAGTGAATAATGTAAGGTTCCTGCCCTCAAGGAACTTGATAAATAAATGTATAAAACTAAATAAAAAACATTCATAAATAAATATAAATAAATAACTTTATTTTATGTTAGGGCTAATAAGTGATTAAAAAACAAAGCACAGCAAGTGAAGGAGTCAGGGAAAGATATGAGGGCCATCAAGGAAAACTTCCTAATGAGGTGGCCTGTAAATAGAGACCTGAATGAAGTAAAGGAACAAGTCATGTGGATATCTGGGGAAAGAAGAAATAGTAAGTACAAAAGATGAGGCAGATGCATGCTTGATGTTTTTGAGGATTAAAAAAGAGAGCAGTGGGGCTGGTGTCCAGAAAATAAATTATCATCAATAATGATTTTGTCCAGCTGCACACAACAGGAAACTGCATTTGGCTTAATCAGATAGGGATTTTAATTTTCATCATATAAAAGAGACTGGAGTGGAAGCTCCACGATTCTTTCAATCATTACCATGGAAAAATTTGGCTTCCATAGTGTGACTTCACTTGAGAGTTGGCTGGTCTAAGCTTGTCCATTTCTTTGTCCAAGGCTTCTAAAGCAGTTAACAAAAACAATAAATGACACAATCCTTTAAATACCATTGCCCCACACTATTCAATTTTCATAGCTACCACAAAACAAAATGCTTCACTTTCCATTTGCTCTTCTTCCCAATCCATCACTGGTGAGAATTGTACTAGTTGTAATGCTGCTGTATATGGCAGGAGGGGTTATCACCATCCCACTCATCACTAGCAATGGGATTATTATTGCTATCTGACTAGTAGCTGATCCAGTTTTAAAATTTCCTTTATTGGATATGCTTGTAAGGACTACTTTTGGTAGCAAATCTCTTAGCCTGGGTTTCCCCAAGAATCAGAGCTTGAGATGAAGTCTTGCCAGAGGATATTTTATTTAAGAAGTGGGCAGGCTCAATGAGGGAGAAAGAAGAATGAAATAGAAAAAGATAGAAAGGCAATGCAAGAATGCATTAAAAAATTGCCTATTTTTTGCAGGCAATTGGTACTCATCATTACAGAACCTTCTATAGAACAGCAAAGAATGATGCTCAGAATTGGTTTCTTAAAGGATAAAAGGGAGAAACATTTACCTCTTAGTTGCAACTACTCTGCACTTCTGAGTTTCTTGTGCTTGATGGCCAAGGGGACTTCTGTACACCTCCCAAGCTAAAGCATCAGAGATACACTGGAGCAGAAGCAAGAGATGTGGTGCATGTTTGAGCTAATGTACTTTCAGCCTGAAACAAGTTGACACTTGTAAGGAGAAGGCAGGTTCCAGCCACTGACAACTCTCAGAGCTCAAAGTTGCTACTAACTGTTATCTTCAGTTCCTTGCCTTGGCCATAATTTATAATTTATGAATTACAATAATTTCCTGTTAGCCCAAACACTTCAGATATTTTTGTTTCCTTTTCAACCCAACATAACTACTCAGAGGTGCAGATTCAAGGCTTTTCCACAATCCAGTCAATGAGGGTTAGAGTTCAGACAGCTGTGCAACCTGTGAACACCTGTCTATAATGAGATGTTTCTGTGTGAGGAAAAAGTGCCGTTTTTCATGTGAGACACAGAAGTTAAATGGCTATAGCAATGATGGTTGCTCCCATTAACTTCCCAATAAGTGACAAGATGGAGAGAGACAGTGGTTGATTTGCTACTAGTTCATGTTTAGGTAGAGTTGGGCAAGAGATCTGAACTCACAACCTTGGGTCCATCACAAGCAAAGTCAAGAAAACAAAAGATAAATAGATAGGTAGAAAAAACAGTCATGATCTCCTACTGGCTGGACTGCACGATAAGCATGGCAAGAAATCATTTTGTAGTAAATGTACTGATTAGCAAGGTCACTGGTTAGACCAGAGACCTCAGATGAATAAAAAAAAGGCTTCTGTGGTAGCTCACACAATAAGCCTCCTTCTCCATTTGGCACTAAGGCTAAATATAGTTTATTATGGGGGACTTTCTTACTCACCAATGAAGAGGCAAGTGTGTTTACACCATGGTAAGAAGGTAAAACTGAAATCCAAGTTTTTCTCATTGTGGTATTTATTTTCATACTTCCAAGCACCCTAATATATCCTTCTCTGACCATGGTTGTAGTGGGCAGAATATTGTCCCTCAAAGTTGCCCGCATCCTAATCTCACTGTGAATATGGGACTTTACATAGCAAAAGAGAATTTGCAGATGTGATTAAGTTAAGAATCATGAGATGGGGAGATTATTCTGGATTATCCAGGAGGGCCGATTATAATCACAAGGGTCCTTATTAGAGGGAGGCAGAAGTTGAGAGCCAGAAAGGGAGAGGTAACAATGGAAATGGAGGTCAGAGTAAGAAAAATCTGAAAATGTGAGACTGTTGAACTTGAAGATGGAGGAAGGCTCCATGAGCCAAGGAATGAACGTAGCCTTAAAGCTGGAGAAGGTAAGGAAAAAAGGCTCTTCCCTATAGTCTCTAGAAGAGATGTTCTTCCATCAACAACTTGATTTTAACCCAGTGAGACTGATCTTGGACTTTTGACCTCTAGAACTATAAGATAGTAAGTGTAGCCGTTTGGCAGTTTGATATAATTATGAATTCCAAAAACATATATTGGATTATGCTTGTAAACTCATATGCTAATGTGGGCATAATTAAGTTATGATTAGGGTGTTAACTGGGCCACGTCAGTAGGGCGTTGAGTCCCACCCCTTGGTGGGTGGGGGAATCAACTATAAAAGGCATAGCAAGAACAGAGTTGAAGCAGTTTTGATGTTGGAGTTTTGATGTTGGAGAGAAGGCCCCGGGATAGAGACGAGCCTTTCACCTGAGAGATCACAGCTGGCCTTGTGGAGGGAAGCAAAGCCTAGAAAGCCTCATAGTCTACAGCTGACCTTGTGGAGGAAACAGAAGAGCTAAACCCGGAGAGAAACGCAGCCCCGGGAAGAGAGGAACCCAAGAAAACTGAACCGTGGCAAACGTCGGCAACTGTCTTGCTCCAACACGTGGCAATGGGCTTTGGTGACGGAAGAAACTTATGCTTTATACCAGAAATCCTGGTAACTGTGGACTTCTACCCCAAATAAATACCCTTTGTAAAGACCAACCAATCTCTGGTATTTTGCATTAGCACCCCTTTGGATGACTAATACATTAAGTTTGTGTTGTTTTAAGCCACCAAATTTGTGTTAATTTGTTATAGCAGTGATAGGAATTTAATACAATACTCAATAAGTTTATTCCTGCTACAGTTTGCCATTCTCCTTCTCGGGTTTCCAACCAGGCATACTTGAGCCAAATGTTTATTCCTAGATGTGATTTCCCATTAGAAAGTCTATCCTTTGCTACCTTGATGAATGGGGCCAAGCAATGAGAAGTCTGAAAGTTTCCTTTACCTTTTTGCTGGTACCACAACACCTCTGTGGAGTTAGCCTTCAGCTTTCCCTCTTTGAGAATGACCCAAGGTCCTCTTCCCAGTTTTCTAGAGTCAAAGATTCAATCCTTGCTGAAGAGATTCCCTGCACAAATAAGAAAGAGAGGAATAAAAATTCTCTGGTGCCAAAGGTCCCCAGGAGTCCAAAATTCTGTGGTCAGAAAGGTCATTTACTATTAATAAAATATCCATGACTAAGAAATCTATTCCATTCCATTCTCCTGGGAGCATAACACTTTCATTCCTTCTATGGAAAGTTTGCCTGCTCATCTGGTGATATTCTGTTGCCATCCTCTGAGAAATGGCAAAGAGGTGTCAGGATGCTTGTTTCTCTATCTCAGCTGCATTTAAGACAAATACTATGTTATTCATTTTTTGAGTATTGGCAAAGAGTAGAGACTCAATAGATATATGTTGGACAGGGTACAAAATTCCTCCTTTGTTCATATATTCCTTGGTGTCTTTAAGTCTTTTAAATCTTCAAGCCTACTGTTAGAATGTAAGTATTCTTTTGACAGATGAATATGTAGCTTTTAATTGGTTATCCACTCAGAGAAACAATTTCTCACAGAATTCAAGACACATTGGAAATAGAGCACTAATATTCATTAAGCACCTTCTGAGTCCCAGGTGCTTTGTATATATTATCTCATTTAAACCTCCCAACAACCCTGCAAGATATCATTCTCTCCATTTTACAGATAAAAAGAAGCTTGGCATACATTTAAAAGACAAGCCAGTGCTCTTTCTAAGAAGGGAAGGCATGCATTTTGAGGAGTGCTGTGTGACATATATATTCACCCTTTCTTTTGGCAGTTAAAAGTAGGCCAACTAAGAATAATTCAGGCAAACAATTCCATATGAAAGTTTCCTTGGCATTTGACATTATCACAAGAGTGGCATGTTACTAGAATTATGAGTAAGCTCTAAACTGAAACCACACAAGGTACTATACTTTTAGGTCACAAAGCCAGCTCTGAGCTCTTAAGTCCAGTTCTTTCCTGGTAAATTCCCTGAATACAGCTATGTGCAAAAGATGTATCTTGCTATCATTATTTCTTTTGGAGAAGAAGAAAATATTCAATGTGTTCTTACCTCATTGTATTCTCCTTATCAGAGTCAGGGACTTTGTGGGCCCATGGGATATCTCAGTTCATTTGATAGCTCCGATTTACATTTTCCTTTGTTGTTTGTCCTTTATTTATTTCAACACAATAGTGTTTGGTGGCGTTCCCTAAACACTTTTAGCAAATGCATGAATAAGTAAAGGTGTCTTCTATTTCTGTTATTCTTCTTTAAACTTCTTTAGTTTGCATTTTGTGAGAGCTTTGATTTTGACTCCAGAAGCATTGAACAACATTCTGAATTAGAGAGAAGCATGATTACTCTTTGCAGGCTAAATTGAGCTTGAGAGGCAATGAATCTTATATTAAAACAGGATCCTTGACAAAGATACAAACACTGACAAAATATTTTCTGAATTACTAAGGTACTAGGGAAAAGATAGAACACTTCATATCCCATGTGTTAAAAAAAAGTCATCTATTTGAATTGCTTTTATAGAAACTTTAAATATTAATTGATGTCACTGCTTCAACATATGGAGCTCAAAGTTTGGTTTTATTAAAATTTCTTGTTTAGTCTCTTTCAGGTATTGTGATTAATAATTGAAAATTTATTTTATTGGCAAAAAACACTTCTAATAGAGTTTTTCAAGTGTTAAGAAGTATGTTTTTCCTCTCCTCTGGTAAAATATTTTAGCAATGGAGGTAAGAACCAGCTAAACATATTTAACATCTAAAACATTTTAAATTATCCATCAGTTTTACTAATCTAGCTCTAGCTTTGTTAGAGAACTTGAAATATAAGTATATATTTAATACAAAATATTAAGATATATTTAAATGTGGCATTGAGGAAAATCATGTTAGAGATAGTCCATGGGTGATTGCTTTTTAATTCATATAATGATCAAATTGCTATCATTACTAGGTAACAAAGGAATTTAAAGGCTTCTGTTTATGGTCTTAACTGGATTTAAAAAGTTTTTTTTTTTTTTTTTTTTTTTTTAAAGAATATGCTCTACTTAGAGTCATAGAAAATTAAATTCCCTGAATATATAAATTGGATTATATTACCAGTCTGGGGCTTTCAACATCATTAATATTTTTAATGTTGGAATTTTGTGGGATGTGCTTTTCATGCCATGTTTTTTAGTAGAAGGGTACTATGATAAGAACTGCAGGAAAAGAAGTCTGGCAGTTATGTATAAAATGGATTAGAAGAGAATGATAAAGGCAGATGGAAAGACCATTTAGGAAGCTTTTGAGTTGTCCCAGGAAGAAATATTGAGGACAGTGGTCAAAGCCAGCAGTGGGAATGAACAAAAGTTGGACGAGTTTGAGAGTGTTGAGTTAGAGCATTTCTCATTTGCAACTGATGGTCTGTTCAGAGGTGAATGAGCAGCCAATATTAAAGATAAGTTCCACTCCTCTAGAAACCAGAATGGTACAGGGTCTAAGAGCCTGGCCTTTGAAATCAGACTAGTACATCCTGGTTAACTCTCGAGGTTTCAGTTTCTTCAACCACAAAGTGGAGTTATAATATTACTTAAAGGATTGAAGGGTTTTATGGCTGTGAAGTGCTCAGTGTGATGTCTGACAGAACGTCACTATTTATTTTCTCCAAAGGATATTGTCAATATTAGTCACCACATCGTAAAAGAAACATGTTCCTTACTTGTCATATTTATTTCATGAGCTCACTGACTCGTAGTTCTTTCTAATCAAATAAAACAGGCCCTCTGCCCTCCAAATTATTATTGTTACACTTTAATATCTTAAATATTTGTATTGTTTATTTTATAATACAAATAAATTAAAATCTCATTAATAAAGCTCTTCTCCATGAAGCAGAATTCTGAGTGATAGTTGTGGTGGATTGAATTGTGTACCCCGGTTTGAACGTGTTCTTTGTCTTGGTTCACGTTGTAGTGGGTGTGGACCCATTGTAAATAAGATCACTTCAAGATGCTACTTCCATTAAGGTGTGGCCCCACTGAATTAGGTTGGGTTTTAATCTGGATTACTGGAATCCTTTATAAGCAGAGTGAAAGTCAGACAAGAGAGAAGCCATGGGAGCAGTCAAAAGCTGCAAGTCAATGGGACCCAGAAGAGGATAGAGAAGACATCTCCATGTGCATTGCCATGTGATGGAAAACCCAAGAAACCCCAAAGATTGCTGGCCAGCCAGAAGATACCAATCTCAGGAGGAAGCAAACCTTCTAGCCTCTGAATCTGTCAACCAATTTATTCCTGTTGTTAAGCCCATCCAACGAATGTAATTTGTTTTAGTAGCTAGGAAGCTACATGGCTGACTGTATAGGATCTTATTTTAAGTCTTTGAGATAGCTAAGAGACTTTCCCTTAAAGAAAAGTCATGAATACATCATACAAAGCAGAGACTGTCAAAGTCCAGGCATCTCAGCTACCATGCAGTGGCATTGGGTCTATCAAAGTGGATGCCATTAAAATAAAGACCCACCAGGGATTTTATGGACTTTATTTGAGACTGAACTCTTAGTCTGTCTCCAAACACTAACACCTTTAGTGTTCCAAGTTAGTTTAGCTGAGTGTTCTATGGAAGTCAAGAATCCTTTAAAAAGAATGTTTTTAGCTCATCTGCAATGAAGTAAGTATGTTGATGAGTGGTGAACCATTGTTTGCCAAATTTAAAAGGATACTCATTCACAAAAACTATATCAAACTCCTGCCAAACTCAGGCCAGGTGGAAGCATATAATAACCCTAAGTGTCAGAGATAGAAAAGAACTTTAGGGGAGCATGTGGCCCATTTTACATATCAAGAAAACAAGGCTCGGTGGTCACACAATTAATTAGTATCACACAGATAATTAGTATTGTGTTGCTTAACACGTGATCCTAGAGACATTAGCAATTTTACAGAGCAACACAGCAACACTTTAGAAAAGGACTAAGGAAGCATAAACCCACACAAACCGTTGCCATTCGAAGAGGTGGTAGATGTAAAAGATGTTTTTATACTATGCAGTTCTAGGCAGTTGATTGAGATTGCTCTAGTATCAGACATTAAATTCTCCTCCAGGGCTCTAAGCTTAGAGCTTGAATCTCTATGGAATAATCTATTCACGCAAAAGGTAACTGTTCTCATGTCTTATAACATTGTATAATCAAATATAAGCATTTCAGGTTTGCGTTTGTCTGTGTGTTTTGTTGGATAACTAAAAATAGACAAATTCTTTATTTCATTTTAAACTTTTGTAGCTGGACAAGAAATGCCTACAGAGAGAAGTGCTTTCAGCAAAATTCCCAAGTTTGAAAATGTGGCATTATTCACTCGGAAGGAGGATAAGCCAAGACATGAAGAAATAATTAGATTGGTAAATTTATCTTACATCTCAAGGCATTTTGCTTGAAGGCAGGGAAGAGAAGGATCTCTATATTTTACAGGGAGCTATTGGTAAACTATTGGTAAGCCAAAAGATGGGGATGTAAAAAAGAAAATAAGACTTCTGTTCCTTTCAAAAAGAAAGTGAGTGAAACTGACATTTTCATTTTTGACAAATGTTGTTACAGAGATTATTAGAAAGATCAATCCCTGTCATGTATGGCTGTCTTCAGAAGCTGTTTTAAGAAGGACAGATCATCAAATAACTTGTCTTTGGGGTAAGGTTTGTTATTCAAGTTACATTTGGCAAAGCAAATTCCTTTCTGGTGAAAAACTAACCATGCTTAAAAAAATATGATCCACCTTCCTTGTGTTTTTAATTATCTAGTGTCCCGTCTCAGAATTAGTCTCTTGAATTGTGAACATCACTGAACTAGGAGTCAGGGAGAGAGGGATTCAGCAGTAGCTCCTGAGTTTACTGGCTGCCAGCCTCCTTCAGTTCTGAGAACCGCACTGGCCTCATATGTAAAATGAAGATGATTATCAGGGTCACTCAAACCACAAGAGAGGGCTCCAGATCACCTAACTTTTATTTTTGAATTCTGTTCATCACCAAGTACTGTGCTAGGTGCATTAATCAAGTTTGTATATGTGAAAACATTTTGAAATTTTGAAGAAATATACAACTTTGAGTACTCATTATGCCAAATTGTTAAGGAAGAAAGTGAATGTGATGAATTATTATTTCAGTATCTAAGGATACAAATGATGTCACAAGAATTTGGGACACATATTTTCTTATATTATTATATAAAAATATTACTTATATATACTGATATATATTTTACATATATACTTAAAAATGAGACCTTTGGAGAGTGTGTTAATCCTTAATCAATACATCAAATGTCTTTCCAACTAAATCAGATACCAGCCTCGTGAATTTCATCTGGTAAAATTTTTTTCCGTCCCTGTAAGTTTCTTTCTCCCAGGCAATTAATATTTTGTTCTGGTATGCATACAGTAAGTGCCTTAGGAAAAAAAAATAAAAGAAAAATTTCTCCTTAAAATGAAATGATAACATCCCACTGGGAACTCAGAGTGAAAGGAACTTACTTTTGATTGATAGTGTTTGTCTGATTTTCAGTAGCTCAATGAATGACCACATACCATGATTGTGGTGAGTCTGTATTCTAAAGGAAGTTAGGATACCATTAAAAAAGCAATCAGCCAATCAATTATTCTCTACTAGATATTTATAAAGTGATCATATAATCAAGTATTTAACAAATGGCTGTTAAAGACACATAGTAATATTTAGTTACATTAGAGGAAGATCCTTTAGGGAAGCAAAACTAGATTCCATATGAATTCCAAACAAATATAAATAACAGGCGATAATAGACAAATGAACAATATATTATGAGGAACAAACCACAATTAACAAAGAACGGAAGGTGTATGGTGTGTGGAAATGGGAGGAGTGAGGAGATGGGAGGGGGCATCCAATGGAACCCAGGATGGGATTTTAAAAGTGTGTAGGCATTGAGTATCCAAAGAGAAAAAGGACAGGGCTGGCAAGTGTGGGAGATGGAAACCTGAAGGCAAGCACGGTTAGGGACTTTTCCAGGCCATAGTGGAAATAAAGTTGAAGAGATGGGACAGGGTCAGATTGTGAAGTTCTTTGAATGATTAACGGAGGAGTTTTAGATTGATGACGGATGCCTTGAATTCCAATGCTGATTTTGTCCCTTACTGGTTGGAAAGACTTGGTCAAAACACTTCCTTCTCCCTAAAGGGTCTGTTTCTTCATCTACAAAATGGGATAATAAATAGTTGCCTATGGGTTTGGGTTAAACCTAAGAAAATATCCGACCAAAGTCAGTAGTGATATGATCTTAGTTCAAGTCAAGGCTTTGTCTACTGCTTGGTTTCAGGACCTTGGCATAAAATTTACCCAGAAGGAGGACCAGCACGTTGAGCCTGATCTACTGAAAGAGTTGTGATAAGCTGATATCCAGGTCCTAATCCCTGCAGCCTGTGAATGTTACATGATGTGGGAAAAGGAACTTTGCAAATGTGATTAAATTAACGATCTTGAGATGGGGCGATTTTTCTGGATCATCTGGGTGGGCCCTAAGTGTAATCACAAATGTCCTCGAACAAGGGAGGCAGAGAGAGAGATTTGACTACGGATGAGTAAAAGGCAATATGATGCCAGAAGCAGATATTAGATTGAAGTCAAGGAATACTGGAAGGTTTTGAAGCTGGAAGAGACAAGAAATAGATTCTCCCATGGAGCCTCCAGAAGGAGACAGCCCTGCCAGTCCCTTAATTTCAGCCATCAAAGACTCATTTTGGATTTCTGGCTTCTAAGGGAAACGGATGTGGCTCAAGAGGTTCGGCGTCTGTCTACCATATGGAGAGACTGGGGTTCGATCCCCGGTACCTCCTGGTAAAAAAAACAAAAACAACAACTGGATTTCTGGCTTCTAGAACTCTAAGTTAATATATCTGGATTGTTTAAAGCCACTAGGTTTGTAGTCATTTGCTACAGCAGCCATAGGAAACTCATAAAGAGCCTTAATTATCAGTTGGGTAGGACACTTCTGAGGGCAGCTTGGTTTTGGAAAATCAGCTTTGTCTCTTAGCTTTATTCTCACTTGAGAATGTCTAACTGTCTAACTGTTAAATGTCTAACTATCTAACTGTTAATGTCCATGTGTTTTTCAGTAGAGAGATGAAGAACCTGAAAGAACTGTTTTTGCTGGAGAAGTCAAAGCAATGGACAGTAATAGAGCATTGTGCTCAGTGGAGCAGCAGAAATAGAAGTAAAATAGTTTGCAGGTTCACAGGAAACATCCCTTGGGTTCTTATGTCAGTATGAGGTTGTGGCCCAGTAACATTTGAGCTCTTACTTTTATTACAACTTCATGGTACCCTCTTGCTGATGTGGCCTAAGGAATTTGTGTTACATATTCCTATTTACTTTTAGATGAAATCAAGCCTCTTCAGCCTTGGTTTTTCATCTTCTTTCCTAAATTCACTACTGATGATGAACAACCATTTTGGGGCAAATACTGTTTCAGGGTTTTGTGACTAATCTTAGGCCCCACTGTTTAGGCATATACAAGAAAATAGCTTTTAGTCCAGATTCCAGGTTTGTATAAGCTAACTAGTAGAGTTGACTTTCCACCCACATTGTATCATCCCAACAGTGAGAATGGCAAGAGCAGGGAGAACATCAGAGGTTTTAGCAAATGATAAGGCCCAGGGACCATGCAAATACCCAAAGTAATCATGCTCCAATAAGCCACAAGCTTGAATGTTGCTTGTCTGACCCTCTTTCCCCTTCTTTCCTTGTCTAGCTCTCTCTCTCTCCCTCTCTCTCTCTCTGGCTGTCTTTCTTCTGCCCAAATCCCAGTTTGTTAGCATCTCCACTGGAGAATGAGTTGCAGAGAGAAGAGGAAAAATGTAAGGCACATAAATCACTTTTGCTACTTGTCAGCAGCTATTATATAAGATTTATGGGAAAGAAAGGTGAAAAATATTGACAAAAGAAGGATTTGGAATAGCTGTAGATTTCATTTGTCCAGAGTAACTGTATTAAATAAGTACTGAAGATCTGAGTCTTATTCATTTGCAACTAGCATTTTTATTCTAATTTCTAAGCTTTCTTTGTAATAGAAGAGCAGGAAAAAGGAGAGGAGGAAAGAACAGTTCTGACTAATCTGAATTCTTAGTAGAGTATTCATTTTAATTATTTCCCTTGATCTGTTTCATGGACATGATAGTAGATGCTTTCAGTTTATTTCAGAATAAATTCTCATCATTTGCTTGGCATATGGCTGTACCATCACATATTAAACTTTGGTTCTTTGAGTTCTTTTTTCCCTGGTGAGTCACAGTGGCTTGAAGGTCAGCTCAACATTCTTCTCTCTGATACTTCATTTCCCACAGTTACAAAGTAGATGGCAGGGGTGGAACTAGATATTTATTCTGAAGGGCTTATCAGCACTTCTGGAAAAGCTTACTTCTGGAGAACAGAATAAGAACTGATGAGTAAAAAATACACGGGGTAAGATTTGGACATCATGCGGGGTACCGCCTTCTAATATCTGGAGCTGTTCAGCAATGGAATAAGAGCAGTAATGTTGAAGGTGCCAAAGTAATGATTGAATGACCATTTGCTAAGGATGCTGTAGAGGGGATTAGTGAGTGTGGCAAGGGTTGAGCCAGACTTTCAGATTCTGTTTGTCTAAATTCACAATATAATTAGCCTACGAATGCACTTTGTTTTCCTCAATACAGCTTTAATATGCTGATTTTGAACACAAGCTGTTTTTCCAACTTGTAATGCTCTCCCTCATCCACCCATCTATTCAAATCATGTTTGTCTTAGTTTGCTATAGCTGCTATGACAAATACCACACAATAGATTGGCTTAAACAACAAGAATTGATTGGTTCACAGTTTTAGAGGCCAGAGGTCCCAAGTTAAGGCTTTGGTGAGTTCATGCTTTCTCTTTGAGGGTGTAACATTCTGGTGCTGGGCCAGCTGCATTTCTTGGGGTTCCTTGACTTGTGTCTCTAATTCCCATTGCATGGCAACTTTTCTCTCCTTGTGTCTACTCTTCTGGTTTCCTCTGACTTCTTGATTCTTCCTCTTCCCTGTGGGTTTTTCTCTTTTTAACGCCTCTAGTAATCTGGATTAAGGCCCACCCTGAGTCAGTTGGGCCACACTAAATAGGATCTTAGAAGATCCTAGTCACACCTTAACTGATAATCCATTTTCAAAGGATCCTGTTTACAAATGGTGCATACCCATAGGAACACAGATTAAGGTTAAAATACATGCCTTTGTTGGGGTACATAATTCGGTCTACCACAATATCCTCCCTTTAAGGGTCAGTTAAAGTATCACTACTCTATTAGCCTTTGCTCCACTCAATTATCTCCCGTTTCCCTGATTATTAGAAAATTTACTGGCCGTTATCTCTTACTTCAGCACTTAATTACACACCAATACATGAATTGTTATTATGGTAGTTTGAGTCATTTGTGAATCTCAGAAAATTATGTCCTCAAATTGGTCCATTCCTATGGGTGCAGGGCCTTTGATTGGATTGGATTCAGTTGAGGGCCATTTGATTGGGCTGCTTTAGTGGGGCATAGCCCAGGGTGGGCTTGGTCCTCTTGCTGGAGTCCTTTAAAAATGGGAGATAGGAGGCCGCAGACATGGAGAGAAATGCCCAGAAGCTGTGAGAACTTTTCATTTAAGTTTCTCTTTTGTCATTGAGGAGACCTCTGAAATGCAACACTGAACCAATTGCAAACAATCTTTATAGGGTGATTGCTTTCTTTACAAAATTTATTATGTGGATATCTTTCTAGAGTCAGGCTGTAGAAATGCTTAACTGTTTCTTTAGCATCATAAGCCCTGGGTATCTCTGTTCCTAATCATTTGTAAATGTCATTTCATGGCAAAATAAAATAATGACACAAGCAGCTTCATAAAAGAGATTATGAGGGTGCAAGACTACAAAAGTTTAAAAGTCAAACTAAAGGAATGAATTTTATTAAACTTTAATGACAGAATTGTATTATTTGACAGCCTAATATTTTAGTTTCACCATTGTTAAAAATGAAAATAAAATTATTTAACTCTTCTTTATAAAGTTATTTTGACTCTATTCACCTTTCTAAGAATGGTTTTAAATAAAATTGATTGAAAACAAATTATGGCTGCTCTTCATGAAGGTATATATAAGAACAGAAAATCAACCTTAGGGGAGCTGTGAGTATGAAACATTTAATGTAAGATCACTAAATTACTGTGCCACTAAATTTCAGTGTGAACTAAAGCAAGCTGCCATGAATTCATTCAACAAACACACATCAAACAACTTACCATGTAATAAAAGTTGATCTTTCTTTCCTTCATTTACATAATGGTTTAAATGAAGATGGCAATATCTGCCCAGCCTAGCTCAATGCTATATAAGGGATAAAAGAAAGCCAGAGACTTGGAAAGATCTGAAGGCTTTCTCAGTCTACAACGCCCTACCATGACTATATGCACAGCAGATTAGACAAGTTCCTGAAATAGACCCCTACGGAGCTTCCCTCAACCAACCACTCAGAGGAGCCCAAGCTTCTCCATCCCTGCTCCCCAGGCAAGAGAAATTCTACCTTCTTTTCAGAAGCAGTGGAGCAGAGCAGTTTGCTGAGTCTCTAGTACTCTTAGTCGATATCTAATCTGGGTGGTAGTATTTATTTTATTTTACTTTCATTATTTTCATTTTAACTATAAATCATATATATAATATACCATACATATACTATTATATATAATATATTGTAAAATATATACTATAAAATATACTACATATATAAATGTATGTATACCTATGTATGAATAATATGTTTCATCATGAACACACTTTTAAAGAATGAGACCAATAAGAAATAATAGAGTGGGATGAACAAATTGGGGAAGGAGAGTATTCTTACCATCTCACAATGAAATATCAGAAAGAAGGGAGAAATACCTTCTTGTTTTCTGCTATGGTGGATGTATAAAGTCTTCCTAACATTTTTCAGTAGCCTCTCTTTCAATAATCTTTCAATCATCAAAAACTGTAACTTCTATGAACTGAAAACTAAATAGGTTTTTCTCAATCCAATTACCATCTACCTTAAAAGTAGCACCAAGGCCTCCTAAATTCTATCACTTTTATCTCAATATTTGGCAGTATTTCCATCTTTTTCTAAACATAGGTATTTTAGTGAGAAGTTGAAATTTACCTTAGTAAAGACTATTGATCGGATACCATTTTATACTGGAAATTCTTAATGCAGCTGTCAAGTTTTTTATAAAAGTCATTTGTGATTTTATGTGATATCATATGGAGCAATTTTCAAAGCAATGTAAAAAGTAGATTTTTCTGTATTATTTCCCCCTTCTTCCTGAATAGGGAAAATTGCTATTCTTCTTACAAAGTTATTAGACAAGTGCACCCCTCTCTCCACACACTGTGCTCTGGGAAGTGCCACTACACACTGGCCGTGGTGCTCCTAGCCAGGGTCCCTGGAGTTGATCCAAATTGCAAATACAGAGTATTTTCTTGTTCTTGTATATTTAGTTTCCAATTCAAATTGCTATTTTTATTTTAATCAGTGGTTAGGGAGAAATAATGAATGCCCTTTTTTTCCATGCTATTGGAAATACATAAGAAAAAGATGGTGTCTTCTCTGACCCTTTGGGTCTTATGATTGTTTTCTGACTAATCAGTAAGAGTAGAATATTCATTTAAATCCAATAAGCATTTTTTGATCCAATCTTATAAGCTATTTGGACATTGAGGAAAGAAATCATGCAAATAGATTTTTACAATAAATAGGTAATAGTAAATTTTGACTGGGGGATCAAAAGAGCACAATGCAAAATACCACAGAGTAGGAGACTTTGAGTCAGGTCTTGAAAAAGAGATTTTAATAAACATGTAATAAGGTGAGAAATATTCCAGACTGATGAATTTGCATGAGCAAAGACACTAAAATAATGTAACCAGTTGCATATTATTTGTGTTATATAGAGAATAGTGCAAAGCGTATGTATGTATGTCCCATTGACCACCTTTCTAGTCTTCAACCACGCTAAGCTCATTCTAGCCTCAGGGCCTTTGCATTTGCTGTGCCCTCTATCTGGGATGCTTACTGTAGTAGGTTGAATTATTTATCCCAGAAAAAAAAAAAAACCACGCTCCTCACTAATCCATTCCTGTGGGTGGGAATCCATTGTAATAGGACCTTTTGAAGGTGCTTTTATTAACAGAATCAGGATGGGTCTTAATCCTATGACTGGAGGTTTTATGAGAGGGCCAAGGGAGAAAGTTGCTGGGAAGATGTAGAAGCTGAAAGTCAATGGAACCAGGAGAGAGAGGAGAAGATGCTGTGCCTGGGGGCAAGAAAACCAATGATCAAGGATCAATGGCAGCTAGTCCCAGAATGCCACAGCCTTGGGCAGAAAGCATTGCCTTGCTAATGCCTTGATTTTGGACTTCTCTCAGCCTCAAAACCACAAGTCAATAAATCCCTGTTGTTTAAGCCAACCCGTTCTGTGGTATTTGTGACTGCAGTGGAGAAACAAAGACTCTTAACTTGATCTTTTCACGTGGCTAACGATCATACTTGCACTAAAATTTTACTGACTCAAGGTAACCTACCTTGACTACTCAGTCCTATATCCTATGTACTTCTTTCACAAGAATTTGCTTATCATTAATTCTGGAAATACATTGTCAATACAGGCACCGAGACATTTGGTCTTTATTCTTTAGGTAGTGGGGTGCCAATGGAAACTTCACAAGATGGGCGATAGTATGGTCTGACTTGATTTTAGGAATTTATTTTTAAATCAGACGTAGTATATTTCATAGTCAAGATGAAGGCTTCTCAACTGCATGCATATAAATCAGTGGGAAAGAGATGTGAGCAGTTAAGTTTAATTCACTAGAAATTGACTGCAACTCACAATCCATCTTACTGCATAGAAGTCGTTAATGAGCAGCTTTTCCTGAAGTGTGTAGGCACCCAAGTGAATCTTTACATCTACATCTGTCATAGCTGAACAAATATTGAGAATCATTAGAAGCATGGGGTTCTTTGTGATTCCCTTTATATATTCTGCAATTGCTGTCCTGTCTGCTTAAGATATATCAGCGTTAACCTTGCAACTCTTAGTTACAAAGTGTCCTCAACCACATTGTTTTATAGGTGAGAAAAGTTAAAAAAAAAAACCAAAAACTGAAAATATTAATCAGCCTACCACACTTTGAGAACTTCTTTCTCACCCACCTTGAGTTCTGACATCTGCATAGGGCTAGCATCTTAGGCAGATGCCTTCTTCTCTCCTTCACTGTTTCTTGACACATGGGTGGGCCATCACCAGAAGAGGTATTGCACAACCTTTTCTGCCCTCTTTTTTTTTTTTTTTTAATTATGGGTAAAAATCAAAATTCTCACAATACATACAAACATTTGCAAAATGATATATAAATATATATGCATATATGTGTATTTGCTTAAAAAAATGTTATTTATATATATATTTATACATATATTTTAAGAGGTGCTTAGATTACCCAAAATATTACACGGAACCCACTGGGATTCCCATGTTGCCCACCTCCCACACCTCCCACCACATCCCACACAATCATCTCCCACAGTGTGGCCCACCACCCTCAATGAACTTACACATCCTGAAGCCTTGCCACCAACCATAGACCACAGTTCACACTGTAGACCACACTCTCTCCCACTCAGTTCTGAGTGGTGTGTGCTGATTTAAAATGGCCTACATCCGTTGCCACAACAGTACTCTGGACAACCTCCAACTCCCAAAGAAGCCACTGTATTTCAACTGCTCGTCCCCTCCCTACCCCAAAAGTGTCAAGTGGCCACTGGCTCCACCTCATTGTTATAATTTCTTGCATTGCTAGAATCACCATATGTGAACAAGAGAATACCATCAAGTCCACTCTAGTCCATAGTTCTTCCCCCAATCCTGAGGGGACTGGCATGGTGATGTCCACTCCAATTCCAAGTGAGAGAGGGCTTATATCCCATGGATATGGTGGGTGGGATGATCCTGCCTGCAGATGCAGGCCCTCTCCATTCCCTGGGATGGCCATTGCCCATCGTTGTCTCCTCACCAGGTGACTTGGATGAGTCCATTGAGCTGTAGGGTAGGAGTTGCAGCTCCACCTAGATTTCATGCACACCTGGCACATAGGTAGGCGGGAGGCTCCAGTCTCTGGAAGTATACCTAAAAACTCCAGCATCACATATATGTTTGAATAGAAAGGACTGGTGAACCATGTGCAGGGAGGACTTATTTGAGTCTAATTCTGTCACTCTCAGGAGCACAGATTCCAAAATAGAACCCACTGATAAGGCATCAGTCTCTGGGGCTATCCCCCCTTATATAGGACCAGGGTGGGATTGGACATTTTTTTCCCCTCCCAACACACACACAAGGAGAGAGAGAGAGAAAGAGAGAAAGAGAGGAAAGCGGGGGTTAAGGAAGAGAGAGCACAAACAAAAACAAGCAGCTTTGGTCTCTCTGAAGAAAACTAAGCTCTTCATAATTATTATTAATTTCTTTCTAAACTTATAACAAATCATCTTATATGGTTCCTTTCTATAATCAAGCTGGAGCCATACTGCAGGGCATCTAAATCAGAATGCTTTCTGGAATTTAAAATCTGTTGTATTTTGTTCAGCAGGTATCAAAGAAGGAGTTCTCATGAGAGAAAAAAGCAGCTCAGTCTTGCAGCAGCCTCTTCCTTTGCTGGATGATGGTGAGTCATAAGCACGGTTCCCGGAGTGCGACTGAGTCACTGCTGAGGCTCCCCTGGTGACCCAGGCAGGATCGTGGCTGGAGATTCTGCTGAGGATGATGCTTTCTCTTGCTTGCAGAGGCTGACCTGGACCCCCGGGGGGGGAGAGCTTCTTATGTCAGTATGGCACGAAGCTGCCCAAAGACATAGTAACTGCTGTGATTTTGATTATAAATACATTTTAATGACTGCAGCATCATGCCAAGTATCTTGGGAGGGAAAAGGGAGAGGGCCTTATGAATAAATGATCCCTTAAAATATTTAAATAGATGATTAGAATATACAACTTTAGAATACCTGGCTTTATATTACCCTTGAAGGTAAGGGCTCCCTGCCAAGTGTGGGGAATCCCTGCCCAATGGCTAAGCAGTTTAGATGTCTGGTAGCTTGAAATATATACATGGCTCCCCTGTTTAATAAAACTTGCATAAGTCTGAATAACAGATAAACTAGAGAGCATTTAATTGTGTGACATGGAGACTTAGGATGCTTATTTCAGGAATGTATTGCAAAAGATTTGGTGATCTGCTTTTAAGTTCTCTTCCTCAAAGAAAATTGACATTCACAGAAAGCTAAGTGTAGTTGTGAAAGGCATTTTCTAAATACAAGTCTAGTGCTACACAATGGAAGACCTTCCTCTAAACCATAGTTTAGAAGATCAGAGGACAGAATCCACCAAACAGGAAGAAGGAGAAAGCCTTTTTGCTGAGGGAGAAAAGGGAAGAATTGGGGGCCGTGTTACTAGGGCTCTAGGGATCCCTGAAAGCAGGCGTAGCACCTCCTATCCCATGGGCTGCAGGCAATCCCAGCCCCAACAGAAACCCAGCTAGGTTTCTAGGGAATGAAAGAAGGCATGGGCCATTGCTCTGTTTCCCACTGGGCCCAGCATGGTCCAGGAGTAATAAGGCAGAATGGGCAGAGCGGGTTTTCTAGATGGATGGGTCTGAAACAATCCTGAATTCCTATGGTGGGGATACTGGAAGAAGCTGACAGTCAGAATGAGAAAGCTGTAGAGCAGGAGTTGGCAAATTACCAGCTATGGTCCAAGTCCTGCTACAGTCTACCTTGGGGTGGCTCTGAGCTAAGAATGGAGTATACAGTTTTAAAGAGTTATGAAGGAGGAGGAAGGAAGGAAAAAGAAGGACAATAAAATAAAGGAAAAGAGGAAAAGAAAAAGAAAAATAGGTGACAGAGACTGTATGTGACCTGCAAAGCCCAAAATAGTTATTAACTGGCCCTTGACAGAAAACGTTGGCACAGCCCTAGTTGTAGAGCTTAGGGATCTCATAACTGGGCAAATTGCTGCCATACAGACTTCAGCATCAGGAACCAGCACAAGGCTCAAAAGTCCAAGTAGAAACCCTCTACTGGCCACCAGCTCAGGGACCAGAGCAAAGTATCCACATGGCCACAGAGGTGGGGAGAGCAGAGCGGGAAAGCTATGCATTGAGCATAAATAAGGTTCATCCTGGACCCAGATACTATCTCAAGAAGGAGAAGAGGAAGGGTAGATCCTGTTGAGAGAGAAGAAATGGCTCTGATTGGCAATTTAACTTTGAACTGAGTACCATATGAGGCTGAGTTAAGTCCAAAAAGATTATCTAAGCTTAAGACTTCTTATTTTAGGCATTTTACCTTGCTTTATGGGATATTAGAATAGAGGTCTGCAGCAAAAGTAAAAAGGTTCTTGACAGAAAAGATTACTTTTTTTTTTTTTGGCACATTTATATGCTGTTTACATTTTGATCCCCAATTGCATGACATTTGTAAAACAATCACTTTTTATTGGCCAGGATAGCCTAGATTGTGCTATGGTGACTAAACAGCCCTGAAATCTTAATGGCTGGACCCAACAAAGGTTTATTTCTTACTCATGTTAGGTGCTTTGTGGGTAGGTGGGAGCTCTGGTCCACATATCTTCTCAGAGGCCCAGGTTGATGGAGGACCTGCCATATTGCAGCTGTGTCAAATGGTAACTGTGGCCTTTGAAGTCCCCACAGACGGGAAGGGATGGATGAAGGGGGAGCAAAGCCCAGAGATGAAACATATAATTTCTGTTCATACTCCACTGAGCAAACCAAACTACATAATACCACCCTTACTTCAAGGCTTAGAAACATATTTGAGCAAAATGAACAGCTGGGATACTCATCCTTTTTCAAAAATTGGTTAGAACTTTAAAAGTGTGCATGTCTGAAAAAGTGTACTCTTTAGGTGCTTGCAGTTAGTTTAGAACTTGATGGAGAGGATGAGAATTTTAAAATAAAATTAAAGGTTTTGGAATCAAAACAATGTAATAAACAATAAAAGTTAAGACAAGTCGAAATAATGAAAAATGAAAAAAAAAACAACTTGCAAATTTATGGAAAACAGACTTTGATTTCCCAAGATTTATCTTAACTATATTAAGAAATAGTTGTTAACGCTGTTCTGTTTGGGAGCTAAAACATCTATATTAGGAAGGTGATATTTACCTCTGTGATATTCACACAAAAAATTGTTTTCTTACAACCTCTCCAGAGGTTTAAGAAACCACATGAATAGTCCTACCATGCATTGATTACTAGAGTAAACTTGGCTGACTCTAATGAATATTTGTTTTCCATGAGCATGTTTTAGATGTTCAGTAATAATGCCACTATGATTGAAATATGCAATCTGGACTTGGGGTATTTTTAATTTTATTCTCAGCTGCACAGAGAGTAACTGTGGTTGCATCCATCTGGGTCTCTAATTCAGTTTCCCACAGCAGGGTCCATCTTGTGGATTGAGCTGCATGATTTAAAGTCCTAGGAATTGTATGTCCCCAAACATATTAGGGTACTTCTCAGTCTAATTCATGCTCTTGCCAGAAGCAATCTAACTTATTTCTGGGATCTACAAAGTGAGTGTCTTAGAGATGAATGACCTAGCCAGATCTTGCCCAGAGGGGACTGAAGTTCTAATATTTAGAAGTCTGATCATAAGAAGGAAAAACACCAGGACTATAGATATGTTTACTGCATGGTTGGTGGTTTCTTTTATTAATAGACATTATTTTGTAGAACAGTTTTAGATTTACATAAAAAAAAATGAGCAGATAATTCAGAGATTTCCCATATTATCCTCCCTCCCCATTACCAGTTTCTCTTATTATTATCACCATATAATAGTGTGGTAAATTTGTTACAGTTAATGAACCTCAATTATTATTAACTAAAATGCATAGTGTTTGTTTTTTTTTCAGATTTCCTTAGTTTTTACCTGAAGTCCTTTTTCTGTTCTAGTATCCTACCCAGGAAACCTCATTATGTTTAGTCGTCACATCTCCTGGTGCTCTTTGTGGCTATGGCAGTTTCTCAGACTTTCCATGTTTGTGATGACCTTGACAATTTTGAGGACAACTGGTCAGGTGTATTGTCGGAAGGCCCTGTATTGGAATCTTTCTAATGTTTTTCTCATGATTAGACTTGGGTTTTGGGTTGGGGGGATTGGCCATTGGAGTAAAATACCATTCTCATTACATCATATCAAGGGTACATACTATCAACATGATTTATGACTGTTGATGTCACTCTTGATCATCTGGATTGGTGTATGTCATGTTTCTCCACTGTAGAGTTACTCTCTTCCCCATTCCCATGCTATACTCTTTGGGATGAAGTCACTATGTGCAGGCCACACTCACAGAGTGCGGAATTATGCTCACCCACTTCAGGGTGGAATATCTACATAATTTATTTGGAATTCTGCATAGAAGAATTGTCTCTTCTCCTCCATTTATCAATATATGTAATGGACATGTGGATATTTATTTTATACTTTAAGTTATAATTCAACACTACTTTATTTTGTTGCTCAGATTGTTCCACCTCTGGTCAGCTCTTTAAGTTGTATCCTATGCCCCTTTGATATAGTCCTATCATTGGGGGTTGGTGGGGGGAGAAATTCCTTAATTTTTGGTACCACAAGATGCTCCAGGCTCATCTTGTATATTTCCTGTCCCAGTACAAAAATCATTCATTTTTCCAAGGAGCCTTGGTAATTTTTATTGGACTATAGTATTAGAAACCAAGATCTGTGTGTAAGGTGTGCTTGTTGTTATTGGGGTGTCATTTCTTTAAGGCCTCTTAGCTGTCAGAGCAAATAAGTGTATTTATGTATATTGAATGTGTAGATAACCATATGTGATGGGTAGGCTAATGTGTCAACTCAGCTAGGTAATAGTATCCAGTTGTTTAATCAAGGAAGCACTGAGCTAATTGTAATACAAGGACATTTCATGGACTTTAGCCATCAGTGAGTTGATTGCATAAATGGTTGTTTACATCTACAATCAACTGAGGAGAGTGCTGTCAGCAATGAGTGACATCTCATCCAATCAGTTGAAGGCCTTAAAAGGGGAAGTGATTTCAGCATTCAGAGAGAATCCCCATCTCTACTTCAGATAGCCAACATCTCCTGGGAAATTCAACAAGGACCTTCTTCTAAGTCCCCGACTTGTAGCCTGCCCTACGGAATTTGGACTTGTACATCCCCATGGTTGCATGAGACAATTTTATAAAATTGCATAATATTTACAGATATCTCCTGCAGGTTCTGTTTCTCTAGAGAACCCTGACTAATGCACCATATCTATAAATATTTACATATATAACTATCTGTATCTATATTGAATCAAACATGAGTTTTTACTGATGTTTCTAACTCTTATCCATTACCTTGGGTCATTTAGCTCCTTCCTTTCCTTATCTGAAAAATCCTACTCCAATATTGAGAAACTTTACTCCTACCATCTTCCATCACATTATTGTAATTATTCAATTCCAGTATACATGATTTTTAAAAAATTTATACAATAAGATGCAATCTTTCTGTTGTAATGTTTTTTGAGTTTTGACAAATGCATAGTGCCATATATCCATGATTATGGTAACATGCAGAACTATTTCACTGCCCTAAAAATCCCCGTGCTTTACCTATACATTCCTGCCTCTCTGTTCCCAAACCCTTAGGAACCAGTGACCTTTTTAGTACATGTTCCTGACTGTCATATAATTGGAATCAAATAGTATATAGTCTTTTCAGGCTGGGTTATTTCACTTAGAAATATACAATTAAGTACTTCCATTTCATTTCATGTCTTGATAGTTCATATTCTTACCACTGAATAATATCCCATTGTATATATGTACCATAGTTTGATTTTGCATTCACCTATTGTAGCAGTTTGATATTATTGATGAATTCCAAAAAGAAATATTGGATTATGTTTGTAAACTGGTCTTTTCCTTTGGGCATATTAGAGTGTATTGGAATCAGAGGTTTTACTTTTACTTGATTAAATAATAATTAAGGCTTTGATTGGGCCACGTCAGTGGGACGTTGCATCCCCGCCCCCTTGGTGGGTGGGGACTCACAGAGAAATAACACCGCAGAGAAGAGAGGTTGGCATTTTCAAGCTGTAGCTCCAGGAAGTAAACACACAGAGGAGCTTGGTCGTGAGGAAAGAGAAAAGGCCCTGGGAAGAGAAACTTCGCCTGATAGTCTACAGCTGACCTTGTGGAGAAAACAAAAGAGCTGAGCCTGGAGAGAAATGAGCCCCAGGAAGAGAGGAACCCAGGGAGCCTGAACCCTGACAGACGTTGGTAGTCATCTTGCTACAACACACAGCAAAAGACTTTGGTGAGGGAAGTAATTTACAGTTTCTGGCCTGGTAACTGTAAGCTTCTACCCCAAATAAATACCCTTTATAAAAACCAACCGATTTCTGGTATTTTGCATCAGCACCCTTTTGGCTGACTAATACACCTATTGAAGGACATCTTGGTTGTTCCCAGTTTTTGGAGACTATGAATTAAGTTACCACAGACATTCATGGGCAGGTATTTATGTGGAGATAAGTTTTTAGTTAAATTGGGTAAATATCCAGGTGTGCAATTGTTAGGTTGTATAGTAAGTCTGTGTTTAGCTTTGTAAGAAATTGCCAAATTGTATTTCAAAGTGGTCGTACTGTTTGGTATTCTCACCAGCAATGAATGGGAATACCTGTTTCTCTCATCTTCATCAACATTTGGTATTATCAACTTTTTATACATTTTTAAAATTTTAGTCATTCTAATAGGTATATAGTAGAATCTCATTGTTTCAACTTGCTATTCCCTCATGAAAAATATATTGAGTACCTTTTCCTATACTGTTTTAGTTTCCTAGGCTGCTCAAGCAAATATCATGAAATGGGTTTGGTTAAACAATCAGAATTTCTTTGCTTATGGTTTTGAAACCAAGAAAAAACATTGAAATCCAGGTATCATCATGGCAATGCTTTCTTCCCGAAGACTGTGGCTTTCTGGGACTAGCTGTTGGTGATCTTTAGTTCATCTGTCACATGACAAGACACATGGCAATGTCTTCTGGTCTCTTCCTTCTCTTCCAGGTTCCATTTCAGCTTCTTGCTTCCTGTGGATCTTTGTCTAAATTTCATTCTCATTTATATAGGACTTCAGTAATAGGATTGAAGACCCATCCTGATTGAGGTGGGCTACACCTTAACTGAAATAAACTCATCACAAGATCTTACTTAAAATAGATTCACACCCACAGGAATGGATTAATGGATTGGATCACACCCACAGGAATGGATTAATTAAGAACAAGTGTTTCTGTGGTTCATACAGTTACAAAACACCACAACATATTATTCTTTTTATACATTGTTGGATTTTATTTGCTAATATTTTGTTGAGGATTTTTGTATCTATGCTCATGAGAGATATTCCTTTTGCGTATGTCTTTATCTGGTTTTGGTATCAGGGTATCGCTGGTGTCTTAGAATGTATTATGAAGTGTTCCCTCTCCTTGGTTATAATATTCTTTTATTATTATTTTAAAGTCCATTGGATCAATAGTGATGACCGTTCTTTCATTTCTCCTGTTGATAATTTGTGTCTTTCTCTTTTTCCTTTGTTAACTTGGCTAGAGATTTATCAATTTCATCAATCTTTTCAAAGAGTCAGGTTTTGGTTTCATTTATTTTGTCTACTGATTTTCGGATTTCAATTTTTTCTGCTCTAATTTTTATTATTTATTTCCCCCTGCTTACTTTACACTTAAATTGCTCTCCTTTTTCAAGTTTCCCAATGTTGAAGACTAGGTTGTTGATTTTAGATCTTTCTTTTCTAATATATGCATTCAAAGTTATACATTTCTTTCTATACAGTGCTTTCACTGCATCCCAGAAATTTTGATAACTTTTATTTTCATTTGGCTCAAAATATTATTATTTTCCATGAGGCTTCTTCATTGAATCATGTGTTATTTAGAAATGTGGTGTTTAATCTCCAAATATTTTAATTTCCAGCTATGATTGTTTTATTGATTTTTAAATTCCACTGTGGTCTGAGAGCACACTTCGTAGGATTTCTATTCTTTTAATATGTTCATCTGTGCAGTTGTGTTTATGGCCCAAA
Organism: Tolypeutes matacus; assembly: GCA_026826555.1. NCBI lineage: Eukaryota > Metazoa > Chordata > Mammalia > Cingulata > Chlamyphoridae > Tolypeutes > Tolypeutes matacus. The sequence goes on from JAKSZT010054334.1 coordinate 61,451,386, forward strand.
ATGTGATATATTTTGGTGAATGATCCATGTGAGCTTGAGAAAAATATGTATTCTGCTGTTGTTGGATAAGTATTCTATATTTGTCAATTAGATCCAGATGATTGATGGTACTGTTTAGTTCAACTATATCCTTAATGATTTTCTGCCTGCTGGATCTGTCAATTAATGATGGAATGGTGTTGAATGTTCCAGCTGTACTAGTGGATTCAACGATTTCTCGTCGCATTCTAACAGTTTTTTCCTGACATATTTTGATGCTCTGTTTTTAGGTGCACTCACATTGAGGATTGTTCTGTTTTCTTTGAGAACTGACATATTTATCATTAGATAATGCCCTTCATTATCTCTGATACTTTTCCTTGCTCTGAAGTCTACTTTGTCTGCAATTAATATAGCTTCTCCATTTTTATTTAGATTAGTATAAGCATGGTATATCCTTTTCCCTCCCTTTACTTAGCCTATCTGTGACTTTATATATAAAGTGTTTCTTTTAGACAACATATAGTTGGTGTTGTTTTTATATCCATTCTGACAGTGTCTGGTTTTTTAAAACTTGGTATATGTAGACCATTCACTTTGAAAATTGTTGGACTAACATCTGCTCTGTTTTTAACTGTTTTGTCTTTGTTGCAGTTGTTTTTTGTTTCTTCCCCTCTTTTTCTGCCTCTCTAGTTTTATTTATTTATTTATTTAATGTTTTAAAAAGATGCTTAGATTACATAAATGTTACACAAAAATTACAGGGATTCCCATGTTCCCCACCTCCCACACTTCCCACAACCTCCCACATAAACATTCTTCATTAGTGTGACATATCGCCTGCAATGGATATACACATTCTTGGGCTTTGCACTAAGCATGGACCATAGTTCACATTGTAGACCACACTTTCTCACACACAGTTCCGCATGTTATATGATGATATAAAATGGCCTATATCTGTCATTGTAATGTCACTCAGGATAATTCCCAAGTCCCGAAAAAGCCCCTGTACTACAACTGCTTTTCCATCTCCTTGCCCCCAGAGCATCCAGTGGCCACTGGCTCCACATTAATGTTGTAATTTCTTCCATTGCTTGAATCATAATATGTCTACAATAGAATTTAAACATTTTATGTGATTCCATTTTCTCTCCTCTCTTAATATATCAATTATACAATTTTTTAATAGTTGCCCTAGAGCTTGCAATATACATTTCCAACTAATCTAACTTACAACTAATACTTTTACAACAAATCCAGTTTCAAATAAAATTATACCATTTCAAGGGTAGTGCAGGTAACTTTTTACAGAGTATTCACAATACCTCTCTCCTGCCCCTTAAAATTTTGCTGCATATGGTCCAGTCACTCAATATGTTGTTACTATTATTACTTTAGATAAACAATTTTCTATTAGATTAATTAGGAATAAGAAAGATAAAGGATTTTATTTTATCTTCATTGAATCCGTTTCTGATGCCCTTTCTTTGTTTATATAGGTCTGAGTTTTTGACATATATTTTTTTTCTTTCTTGCTAAAGAACTTCTTTTAACATTTCTTGCAGAGCATATCCACTGATGGCAAATTCTCTCAGTTTTTATCTGAGAAAACCTTTATTTCTTTTTAACTTTTGAAAGAAAATTTTGATGGGTGTAGAAACTTGTTTGGCGGGTTTTTTCTTTTAATATTTAAAATATTTCATTCCACACTGTTCTTGCTGGCATGGTTTGTGACAAGAAGTCCAATGTAATTCTTATTCTGTTCTGTAGGGAAGATGTGTTTTCCCTTCTTTCAAGATTTTCTTTTTGTCTTTGGTTTTCTGCAGTTTTGATATGATATGCCTACATGTAATTTTTTTGTGTGTGTGTTTATATTGCCTGGTGTTTTCTGAGCTTCCTGATTCTGTGGTTTGGTATCTGTCATTAAATTTTGGAAACTTCTCAGTCATTAGTACTTCAATCATGTATATGTTACATCTTTTTGTAATTGTCCTACAGTTCTTTGATATTTTGTTGTGATTTTCATTCTATTCCTTTTTGCATTTCAGCTTGGGAAATTTCTATTGACATATCTTCAAGCTCAATGATTCTTTCTTTGGCCACATTTTATCTACTGATGGAGCCATTAAAGATACTCTTTATTTCTGTTACAGTGTTTTATATTTCTAGCATTTCCATTGATTCATTTTTTTATAGTTTCTATCTTTCTGGTTACATTATCCACCTGTTCTTGCATGTTGTCTACTTTTTTCATTAGAGGTCTTATCATATTAGCCATAGTTATTTAGATTCCCTATCTGATAATTCCAAAATCTGTGGCATATCTCATTTTGCTTCTGATGCTGGCTTTGACTTTTAGCATGCCTTTTAAGTTTTTGCTGAAAGCCAGAAATGATGTATCAGGTATATAGGCCTTTAGAGTGAGGTTTTATATTATTCTGGCTAGGCACTAAGCTGTGTTTAATTTTTACTGAAGCTGTGTGTGATAGAAGCTTCAGTTTCCTATACTGTCCTTTATATTTTTCCTCTCCTGTGTTATCTTTGTGATTCACTAAGAACTCCTTAAATAGTCTTTGTCTTCCAGCTCTTTCATGTGTAAACCACTGTTATTATTATACTGGAGCTCTGTGAGTGTGATTGTAAGGTATGGCAGAGTATTTTATAGTCTTAGAATTAAAGTGGGTTCCAGTCTTTGGGCTCTGACCATCAGAAGTGTTTCTTATCTTTCTTTTCCTCTCCTCTTTGGTAAGACAGGAAGGCTAAAGGGAGCTTAAGTTGGCTAATTGTACTTCATTCTGTTCAGACAGGGCTCAAGGATTGTAGTTTCCCTTAGAGAGTAGGCCTTTCTTATGTGGAACACTGGGTATTTTTCAAAATGGTTACTTTTACTCTTCTGCTGATGGCAACACAAGAGGATTTTACTCAGATTTTCACCATGAGAACCTGGTAGAGTGCCTAGAGGTAAAACCCATGGAAGTATGGAACCACAAAGATTTTCTCCCTGTCACAACTAGTCCGCACTCTGGCTTTAGCAATTTGTCAAAATTACCATAATCTGTTCATACCAGTTTGTAGCTCCAGTGGCTTCTTTTCCAGTAATCAGATCTCATCAGTGATTCTCTGTATTCACCTATCTCTCCAGATTTCAGGGTAGTAGTTTGCCCTGAGACCTCAGTTCTCTGATGGGTCTAGGAAAAGTCACTGGTTTTCAGTTTGTTCAGGATTTTTCTTGTTGTAAACATGAGAGTACTGTCTTTCAAGCTCTTTACAGGTCAGAGCTAAAACTGAGAGTTACTGCATGGCTTTTAACTGTCTAAATTTGGTTGTTTTTAAAGGCTGCATGTATTGAACATGGTTCAAAACTGTAAAGCATAGAATGCCCTCTGACTAATTTAAGTAGAACAGGAATTTATTATATGGTAATAGGTATGACAGTTTGAAGTTCTTTTATGAATCTCAAAAAGGAAAAGATTATGTTTTTGAACTAAACCATTCCTATGGGTACTTGAGACCCTTTCAATTAGAGTATGTCAGTGAGGCATGAGACAGCTTGGGTCTCTACCCTCTTACTGGGTCTGATATAAATGGAGACACACAGAGAAAGGAAGCCACCATTTTGACTCCACAATGTGAGAGAGGAAATGAGGATCACTAGCAGCCAAGGCTTAAGCAGGAAGCCCCCAAGAGACTGGACTCACAGAACTGCTCAAGGTTGAGAAGATGAACCCATGCTGAAGAAATAAGCCATATGCCTGATAACTCACACTGAACTTGGGAAGTAAGTGGAGAAACCAAGACTGGGAGAGGAGGCCCAGTAAGAGACAAGCCCTATGCCTGGTTGCCCACAACTGGGCTTCAGAACATGGTAGATTCTGGAGGGGAAAGCAGGGACCACAGCAGAGATTGGTTGCCATCTTAGCCATATGGCTGGACTCCAGAATCGCCAGTAGCTGACTTTGGTGAGATAACATCTCTGTTGATCCCTTGATTTGGACATCTCACAGCCTTGGGACTGTAAGCTTTTACCCTTAAAAATTTTCCAATTATGAAAGCCAAACCATTTCTGGTACTTTGCATTGGCAGTCCTGTGGCAAACTAAGACAGAAATTGGTACCTAGAAAGTGGGATTTGTGCTGCTTACAATTACCAAGAATGTTGGAACAACTTTATAAATGGGTAAGAAGCATTCCTTGGAGGAATTGTGAGATGCTTGATAGAAAATGCTTAGAATTCTTTGAAGAGACTGTTGGTAGGATTACAAACTCTAAAGTTATTTCTGATGAGGGCTTAGAAGGAAATGATGAAACTATTATTGAAAACTGGAGGAAAGGTGATCCTTGTTTTAAAGTTGCAGAAAACTTGGCAAAATTGACTCCTGATGTTAGATGGAAAACAGAATTTGAAAATGATGAGATTGGACATTTAGTTGAGGAGATTTCCAAAGTAAATCTGGAAAATGCAGTATAGCTTCTCTTTGAAACTTGTAACAAAATGCGAAAGGAAAGAGATAAGCTGAGAACTAAACTGCTGGGCACAAAGAAACCAGAGATTCATGATTTGGGAAATCCCAAGCTTCTGGAAAACAAGCCCCCAGAGGATAGTGTCCAATGTGAGGAGTCAACAGAACTTGGAAACAGGCAGCCCCTTCCTTGCAAGTCAAGATTGGAAATGCAGTTATCCAGGAAGGGCATACACATATCTAAGGGCTTGGACCCCTGTTTCCTGTATGCTAAACCAACAAGTTTTTTGTGAGAGCTGTCTGAATAAAACCACTGTCAACCTGGATGAAAAAGGATAAGGAGGGGAGAGATTGAAGGGAAAATGTCTTCAAGAAGAAGACTGTAGAAGCTGAGGTCTGGACTTGGGACATTTTCTTGGACCAGGAAATGTGTGCAGAAAGGGTAAACTACCCATGTGTGCAGAAAGGGTAAACTTCTCCCAGCATTTGAAGAGGGTGGATTTCCCAGCCATTGTTCAGGGAGAGTTTTGCTGCCCCAGGCTACAGAAAGAGTGGATCACATTCCCTAAAGATTAGAGTTAAGTTGCCACCCTACTGTTCTGAGGGCTTGTTTACTAGAGATTAGGGAGAATGTCTCTTGCACCCCACTGTAGTAAAAGAGTTTAAGCTGTCCCATGAGATTGAAGAAACTGTGGCCATCACCCCAATGTTCTTGAGCGTGAGATATGGCGTTCGGGTGCTTCCGAGATGCTTGTTGAGGATGGAATTGAGAAGATGGCTGCTGGGAAAGCTCTTGGAAGGGGTAGACCCCCATGAGGCCCTGAGGAGAAGACATCTTTCTAAGGGTGACTCTTAGACTGTAAAATCTAATAGAGTATGCTTTGCAGGATTTCATAACTGTTTGGTACCTGTAATGCCTATTTCCCTCCCAGTTTCTCCCTATGGTAATGGAAATGTTTATCCTATGTCTGTATATTGGAAGCAGATAACTTGCTTTCTAAATTTCACAGGTCTACAGCCAGAGGAGAACTTTTCCCCAAGACAAACTATATGCCCATAACTGATTTTTAAAATGAGATTTTATACTTAGCATTTCTACTGAAATGATTTAGGGTTTTTGCAATATAGTAATGTAATTATGTATTTTGCTTATTGAAATAACATGTCTTTTTGAGATTCAGAACATGGAGTGTCACAGTTTGATGTCCTTTTATGAAGCCCAAATTAAGAACATGTCATACTTCCACCTATCATGATATATTTGTCTTACCACCAAAAATTCTTAACTCTTTCCCTGGAAGAGGATGGAAGTTCTTCACTCTTATATTTGATGTCCTGTAGCTTAAATACTATGATGTAAAGTTAACACAACATATGTTATATGATAAGAGGATAAGAGAGGGGAAGAAAACAAAGACATTTGTTACCTATAGGTATGTATAAATATACACACAAACACAAACATATTCACAACAAAGTAAATAAACATAACCATTACAGTCCACATTTCTTCAACTGGTCATGTGGTTACAATTGGAATTTATAATTAACTTCATCCACTACCTCTTTCATATTCCCTTTATCCTCAACAAGCACTTCAGTTAGTCTTGGTTCTTTGCCTGGTGGGCTGACCCAAGCTTTCATTCCTGAAAGGTCTGAGCCATTAGTAGTCCTGCCTGAATGGGTTGTTGTAGTTTTACATTGAATTTGATCACAGGGCCTAGTAGTACCTAAAGGCATCTTAAAGAATCTCTTATATTCCAGGAAATCTCTTCATTACCTCTGTTGTATAATAGCAATCCAATTTCCCCTTAGTAATCAGGATCAATCAGCCCAGCCAGTATACTAACGCCCTTCTTTGCCTGTTGATTCACAGGCATGAGGAGACAAGGTGGCTCAGGGGCAGTATTAATTTCCAGTTCAATGGAAGACAATTTATATAAATATTTATGTATAAATTTATTATAGTCATACTTTTTCTTAACGTAATTCAGCTGTACTACATGCAACCAAAAACAGAGTAACCTTTTCCCCAGAAGAGGATGTAAATTCTTGGTTTATATTCACCCTTATCCTTGATATCCTGTAAATTAAATACTGTAGCATAAAATTAATGCAACTTATGTTAATGATAAGGAGATAAGATACGGAAGAAATTAAAGATATCTGTTTTATGTATATACACAATTATCTTCATAACAAATCAAGGAGGAAATAGTCATAACCAGTTGAAAAGAATCTTTGTTGCATCTCCTCCTGGAAGCAATTTTCTTTGAGGAAATAAGACCTCTAGGCCAGAAGAGGACAAGAAGTAAAAATTGTCTTGAATCTTGGTATTGTAATTGAATCTTCACAAAACTAATCTACCAGTCTATGAATCCAGCTGCTTCAGGATAATGTGGATCATGGTAGGACAAGTGAATTTTATGAGCATGTGCCCATTCTCTTACTTCATTTGCTGTGAAGTGGACTCCTTGATCAGAAGCAATGCTGCATATAATGCCATAATGGTGGATAAGGCATACTGTAAGTCCACGGATGACAGTTTTGACAGGAGCATAGTGTGCAGGGAAAGCAAATCCATATCCAGAGTATGTGCATGTCTATTCCAGTAAGAACAAAATGCTGCTATTTCCATGATAGAAGTTGTACCATGTAATCAATCTGCTACCAGATGGCAGGCTGGTCACCTCAGGGAATGGTGCCACATTGGGGACTGAATGTTGGTCTCTGCTGCTGGCAGATTGGGCACTCAGCAGTCCCATGTTGCTGACTCCATGCATAACCTCCAGCCATATAACCATGGCCATCTTGTTCATAAGCCCTTTGGGCAATGTCAGGAATAGCTGGGGAAAGGGTCTGATGGTAGCCACAAAATGGGTCATCCTATCCACTTGTTTATTAAAATCTTCCTTTGCTGAGATCACTCTCAGGTGAGAATGTATATAGGATGCATATATCTTCATGCTTTAAACCCATTAAGAAAGGTCTATTCACATAGCTCTCCTCCAGACTTCTTTGTGACCAATTTTATAATCATGTTTCTTCCAATTATCTGACCATACAGTCAAACCATTGGCTACAGTCCATGAATCAGTATACAAACAGAACTCTAGTCATTTTTGCTTCCACACAAAATGAATACCTAGGTGTACTGCTTGGTTCCACTCACTGGGGAGATTTTCCCTTACCATTGTCCTTCAGGGATGTCCAAAAAAGGGTCTATAGTGCTACAGCTGTCCACTTTTTGATGATACCTGCATATTAAGCAGAATCATCTGTAAACCAGGCTGTGATTTCTATCCTTCAGTCAACTGGTCATAGGAAGTTCCCCAAGGCCATAGCTGTGGACTGGTAGAGAGAAGGAAATATGGCAGGAGTGGGGGCCATTGGCATTTGGGCCATTTCCTCATGTAACTTATTTGTGCCTTCAGGACCTGCTCAAGCTCAATCTCATATATACCACTACTATTTAATGATAGTATACTATTGTCCACACCTTACTTTATGGCTTGGTGGGAGTCAACACCCAGCTCATAATAGGCAACTCAGGTCTTATGGTAACTTGGTGGCTTATGATTAAGCATTTGGTACCAACAAAGGCCCAGTAGCAGGTAAAAAACTGTTTCTCAAAATGAGAAAAGTTATCTGCAAAGGATGGCAGGGTTTGTTCCAAAATTCAAAGGGTGAGCACTGTGATTTTCTTATAAGGGCCTGCCAAAGTCTCCTTATACCATCTTTGTTGTCTACTACCACTTCAGGCACCTTTGTATCTGCTGGATCATATGGCCAAAGTGGCACAGAAGTTTGCCCAGCACCCTGGACTTACTGTGAAACCTCCTCTTGTTCCTGTCCCTACTCATAACTAGCAGCTTTTCTGGTCACTCAATAAATGTACCAGAGTAGCACACCCAAATAAGGAATATGTTGACTCCAAACAGGCTAACTAGGCGTTGTGCTTCTTTTTTGGTCATAGGTACTGTCATGGTTAGGCTAATATGCCAACTTGGCCACGTAATGGTATCCAGTTGTTTGGTCAAGCAAGCACTGGGCTAATTGTACTGCAAGGGCATTTCATGGATGTAAATCATCAGTGGGTTGATTGCATCTATAGCTGATTACATCTACAATCAACTGAGGAAATTGCCTTCAGCAATGAGAGCCATCTCATCTCATCTCATCTCACCAGTTGAAGGCCTTAAAAGAAGATATTTCAGCATTCAGAGAGAGAATTCCCATCTCTATTTCAAACAGCTGGCTTCTCCTGGGGAACTCATGGAGGACCTTCATAGGAGTTCCTGGATTGCAGCATACCCTACGGAATTTATACTCATGTACCCTCATGGTCATGTGAGACAATTTTATAAACTCCCACAATATTTACTGATATTTCCTGTTGGTTCTGTTTCCCTAGAACAATTTGACTAATACAGAAGAAGTCAGTGGCTTCTTAGAAAGAATATCAAAACATACCTGACATGAATGGATGCCTAGAAATTTCACTGAGGTGGAAGGCCCCTGATTTACCTTCCACCTTCTGATAAGCAAATGGCTTTCTAACAAGTTTAGAGGAGGTGCTACTTCTTGCTCACTAGGTCCAATCAGCATAACATCATCAGTATAATGGATCATTGTGATGTCTTGTGAAAGGGAAGCTGATCAAGGTCCCTGTGGAACAGATTATGACATAAGGCTGAGGAGTTGATATACACTTAAGGTAAGAGAGTTAAGTTGTGTTGCTGGCCCTGTGAGCTGAAACAAACTGCTTCTGATTGCCTTTACTAATGATTATCAAGAGCAAAGAATTTGCCTGATCAATAGCTGCATATCGGGTATAAGGGGGTGGTATCAAGTAATGATACCATATTAGAACAGCAGCTGTAATTGAGGTCAAGACCTAGTTAAGTTTATGTTAATCCACTGTAATCCTCCAAATCCATCTGTTTTCTGCACAGGCCAAAGAGGAGAGTTGAAGGAGGATGTAGTAGGAATCACCACTCCTGCATCCTTCAAATCCTTGATGTTGACTCTAATCTCTGTAATCAGCAAAAGGATTTATTCCCAATGACTGTGATATTATGGGACTGTTTGCTGGCACTCCTTGGTCCTTGGATTTTCTGTCACGTGGCAATGCACATGGTGATATATTCTCTTTCCTCCTCCAGTTTCCATTGGCCTCCTGCTTTTGTTTTTTACCCCATGGTTTCTCTCTGTGTGACCTGCTCTATAAAGCCTCCACTAATAGGATTAAGACCCAGACTGATCCAGTTGAGCCACACCTTAACTGAAGTCACCTTATCAAAGTTTCTATTTATAATGGGTTCACACCCACAGCAATGGTTTAAGAACATGTTTTTTTCTTTTTTTCTTTTTTTTTTTCCCTGTGGTACATAACTCCAATCCATCACAATATCTATGAGAGATTTAGTATAAGGAATTGTCTCATGTGTCCGTGAGGGGATGGTAAGTCTGAATTCTATAGAGCAGGCTGCAAGCCTGAATCTCCAATAAAGGTGATGCTAAAGTCCTTAGTCCTAATTCCCCAAGTTAATCTGGGTGGCTAGAAATTTACCTAAAAGTCAGTGCTGAGGTGGAGGCAGAAATTCTTCTGATCTCCGAAATTGTCAGTGTTGGCTTTTAATATCTCCGATTGTTTGAATGAGAAAACTTCCCATATTGCTGACGGCAATCCTCTTTGTTGATTGTAGATGCTTTGAACAAATTTTAGATGCAAATTCCATCTACAAAATACCCTTAGAGAAAGAAGCTGGTCAGTGCTTGACCAAACAGGGGACACCATAATTTAGCTAAGTTGACACATGAAATGAAACATCATGTGACTGTCTGGGTTTCCTAGGGATTGTCCCAGTTTTAGCACTGGAAATCCCACGTGAAAACCCCTTAGTTCCAGGCAAATTGGAATGGTTAGTTACTGCCCTCATTTGTCTTTTGTGGATGACTATTGTGTTCTTAAGCTAATCCATACCTGTGCCTGTAAATGCAGTGTAGATGGGGACTTTTGATTAGATTCAGTTAAGGGACCTTGATTAGATCACTTTTTACTGGGCTATGTCAGTGAGGCATGACACAGGTTGGATCTCTGCTGTCTTGCTGGGTCTTATATAAACTGAAAAGGCACAGAGAAGCTGCCATTTTGATCCTGCCATGTGAGAGAGAACTCAAGGATCACTAGCAGCCAAAGCTGAGGCATGAAGTCCCAAGAGACTGCTGACAGAGCAGCTCAAGGCTGAAGAGAGAAGCCATATGCCCAATTGCCCACAGCTGAGCTCTGAGCTTCTCCTCAAAGCTCCTCAGAGCTTTGAGGAGAAGGCAGAGAGCTCCGCAGAGATTGGCTGCCATCTTGCCTTGCCACATGGCAGGTCACCAGGATCACCAGTAGCTGACTTTAGTGAGAAAGCATCTCTGATGGTGCCTTGATTTGGACATTTCATGGCCTCAGAACCCTACAATTTTCCCCTAATAAATTTCCCATTATAAAAGCCAACCCATTTCTGGTACTTTGCATTGGCAGTCCTGTAGTAAATTCATACAGTGAACCTTTACTTATATGAATTTAAAAAACAAACATAATTAATCCATATTTATAAAAGTCAGACTAGAGAGATGCATGTTGAATAGAAAAGGGCAAGAATGAACTTCCTGCAGTGTGGAAATAGTCTATATCTTGAATTGGATGGTGATTATATGGGTATAAACATATGTAAAAATGCATTAGCTGTACATTTAAGATTAGTGCAGTCTATGCACTCTACTATATGAATATTACACTTCAACAAAAAATTAAAAATATAAAACCAAAATGCAGTTTTACTCCTTAGTAGCTAAGTGATCTTAGCAATAGCCTGAAACAGACTAGGCTTATCTTTCTCACCTGTAAAGTGAAGATAAGAGTAATTATCTCCTAAAGCTATTGTGAGGTTAAATCAAATGATATTTTCAAAGTGCCTGGCACATAACGGGCATTCAACTAATATTGGGTCGCTTCCCTTCAAATCAGTGAGATAAATGCTTTTCCCAAAGGAAGATTTTCTGTTTTTGAAATTTCACTTCAGAGAACTTTCCATGTTTGAGTCATGCATTAGCTGGTGACAAGTTATTTTCTTTAACTTTTCCTCTTGGCAATCACTACCTGTGAGGAAAATACAAAGCAGGAGGCTACATCCCAGCAGCTAAGAACAATAGCAAGCAATCTTTTTAAACTATTTGGCTTGAGGAAAGGACAAAAAGTTCTTGAGTTTTGAGTGTGGTTCACCACAACATGATGTACTTCCTGCTCTTTTCTCAGTAGAAGCTCTATACCTCCTATGAAATATTCCCAGGAAACTTCCTAAACAATAAGAAATTGGTGTGAGCTCCATCATCGTCCTGCTGAAAGTAACTCAGAGGTCCTATTTTGACATATGAAAGATGGCGGAATGTCTAGTTCCCTTTCATTAGGTCCCTTGTGGCTTAAAGAGTATCTTGCAGAAGAAATGCCAGAGAAGGCTCCTCTTGCGATAAGAGTGAATCAGTTTTAAGTATGGGGCAGCATATTTTGAAGCTTGCAGATCCTGAACTCTGTAGAACCACTTCATTCACTTGCTTTTATGCCTTTATGGAATGAAAGTTTCAGATTTTTTTATTAAATTGAATTCCTGTGCATTCAGAAAGTCTGTAAACTTGGCTAGGAATTCTTGTGATTCTTGGAGGTAGTTTCGGCAGAAGGCCAGGAATACTGCATGTCCTTACCATCCAGTACAGTACAATATTCTATTTGATTCTCCATTTGTCTCTCTTCCCATAATTCTGGGAAAAGTTCACATATAAGCAATATAGAGAAACATATCGTTTAAGTTCAGAGCTTTTTTGAGTGGGATTTTGTGGGAATTGGAATTATCCAGAATAATTTGTAATGGAGGGACATGTTTCTATATGTTGTTTATGATGCAGGAAATTCTAAATCCCATGAAAGAATTAGAATTTTTAAAATCTGTGTTTCAACCTAGTTCCACTCTGTAAATCTGTGCAACCTTGGACAAATTACCTAAGTTCTCGGGAAGAATACCCCTCAGGACTGTTGTAAAGAATTCATAAAATCATGCATGTTAAAGAAGTTAGCACAATACAGCTTCATGGATGGCACATCTATTCCTTCTATACTCATTCAAATGGTTCCTCTAAGTCTGGGGAGCTCACCTGGAAACCAAAGAGTGAAACCACATAATGATAATCTCCTTATCGACACACCACTAATCTGCTTTACCACATAAAAAAGCCTTCTGTCCAGGCTAACTTTTCCACTTCCCTTCTGTGTTTTGGCCTTGAAACAGGGCTCTACCATTGGGAATGATTCTGCACATCAAATATATGCTAAGCCCTTGAGAAATGATAAATAACAGAGTTGTTAATTGCCTCAAGGAATTAGCTGATCCCTGTGTGATTCTGGCAAAGTCAATAGTTTCTTGCCAGATTTTTGAAATGAAGGAACTAAGCCTTAAAGAGCTTAGAAGATTTTAAGGTCTGGGCTTTTTTGTTTGTTTGTTTGTTTTCATCTGCTTTTGTATCCACATGTCACAAACAGAAAATCTGCACAGATTAGATATATCAGCCGAGAGCAAGAATGCCTTGGACTTTATGTTGAAATGAATTTCTAATTCATTTCACAGAAAGACTTAGTTGTTTCGTAGGGTTTTTTTTTTTTTTTTAATAGTTCAAGTTCCATTTGTATCATTTCATCTACTGATTTGATGCTGTGAATACTATAAAATTTAGCTTCATGGAAACTTCTTACTTGAATTTAAAGCATACTGGGACATTGATGACCCCAGTTAACTTGCTTTTTAGAACATCCATTGGTAGAATGATTTCAGTGGTCAGCATAATTGCTCAGCTCTCTCTCTTTCTGGGGCTGGGAGGGAAATAGACTTCCTTTTTTGTGGTGTGATTCCAGAAAGTTGGAATCTCCTAAGATCTCCCTTCTGTAGCCCTGATAGTGTCTAGCATTCTGCAATTGAAGCCCCAAGGTCACTTAAGACCTATTTCTTAGTATTAAGCAAATCCCCTCATTGGCCCCTCTATTCTCTTCCTGTGTCCTGTCAAGCCCACCCCCCCCCTTTTAAAAATATTTTCATTCCTTTATTCTTTTTTTTCCCTTTAAACCTTATTTGTAAAGGAGTTTTAGACTGCAGAAAAGTTATATTGAAAATACAGGGGATTCCCATATACCCAACCCCCTCCCCTCTCACATTTTCCCCTATTAATAACATTTTTCATTAGTGTGGTACATTAGGGAAATGCAAATCAAAACTACAATGAGATATCATCTTATACCCATTAGACTGGTGGCTATTAAAAAAACAGGACTACAAGTGTTGAAGAGGATTTGGAGGAAAGAGAACCCTTATCTACTTCTGGTGTGAATGTAGAATGGTGCAGCCATTGTGGAGGACAGTTTAGTGGTTCCTCAAAAAACTAACTATAGAACTTTCATATGATCCAGCAATTCCACTGCTGGGTAAATACCCAGAAGAATTGAAAGCAAAGACATGAACAGATATATGCACACCAATGTTCATAACGGCATTGTTCACTATTGCCAAAAGTTGGAAGCAGCCCAAATGTCCCTCAATAGATGAATGGATAAGCAAACTGTGGTATATATATGCAGTGGAATATTACTCAGCTGTAAGAAGGAATGAAGGATTAATACACAGGATAACATGGATGAATCTTGAAGACCTTATGTTGGGTACAGTAAACCAGGAACTGAAGGACAAATATTACATGACCTCACTGATATGAATTAAGCAAATTGAGCAGACTCACAGAGCTAGAGTCTGGAAGACAGGTTTACAGGAGACAGAAATGGAGTAGAGGGTGGTGAGCCAATGCTCATATGGGCAAAATCTACAATAAGGTGGAAGGGTGTAGTTGTGTAGTGGATAAACATGACAGTGGTGCAGTGATGTGATTGGGTTCAGCAGTGCTGGTCTGTGAGGGGGGTAGGGTGGGGAGATTGGGTTGAACTATCCATGGAACTGGGGGGAGAGCTGGGGGAAGGAGCAGGTAAACTCTGGGGATTTGCAGGTCTGTGGTTAAAACTACATTGTTGGGAAAGTTCTTTTGGCAAATATGGCAGGGGAGGGCTACTGGCGTAGAGTGTTGGATGTGGGGTGTAAGTGGGACAGGGCATACCTGAGGCAGGCTTCTATGGAATATGTAAGTGTTCACCTTGTCATAGTGTGTTATAACAGTGGGGGGAGACCCACCCAATAAACAAGAAAATATCAAACTCTCATCCTAGGGAGTCTTGCTATGTTCTCAATTAGAGGGACAAGAATCCCTTGAGAACATAGGCAGTGCCCAATAAAAGAAAACAGACCAATATGTCAAATCTTCAATATTATTGCAAGTAACAATGAACACATATTGAAACATCGCTGCTAACCGTGATCTATAGTTTACATTATGGTTTATACTTTGCACCATACAATTTTATAGGTTTTGACAAAGTGTATAATGGCCTGTATCCATCATAGCAATATCATGCAGACAATTCCAATGTCCCCAAAATGCCCCATGTTATACCTATTTTTCCCTCTGCTTCCCCTCAGAACCTCTGGTAACCATAATCTTTATATCAATCTTATAAGTTCTTCCATTACTAGAATAATAGCAAGTCTACTTTGGTTCATAGTTGCATTCCCCCTTATATTTGCTCATTCCTCAATCTTGAGGATTTGGGGATGGTCATGTCCACTCTGCTTCCAATTGAGAAAGGGCTTAGATCCCATGGAAGCCCACCCCTTTCAGATGATGTTAGGTCAATCCAAAGGTGCAGTTGCCTAGATCACTCTGAAACCCTGGGCACCCATCAGGAAAGTGAACCCAGTTTCCCTTCTAAGCAACAATTCCAAATATTACCCAGAAGCTCCATCTCCAGCCCAGGAACAATTTGATCTTGCTCTATGTTAGTCATATTCTTCCCCTTCCTCACCTTTATAGGAGCACAAACCCTGACAAAACTGCTCCCTGGTCCTTTTCCCAAGAGCGTCCCTGTCCTCAGGTACTGTTTCGTTTTTCTTTTCCTTCCTGATAACACCTTTACCATATCGGAGGGGCCCTATCGCCGTAGCAGATAATGGATTATGCACAGTCCAGATTAAAACACATCCTTTACTTTTACTGTCAGACTCTTATTAAACTCAGGTGATTACAAGGAAGCAAACCATTTGGTGGTTCTTCCTGTTTTCTTTTCTTGATTGGTTCTCTCCTTCTCCAACATTTATTACTTGCCCAGTTTTACTGGAATTAACTTACCTCCTGCTTGCTCCAGTCATGATGCTTTCCCCTTTCTCCAATCAGATTCTCTTCTGGTCACAGCTTCACACTCATTGCTCTCTAGCAACCGGAGGCTTTAACACCACCACTAGTCTCTCTCTCTCTCTCTCTCTCTCTATATATATATATATATATATATATATATATATATATAAAATATATATTTTATTTTTTTAAAGATACTTAGATTACATAAGTGTTACACAAAAAATGTTGAGGATTCCCATATGCCCCCTTCCCTACCCCTCACACATTTTCCCACATTAACAACATCCTTCATTAGTGTGGTACATTTGTTATAATTGATGAATACATTTTGGAGTGCTGCCACTAAGCATGGATTATAGTTTACATTGTAGTTTACACTCTCTCCCACACAATTTTGTAAGTTAAGGCAAGATATATAATGGCTTGTATCTGTCATTGTAGTGTCATTCAGGACAACTTCCAAGTCCCAGAAATGCCCCCATATTACACCTATTTTTCCCTCTCCTTCCCCTCAGAACCACCAGTGGCCACTGTCTCCATATCAATAACAGTTCTTCCATTGCTAGAATCCCGATAAGTCTATGGTAGAATAACAGTAAATCTACTCTAGTCCATCATTCATTCTGCAATCCTTAGGATTCTGGGATGGTGATGCCCTCATCTTAATGTAGTCTTAATGTATGGACGATCTTACATTATTCTTGTACTAGTCTTAATGTTAAGTGGAAGATCTGGGAGCAGACTTGTCATTGTCTAATCACTACTGGTCAAACTTCAGGACTGACCAAGTGAAGTATTATGGTTCCAGGGACTGGAAGAGGAGTAGGGACTGTAACCTGAGGCAAAGGCTGAAGGATGAATATATTATAAAATCAGTTGGGATCCTAGAAGTAAGATCCAGAGGGTCTAGAGAAGTTCTGTGCAACAGAACTTTCTGTGGTGATGGAAATGTTCTGTGATATTCTGCAATGTCTAATAAGACAATGTCTAATAAGGTAGTCGGTAGTCACATACTGCTATTGAGCACTTGAAATGTAATTAGTGCAACTGAAGCATTGAATTTTAATTTTATTTAGGTTTAATTAAATTTAAGTAGCCACCTGTGGGTAGTGGCTACTATACTGGACAGCGCATATCAAGAGGGAAATGTACTAATTCCAAGAGGGCCCTCTGGAACATTGAAGCCCAGATATAGATCTTGAATCAGGAGCCAAGAGGAGATTATGCTCAAAGACAAGGTAGACAGGAGTAAAAGAAGAAAGAGAGGAGGTCATTTCAAGTAGTTTCTAGAAAACTACCCTTTACCGCTTGCTTTATGGGTAGGTTGAGTTATACTCAGAACTTTATGGAGGGACACTGGTCTAAATATATAGAGATACTCACTTTGTATGCCCTATGTTCCTCTTTAATAAATCAGCAAGCTTTCTCTGTAAGATGGTTTCAAGCTCAAACACCACAAAGACTGGCACACAGCTTTCACTTCTGCAAATCAACTGTATAGTCCTTAATTCAATCAGTTATTATTATTCCCTTTTAGTTTGAAAGGGCTTTAGATAAATATTAAATATTTCCAATGATATCCACATTGATTTATGATGGAAAAAAAATGCTCTTTACCTTTGGTTAAAAATTTGGGGACACTTGTTTTTGATAGAGCACTTAGGAATGGCTCTAATAAAATGAGTCCAGAGGTAGGATTTCAAATAATCAAAGGCAGGCCTAGAAATTGCAGCAGCATATATTTCCAGAATATATGTTTGTAGTAGGACAGTGGTGGCTTTTATTAGCCTGTATAGTGGCATAAAACAGAATCTACTCAAGGTAGTTTAAGCAGAAAAGGAAGTTCTTAATTACTCATTTACTCAATAACGTGCACAGACCTGTTCTGAGAGCTGGAAATAGAAAAGGGACAAAACAGATGTATTCTCTGTCCTCTAAGAGGGAGATAACAGGCAATAAACAAAAAAGCAAATACATAAATATCACATATCAGATATTGATAAATTCAATAAAGAAGATCAAAACAAGATGAAAAAAGTAGTGAGTGCTGGGATGCAGAGGAGTATTTCTGTCTTACATAAGGTGTCGTGGAAGACACCATGGTAAGGCAATATTAGACCAAGGAAGTTAGGACAGCAGCCATGTGGACATTGGACAAGATTTTTTTGAGGATGAGTAAATGGTAAATACACAGGTCCTCAAGTGAGACCATGTTTGTAATATTCAAGGAATAACACAGAAGCCAGTGTGTCTGCAGCAGAAGATCTGGGGGAGCTGGTAGGTTTTGAGATCAGAAAGGTAATGGGGGCCAGATCATGTTGGGCCGTGGAGGATATTATAAGAACTTTGACTTTTATGTTGAAATGTATAATTTAAAGCCTTGAGATTGGAGGTGATCACCTGGGGAGGAGTAAAATTGATGAGGGTGGAGGTCTAAGAGGAGTCCGGGGCATTTCAACATTTAGATGTCAAGGAGATGAGGGAGAGTCCAGCAAAGTGGACTGAGAAAAAAAAGTCAATTAGATAGGAAGGGAAGAGAGAGTAATATACCAGAAGCCAAGTGAGGACTGTGTTTCAAAAGAAGAGAGTTATCAACATAACAAGTGTTGCTGATACATCAAATAACACGAGGGGTACAAATTGCTTTTGGATTTGACAAAAAGAAGGTCTTGATGATGGACAAAAGTAGTTTGGGAACTGGTGGGGATAAAAACAAGCTTGCTGTGGGTTCAAGAGATAACAGAAAAAGGAACAAAGACAGCGTGAGTCAGAAGACCCTTTTAGTGAGTTTTGATTTAAAAGGTAGAAGACAATGCCCATCCCAGGGAACAGTAAGTGTCTTAAGCTACAAGCACTATAGTTGCATCCATCTGCCCCATGGGATCTAAGCTGCTTCTCAATTAGAAGCAGAGTGGACATCACCATCCCCAAATCTTCAAGATTAGGGAATGAACAATGGACTAAAGTAGACTTATTATTCTACTATAGACCTATTATTATTCTAGCAATGGAAGAACTCTTATTATTAATATAAAGGCAATGGCCACCAGAGGGTCTGAAGGATGGGAGAGGGAAGAATAGGAGTAATATGGGGGCATTTTGGGGGTGTGATGGTTAAGCTAATGTGTCAACTCAGCCAGGTAATTGTGTCCAGGTTTTTGGTCCAGCAAGCACTGGGCTAATTGTAATACAAGAGCATTTATGGACTTCGATCACCAGTGAGTTTACTGCATGGATAGCTGATTACATCTGCATCAATCAGGGAGATTGCATCATCAGTGGGTGACGTTTTATGCAATCAGTTGAATGCCCTAAAAGGGGAAGTGATATCAACATTCAGAGAGAATTTCCCAGCTCCTCGCTGGACAGCCAACTTCTCCCAGAAACTCATCAAGGACCTTTCATCGGACTTCCATTGGAGCTCCTGGTTTGCAGCCTGCCTGCGAAACCTGGACTTGTGCATGCCCACGGTCACGTGAGAGACTCTTTTAAAATCTCATATTATTAACAGATATCTCCTGTTGATTCTATTTCCCTAGAGAACCCTGACTAATACAGGGGGCATTGGAGTTGTCCTGGATCACATTGCAGTGATGGATACAGGCCACTGTATATTTTGTCATAACCTACAAAATTGTGCGGGACAGAGTGTAAACTGTAATGTAAACTGTAGTCCATGGTTAGTAGCAATCTTTCAATATGTGTTCATCAATTGTAACAAATGTACCACATTAAAGAAGGATTTTATTAATGTGGGAAAGTGTTAGAGGAAGAGAAAGTAAGGCTTTTGGGAACCCCTTATCTTTTTTTACATAACATTTATACAATCTAAAGCTTCTTTAAAAATAAAAAAAATTGGGAAGCAGCTGTGGCTCAATCAGTGGGGCTCTCGTTTACCATATGGGAGGCCCTGGGTTCGGTTCCCGGGGCCTCCTGGTGAAGGCAGGCCCGCCCGCGCGGCGTGGTTAGCTGACCCAGCGAGCACAAGCAGCAAGGGGGAGATAAATGAATAAATAAATAAAATCTTAAAAAAAAATTAAAAAAAAAATTAAAAAAATTAATTAAAAAAAAAAAAAAGGGAAAAAGACAATATGGTGATGGTCACAGGGAACCATGGAGAATGAGGATGGATTTTTATAGATAGGAGAAAGTGTAATATATTTGTGTGCTGGAGGAAATGGTATAGCAGAAAGGAAGAAATGATAACCTAGGAGAGAGGTGGTAATTGCTGCTGAGGATGCTCTTGATAAGGTGAGAGGAGGTGGGGTCAGGGTCACAGTTGGAAGAGTTGGTCTTAGAAGAGCAAGGATTGATGCCAATCCTTACAGACTAGAAGGCAGAGATAGATGGGAATAGACACAGGTGGGTGGACAGATGTTGGGGTATGCATGTGTGGAAGCCCCTTTTAATATTTCCATTTCTCAGTGACCTAGAAAGCAAAGTCATCAACTGAAATTGATGGTGAGGAGGAGATATTGGATATTGAAGGAGAGAAAAGAAGGTGACAACTAGATGTTTAGGAGAGTGGGAGCATGAAAGGACTTGGGAAAATCAGGAGGGTGTCTGGGCAGTTCCAAGGGCCCACTTGAAGTGAGTGATCATGGATTTAAATTAAGTTAGCATGGTTGTTCACCCATCTCCATCCATAGTCCCCTACTCAAATTTTCCAATTTAGCCATGAGATTCTGCCAGAAGAATACAGTAAAGGAAGAGAGAAAGAGAGAAAGGTATTGAGAGTGTATGTAGGGGGGTAATTAGAATATAAAATAAGCAAGTGGAGAAATGAGAATATCATGGGGACACAGAAGGGTGAAAAGGACTAATGAATTAAGGGCTTAGGTGGGGTCAAAAACTTAGGGACTCACAATCTTAGAAAGAATGAACCAGAAAGATAAGATATGATAACTGGAGAGTGGGATGCTTAAAATGAAATTTCAGATGGTGTGCTGTCATTGGTAAAGAAAATATCTTAGATATAAGAATGGGAATGGGTGAAAGATAAGATCACTAGAAAAGGTTAAAGGATTCAGCGATCAGGCAATAGTTGGGCTATTTATATGGATATTAAAATAATCAGGAATAATGACAGGAGTTGTTTAGGAGAGAGCAATGGTAAGCTGAGTTTGAAATCTTCAATAATGATGAGCAACAATCCAACAATCTGTTAATAACCATGGTAGTAGGTATTATAATCAAGGGGCATGAATATCAAAGCTGGGATGGGTGGAGAGACAAGGAAGGACAATGGTCTAGAAGCATCGTGAAGAACATGGACATTTAGACCACCTTCAGACCCTAAGGTAGCAGGAGAATGGGGAAATGCTGCAAAGGAAGAAAGAAATGACTCAGGAAAAGCCAGTTTTTGACAAGAGCAAGAAGGAACAGAGAATACATTGAAAATAATGTTGAAGGTATAGAGGATTTTGCTGATGATGGACAATGAATTCTAGAAACCACCATGGAAGGACTTTGGAAACTGATAAGGGGTATGATAAGAACAGAAAAGAAATTATCATAAATCATAGATCTTATATATTAGAAAAAAATAATGTTGGAAGAGGCAGAGCCAGGTTCCAACCCAAGGATGCTGCTCCAATTAATACTTCTCTGTCCCTGTTGCTCTGATACCCACCCAGCATGCTGGAGACTAGATACCAGTGGCTCCACCACTGCCACCCTTATGAAGACAGATGCCTCAACCGCCATCTCACCCAAAGATGAAACCATGTAGCACTGTTTCCTCCTACTACTTTCTTATGGCTTAATGGGAGTTCATCTGTTGGGTAGGGCGAGGGTGAGTTCTGACTTCCTTCTTGGAAGGATAATCTAACTGTAGAAAGGGAGTTCTAAAGCTGCTTTGTGATCTTGACAATGGCAAATGTCCATTATAGAATCCAATAATCAACTAATGTTTCCTAGGACTCTAGTTAAGAATGGGGCACTCATAACTAATATTTATTTGAGCACCTGCTTTGTACCAGACACTATGCTGGGTACCAAGAATATAATGATGAGCAAGACACAGTCTTTATCTTCCAGAGCTCCCAACTTGGGGGAAGATAGACAACATAAATAAACAAGAAAGCAAAGTGATATGTGCTATTGAGAGGGTTTATACAAGAATCAAAGATGGGACAGGTAGCTGTCTGGGCTTGATTATGATGCGAGCAGGCTGGTTAGAGGTGGTTTTGCTTGAGTTCAGAGCAGGAGTTCTCTCAGTGTAATGGAAGCAAAAGAGAGGGGAACACTGCTGGCCAAGAGACCTACCTTGAGTATGTAGTGTCCTGGTGGGAGGAGTATGTACACAAGGTATGGTTGGGGTCCAACACATGGCAGGAGGTGGGGTTATGACAGGAAATGGAGTCCAACTGTGAAGTGTATGCCTTTTAAGGAATTTGCTTATATACTGCAGTGAGGGATTTCCAAAGTACTTTTGTTTGTTTCCTTGTTAGTTTGATATTTCAGGAATTCTTTATTCAAATAGTGCATGGTGTGCTTACCTATAAAGTAGAATTGCTGTGGCTAAATTGAGATGGGAGAGTACAGATTATTCCCCGTGTTCTCCTGCCTGTGTACTCCCATGGTTCCAACAGTTTGAACTGCACTGAAGGAAGGTTATTGAAGGTCTGTCAACTGGGAAATACCATGTTTTTAGTTTGCCAAAGGTTGCCAATGCAAAAATGCCAGAAATGGGTTGACGTTTAGAAAGGAAATTTATTTGGGGTAAAAGCCAAATCAAGGCATCATCAGAGATGCTTTCTCACCAAAGGTTGGCTGCTAGCAGATCCTGGTGTCCTGCCATGTGGTAAGGCAAGATGGTGGGTCTTTCGGTCTCTCTCTACTTTCTCCTGGAGCTCAGCTGTGAGCAATGAGGCATCTCTCTCTAGGCCTCATCTCCTTGAATCTCTCAGGGCTTCTGTCTTTCTGCAGCTGCAGGCAAACCTGGAGTCTTCTCTTTCACATGTCAGAGTCAAAATGGCAAGGCTCCCTTTCTCTGTGTCTCTTCTTTCACTCTATGTGTTTTCTTGGTTTATATAAGACCCGGCAAGAGAACGGAGATCCAACCCTTATCATGCCTCACTGACACAGTCTAATCAAAAGCCCCAGTTGTAAGTGATCTAATCAAAGGGTCCCTTAATTGAATCTAATGCTATCAAAGGGCTCCACACCCACAGGAATGGATTAGTTCAATAACCTAATTTTTTCTGGGATTCACAAAATTCAAACCATCACACCCTGATTGTTTCATGTTTTAGGAAGATCATTCTGATGCTAGAGTGGAAGAGGAATTAAAATTTCGAGAAGGTGGAGACAGGGAGACCACTAGAGTGCCTTAACTTTCCTTTACTTGAGTATATTTAGACAGACCCTGCCTCTCAGAGGCTCCTAACTAGGCAGTTCCTTGTCTCCCTCCTCCTCCCTCCTGGCCTTTACAGATGGCAGGTGGCCTAAGAACCTCAGAGGAAAACCTTCCAAACTCGGTGTTCCTAATTGCAATCTCAGTAAATCCCTGTGATCAATCCCTCTCCCACCATCCTTCAACCCACTCCCAGCTCTTAAAAAGCTTGCTGTAGGCACAACTCATGCAACTCATATGAGCATGCCCTCACTCCTGTCTTAAATGTGTACCTTCATTTTACATTAAATTCTCTTGTTACTATATGACTAGTCCTTGAATTCTTTCTCACGACTGTGTCAAGAGCGCTCCTACTCTAGGTTGAGGTCTTTCTCCAAGACCTCCCAGGGCTATAGCTCCAATTTGTATTGGAGGGATTTCCAGCTGGATGGCCTAAAATTGAAAAATATTTTTTCTGTAATACTGCATGGTCCCAATATAAATTGGAGGATGGAGAAACATAGCCCCAAAAGGGAATGCTTAATTACAATATTATACGCCAATTCGATTTTTTCTGTAAGCGACAGGAAAAATGGACTGAGATACCTTATGCTCAGGCCTTCGTGATATTATATACAAACCCTAACCTCTGAGGGACCTGGCATTTAGGTATTCTTATATCCCTCTAGAAAAACCAAGCAGGTTGAAAAGGTCATATAGAAATATGAATATGGAAACTTTTGGGGGAAAAAAGATTTTTCCTAGGCTCCTTGACCTACCCTGCTCCCCCCTCCCCCCGCCCCGGGACCTTCTCTGTGAAAGAGCTATGAGGGAAAGGCTAGGTGTGATAAGATTGGGAAATATAAGTTTAGCTTAGAACTCTGTCTACTAGGCCTGGGAATTTAAAATGATTGGGACAAAGGGGATACTACAAAATAAGTCTTGTGGCACATAGTTTGTCCTGTAATTTCCCAATTAAATTTTAACAGCCTTGAGATGAGAGCAATTAATAATCCAATGGCCAAATTTCAGTAAGTACCCAAAAAGTCCTTGAAAGCTAGGAAAAAAGGTTTTTCTAAATTATGATTAAAACAAAAGCAATTATAATATATTCTCTAAGGCCTGATAGTCAGTATGCTTTTGGGACTGTTCAAAATTTTAAGAATACTATGAAAAAAGAGATTCTAGTCTCTTATGGAGGAAAAGAAAAGGTATTTCTTGAATAAACTATTTCAGTTTTATTTGACTTGAATGTTCCTAGGCTCATATGGATACAAATGAAATAAATTAGAATTATATTTATTAGATTTTTAAGATAATGAAAATTCTAAGTTTGTGTTTAATGAAATTAAATAAAAGAAAAGAATGTAGGTCTGTCCTAAAGTGAAATGATTAGTTTTCACAGAACAGAATAAGATGAGACTTAAATGGATATAAAAAGAAGTAAAACATTTATAGAAGTGAATTCATGGTCAAAGCTGACTAAAATTTGATAAGCTTGTTGAAGGGAGTATGTTTTTGTCCTAAGATAAAACGACTGGTTTTCATGAGGGCAGGAATAAGTAGGCCAGATCTGAATAAATATAAAAAGTTGTAGAAGACTCGTGAAAGTAAATTTCGTCTGTTAAAGGTGAAATTTACCTTAAAGTGAAGTAACTAGTCAATGTAGTTATGGAAAGTTTATAAAAGCATTTTCTAACTGAACTCTTTCAGTGTAAATGATTGATTTCAGGAAGTCATTATTAGGTAGAAATCTGAATTATTAATGAAAAAAAGTATCTTTTTTATTGATAACAAAAGGTAGCTTTACAGCAGAAAGATGTGTCAGATGCTGCCTCAATTTGTTATGATTTATGCTAAGATTTGTTTACCAATGATGTACTGATACAAAACTAAAATCTGACTTTCTCTTTATGTTAAAGTAACAGTTTTCTTAAATGGTTGATCTGTTTTTTATATCCTTTTGAAGGACATAAAAATCTTTTTGAAATTATCTATCATCTATCTATCCATCTGTCTATCTATCTATCTATCTTTCTATCTATCTGTATCTATCTATCTAAAAAACAAAGAATCTGTGCCTTATTAGAATGCCTTCATCATATCCTTAATGGTTTTAAAAATACAGAGCCTCTACTATTTTGGAAGTTAAGTCTTTTTCAAACTATTTTACTAACTTTTTGTCACTGTGATAAATAGAGGACTGTTTAAATATAATGTTCAGACCTGACAACCTTTAATATTCTAATAAAATCTTTAAGGACATCTTTAATTGCAAACTATTACAAATATTTTGTTCTTTCACCTTGTTAAAAGTGAAGTGCTTAAATATATAGGTTTGTGAAAATTAACATTATCAGTATAGTTATATTTTAATTCAAAATGGAAAATATATTCCCAAACTGAAAAATATAATATTTGTGTAAACTGTGGAAAGTTTAAATAGGATGTTATTTTAATCATTTTTAAAATTTTAGCCACATTTCATTCTGATCAAAATTCTTATCAAGTGTTAAACTTGGTTTTTTTAAACATAGGTTATCATAAATTACTGTGCATAATTACTGTATTTATAACCTAAAACTGTTGTAAATGTGTAGAATTATATTTAATACTAAGGGGAATATTATTTATAAAATGATAATAGAACGATAATCTTGATTCCATTGGAAATCTTAGGTCCTCATAACATTTACTAGAAAAATAGTTTTTTTCTGATACTGATGAAATTTCTTTGTGATAAACAGTATGTTTCTAAAAGAGAAAACATGAAGGTTAAATTAAATGTGTTATTTACTTATATTTCGTGGGGGATTGCATAAAATTCTTAAAGACTTTTAAAGTTCTCATTGTCTATTCTATCCTAATACTGCTCTGCATGATGATATTGTTGATTATAATTTGTTATTCTTAGAAATAACTATAGTTTTAGCTATTCTTTAGAATTATTCTAAATAATTCTTAGAAAAATGTGATGTTATAAAAACAACCAGAATAGCTAAAAGAGCATGCAGTCAGCTCATCTTCAACAAAAAGGAATTTTAAAGGAGAAGCAAGGCAAGTCTATAAGCCTTACCTGTGATGAACATAATCTTAGTAAAAGTATAACAGTAAAATGAAACAAAACTTCTACTATAAGTTGTAGTTAGCGATCTCTAGAAACAGCTTCATTTAAAGAAATTAAAGCCAAATTGTAAGCTCTTGCAGCAGTCACATTTATTCCTGGGCTCTGATCTCTAATTGTTATTTCTAAATCCTGACATGCTTTACTTTTGTATGTAACCTGATAACTCCCTAAAATTTTTAAATACCTGAATGATACCTAGAACTTAGAGCTAAAGTTAACCAGCTGTAAAAGTGATGAAGAAGTAACCCTATGGCTACACAAAAAGAGTGGCCACAGAGGAGCTGCCATGGGGTGGTACCTGGCTAAGGCACTAGGCATCCCTATTAAATATTCTAACCTAGTTCATATTATACAAGATTGTGAGGCCTGTTAATGGCTCCATAGTGCCTAACAGCAGTGGGCATGTGCACAAAACCAACATTCCCTTAAGGGACTGGCAAATAGATTTGTGCATTTAGACCAGGCCCCAACTACCGCACATGGTGCCTCTCCATTTGAGTTATTGGCATGGTCAGTTAGTATGGTTCCTAAAACAATAAAGGCTACATCACCTGGCCATGCCCCCAAAGTGGATGGAAGCACACTGCTGCTGAAGACCCCAGTGGGCAGCTAAACATTTGTGCTTGAGCCCTTAGGCTTCTTTTCCAGATTCACATGGCTTCTTCTAATGCAGGGGTTCTTAACCAGGGGGTCTGTGAGGTCGAATTGAAAATTCAAAAAACATTATTCTTGTGGGGACATGTTGGTGTGGGTATGATATAGTTATTAAATAATACATAGTATACTGTGGACTTAGTAAGGGGTTTGTTGTTTTCACCTGACTGGCAAAGGGGTCCATGGAACCAAAAAGGTTAAGAACCCCTGTTAATGTCTTCCCTGACTGAGCTGCCACTGTAGCAACAACCATGATTAATTAGACTGTTGGATATGATATACCAACCTTCACCTCACTGATAACGTCCTTATTGGTAACGTCTTAACAAACATATCCATGTGGGTGAGAGGGACAGCTACCATGCATGCATCCTTCCACACACCCTAATAGCTAAAAACAATTCAGCCCCTGGTGTACCCTGTTTTTTTCTGGGTCCGTCTCCCTCTCTCCATACTTACCCTAAAGAGGAAACTGCTGAGACCTTGTTTGCTATCATTGCTACTGGCGATAGAGAAACAGCCAGCCAAATTACCAATAAACTAGGGCTTGATTTCTCGTCAATCTGGGAGGTTGTAAAATCCATTCTCCCCTCCCTCACTTGGTTCCTTCCCCTCCTTGAACCATTAGTCCAGATGATTCTACTCTCAATCTTAGGGCACTGCCTATTCAACCTACTAATTAAATTTGTATCTTCCAGACTTCCACAGCTTCACATGAAGATGATGGTCATGCAAGAATTTTCTCCAGTCCCAACCACCAACCTCACAGCCAGTCCTTCCTTGGAATCTTTAGATTGAGAAGCCAGAGAATTCCACTCCCATGATAGGCAGGGACAATTTCCCAATGACAGCAAGAAGTAGATACAGAAGGAGGATCATTCTCCTCCATTACCCCTTAAGAATAAGGGAAGGAATTCTCTGAGGAGGAAATGAGTTAGGGAAAGAGGTAGGAAAAGGGAGATAACTAAGCAAAGGTGGAGGAGCAAAAGAAAATTACCATCAGATAATACTTAACGCAATGGAAAATCACCTGCCCAAGTCTGAATACACCTGCCCAAGGCCTAGTGCCAGAAGGTCTTTCCCCTGGACAGTTCCCACTCCAGCAGGAATATAGGTTCAGTAAAAAGTTGTAGTTTTCAATCCCTCTTTTGCATAGGGCAGACGAATAAGAGCATTGGGACTTACACACCCTCATTTACATGGAGAGGGAGGAAGTGGGTGGGACCCAGCAGGTGTGACTCGTGCAACTCATACTAGCATGCCCACACTCTGGTCTTGAGTGTGCACCTTCACTTTACATTAAATTCTCTTGCTACTTAAAAGGAAAAAAAAAGTTTGCTGCTTTGTTTCAATGGACTTGGGTTCTACTCTCTCTTTCTTACCATGGGAGACTGGAGTAAAGTCTTCCTTACCTATTTTACAATGTCCAGTGCAGGTTTTTTCCTTTGGAAGAAGCCTATAGCAGGGGCTCAATGCTATAGGACAGAAATGGCAAGAACTAGGACAGTAGGGGTGGGAGATGGGACAGGCTGAAAGGAGGCTATTGTGATGCTTGACTGTAGAGAAAGGGGGAGAGGAGTGAGTCAAGGGTTTGTATTCATCATCATGTCTAGCAAGAATAGTGGATGTAAGCCACTCAGAGCATGCAGGAAAGCACAAATTTAGGGTAAAACCAGGTAAATCAGGGTAGATAATAAGTTAGGCTTTGTATAACTTGAGTTTGAGAAACTGGAAGGATATTTAGATAGGGGTGTTTAATAGATTGGAGAAAATATGTACCTGAAGTCAAGGAGAGAAGTGGGGCTAAACATATAGATCTGGGGGTGTTGGTAGCTGATACCATGCATGTGTATGGATGGGTGGGTTAAAGGAAAGCATGTAGAGAAAGAGGAAATGATCTCAAGAACACACCAATATTTTGAGTGTCAGAGACAAAAGAACCAGTTTCTGTGACTGAGTTGACACTGTCAGAGAAATGGAGAAGACCCAGATAGTCTTGATCCCATCATTTGTTTACAATTATTTATTCCCTCCCCACCCTTATCATGCCCCTGCCCTAGGGAATTTGGGCTTGGTCGTGTGACTTGCTTCAGCCAATGAATTGTTAGAAGGCTCGACAAATGCCATATCTGAGTAAAAGCTTCAATGAATGCACATGAAGCTCTGCTTCTTTTGCTCCCGCTGTCCACTCTAAAAATAGCATGCACCAGATGTTGGCTAATCTTTCAGCATGGGTCCTAAAATAAGAAGACCCATGGAGCCCAGTTTTATTAGTCAGGGTTCTCTCAGGAAACAGAATCAATAGGAAATATCTGTCAATAATATGAGATTTTAAAAGAGTCTCTCACGCGACCGTGGGGGGCATAAGTCCAGGTTCCGCAGGCAGGCTGCAAACCAGGGGCTCCGATGAAAGTCCGATGAAAGGTCCTTGATGAGTCTCTGGGAGAAGTTGGCTGTCCAATGACAAGCTGGGAAATTCTCCCTGAATGTTGAAATCACTTCCCTTTCAAGGCATTCAACTGATTGGATAAAAGCATCACCCATTGATGATGTACTCTCCCTGATTGATGCAGATGTAATCAGCCATGCACGCAGTAAACTCACTGGTGATTGAAGTCCATAAATGTTCTTGTATTACAATTAGCCCCGTGCTTGCTGGAACAAACACCTGGACACAATTACCTGGCCGAGTTGACACATTAGCCTAACCATCACAGTCCCCCCTTGTCAACTTGGCAATCATACACATTACCCTAAACCATATTTAGTCTCTAAGTAAAAACAATAACAGACAAGCATACATATATAGTTCCGCCTAACAATGTTCAGCTCCCCTGCGTACAACCGGAAACGCATTAACTCCCCACAGAACAGGGTGCAAGTCCTTGGGTAATATTCACTCTTAAACTTGACATCCTTAAATATTATGATGTGGAATTAATACAACTTTTCATATGATAGGGGAAAAGGTGGGGAAGAAAACAAAGAAATTCTTTTTGTGTACATATACAATCATACTCATAACAAAGCAAGGAAGCAGGGTTCATGACTATTACAGTCCTCATTTCTGTAATTGGTCACGTGGTTGAAGTTCATATTTATCACTATCTTCTTCCACTGCCCATTCCATGTTCCCGTTATCCTCAGCAAGCACTTCAGCTGGCCATGGTTCTTTGCCTGGTGGGGTGATCCAAACTTTCATTCCCGAAGATTCTGGGCCTTTGTTAGTCCCGCTTGAATTGGTTTGTTACAATTTTCCATTGATTTTAATCACAGGGCATGGCAGTACTAGGAGACACCCTAGAGGGTCTCCTGCATTCCATGCAAACTCTTCTTTACCCCCATTATGTAGATGTAGTCCTATTTCCCCTTGATAGTCAGGATCAATCACCACAGCCAGTACACTAATTCCCTTCTTTGCCTGTTGATTCACAGGTAAGAGGAGCCCAAAGTGGCCAGGTGGCAGTCTTAACTTCCGGTTCAATGGAATCATTGTTATGTTCCCTGGTGGCAGCACTCCTCCTTTTGGGACTAAAACCTGTAGACCAGCAGAGCTTAAGGTTGCAGGGACAGGAAGCAAAAATTTTCCTACTGGGTCACTAGGGGTAATAGTGAGTGGTGCCACTCTAATTTCCACCCCTTGATTCCTGGACCCATGAATCCTGGCTATGGGAGAAACAGCACCATAGAGAGGACGCTGATTCAGAGCATACACAGCCTCCTGGAGAACATTACCCCAGCTCTGCAAGGTATTGTCACCTAGTTGGTGCCATAATTGAGTCTTCAAAAGGCCATTTCACCGTTCTATTAATCCAGCTGCTTCAGGGTGATGGGGAACATTGTAAGATCAGTGAATTCCATGGGCATGTGCCCAGCCCTGCACATCGTTTGCTGTGAAATGGGTTCCTTGATCAGAAGCAATGCTGTGTGGAATGCCATGGCGGTAGATAAGACATTCAGTAAGTCCACGGATGGTAGTTTTGGAAGAAGTATTGTGTGCCAGAAATGCAAACCCATAGCCGGAGTATGTGTCTATTCCAGTTAAAGCAAATTACTGCCTCTTCCACGGTGGAAGTGGCCCAATGTAGTCAACCTGCCACCATGTAGCAGGCTGGTCACCTCGAGGAATGGTGCCATATCTGGGGCTGAGTGAGGGTCTCTGCTGCTGGCAGATTGGGCATTCAACAGTGGCTATAGCCAAGTCAGCCTTGGTGAGGGGAAGTCCATGTTGCTGAGCCCATGCATAACCTCCATCCCTATCTCCATGGCCACTTTGTTCATGAGCCCATTGGGCAATGACAGGAGAGGCTGGGGAAAGAGGCTGAGCATTAGCCACAGAGCAGGTCATCTTATCCACTTGATTATTAAACTCTTCCTCTGCTGAAGTCACCCTCTGGTGAGCATTCACATGGGACACAAATATGTTCATGTTTTTTGCCCACTCAGAAAGATCTATCCACATAGCTCTTTCCCAGACCTCCTTGCCACCAACTTTCCAATCATGTTCCTTCCAAATCCCTGACCATCCAGCCAAACCATTGGCAACAGCCCATGAATCAGTGTACAAATGCACCTCTGGCCATTTCTTTTTCCAAGCAAAATGAGCAACTAGATGCACTACTCGAAGCTCTGCCCATTGGGAATATTTGCCCTCACTGTTATCCTTCAAGGATGTCCCAGAAAAGGGCTGCAGTGCCACAGCTGTCCACTATTGGGTGGTACCTGCATATCGTGCAGAACCATCTGTAAACCAGGCCCGAGTTTTCTCATCCTCAGTCAACTGATTGTAAGGGACTCCCCAAGAGGCCAAAGCTGTGGGCTGGGAAAGAGAAGGCAGGGGTAGTGACCATGGGCATTTGGGCTACTTCCTCATGTTTCTTACTTGTGCCTTCAGGACCTGCTTGAGACCTGTCTTGTATATACCACTTCCACTTTATTGTGGAGTGCTGCTGTGCACACCCAACTTTATGGTTTGGTGGGTCAGACAATACCCAGCTCATGATAGGCAACTCAGGTCTCATGGTAACTTGATGGCCCATGGTTAAGCATTCAGTCTCTACTAAGGCCCAGTAGCAAGCCAAAAGCTGCCTCTCAAAAGGGGAGTAGTTATCTGCAGAGGATGGCAAGGCTTTGCTCCAAAATCCTAAGGTTCTGCATTGTGAGTCCCCTATTGGGGCCTGCCAAAGGCTCCAGACAGCATCTCTGTTTGCCACTGAAACTTCCAGCACCATTGGATCTGCTGGATCATATGGTCCAAGTGGCAGTGCAGCTTGCACAGCAGCCTGGACCCTGTCACAAGGCTTCCTCTTGTTTCAGTCCCCAATCAAAACTAGCAGCTTTTCTGGTCACTCGTAAATGGGCCAGAGTAGCACACCCAAATGAGGAATGTGTTGTCTCCAAAATCCAAAGGGGCCAACTAAGCATTGTGCCTCTTTTTGGTCATAGGAGGGGCCAGGTGCAACAGCTTATCCTTTACTTTAGAAGGGATATCTCAACAGGTCCCACACCACTGGACACCTAGAAATTTCACTGAGGTGGAAGGACCCTGTATTTTTGTTGGATTTATCTCCCATCCTCTCTCACTCAAATGCCATACCAATAAATCTAGAGTCTTTGCTACTTCTTGCTCAGCAGGTCCTATAAACATGATATCATCAATATAATAGACCAGTGTGATGTCTCATGGGAGGGAGAGACGATCAAGATCCCTGAGGACAATATTATGACATAGGGCTGGAGAGTTGATATACCCCTGAGGCAGGACAGTGAAGGTATACTGCTGGCCTTGCCAGCTGAAAGCAAACTTTTTCTGGTGGTCCTTACTAATGGCAATTGAGAAAAAAGCATTTGCCAAATCAACAGCTGCATACCAGGTACCAGGGGAAGTGTTGATTTGCTCAAGCAATGATACCACATCTGGGAAAGCAGCTGCAATTGGAGTCACCACCTGGTTAAGTTTACGGTAATCTACTGTCATCCTCCAAGATCCATCTGTTTTCTGCACAGGCCAAATAGGAGAGTTGAATGGGGATGTGGTGGGAATCACCACCCCTGCATCCTTCAGATCCTTGATGGTGGCACTAATCTCTGCAATCCCTCCAGGAGTCCAGTATTGCCTTTGCTTTACTATTTTGCTAGTCAGGGGCAGTTCTAGAGGCTTCCACTTGGCCTTTCCAACCATAATATCCCTCACTCCACAAGTCAGGGATCCAATGTGGGGATTCTGCCAGTTACTGAGTATGTCTATTCCAATTATACATTCTGGAACTGGAGAAATAACCACAGAATGGGTCCAGGGACCCACTGGACCCACTGTGAGATGGACCTAAGCTAAAATCCCATCAATCACCTGACCTCCATAAGCCCCTACTCTGACTGGTGGACTACCGTGAGGGTTTGGGTCTCCTGGAATTAATGTCACTTCTGAGCCAGTGTCTAATAATCCCCAAAATGTTTGATCATTTCCTTTTCCCCAATGCACAGTTACTCTGGCAAAATGCCATCGGTCTCCCTGGTGGAAGGTGGGAGGAAGATTAACAGTATAAATTTTTGGCAGTTTAACAGGATCCTTCCCCAAGGGGACCTGGCCTTCTCCTCATTCAAGGGGCTCTGGGTCTGTAAACTGTCTCAAGTCTGAATTGATTAAGGGGCCGTGATTCTGTGTCTGTAATTTGAGTTAGGATTTTGTTCACTTGACCTAGAACTCTTCTGCTTATACAGATCCAGAAGAAATTTACTAGACTGCCCATGTATTTCACTTCTAGGTACCTCATGATCTATTAGCCAACGCCATAACTTCATGCGACTCAGACTATTCTGTGTGCTGTTTTGAATCTGTCTTTCATTGCGGTAGCCACGCCCACCTTGCCTTTGGCAATTAACTGCCGATACTTGATATTTACTGGGCCGAGATCCCATCATCCCCATAATATTTAAGGATTCCAATTCCATTACAGCCCCCCCCCACAGTAATATCTGGACTGCAGAGAAGAGCAACCACAGAGCTCTTCAGAGAAGATGGAGTTAGTCTTACAAATTTATTCCTCACAGTCCTGGTAAAAGGTGTGTCCTCTGGACATTCCTGGGGTGGGTGGGCAGGTCACAAATGGTAAATCCATTCTAGCTTTCCAATCTCTCTAAACCTTTGAATCCCCTCGTCTACTGTATACCACGGCAAATCAGACATCTCAACATCAGACATGCTAGGTCATCGTTTGGTCCATGCTTCAGTCAGCCACCCAAACAAACTGTTAGAGCCCTTTCCAGCCCCTCGACCTACAGCGTTGAATCCAGAATTTCTGCTTAGTGGGCCATATCATTAAGTTCAGCCTGATCCAACTTTATATTCTTTCCATCATTATCCCATACCCTTAGTATCCATTCCCACACATATTCCCCTGATTTCTGTCTATATAAGTTGGAAAACTCATGCAGTTCTTTATAGCTTACTTCCTCATGGTCACACTTTGTATTTCACCTTTGGGGGCTTGTTGTGACTTTAGTCTAGTAATGTCTTGCAGGCTACTGACCTGAGGGCATTCCTTTGCATTTTCTTCTGGTGAGACAGGATTATTCTCTTCAAGCAGGGGTTGGAAGACAGATTCCTCAGGGCAGACTGGAAATTGGACCATGCATGCTGGAGATTGGTTGGTACCTGCCTCGTGTCTGGGAGGAGGTACAGACTCTCTGGGGCAGGCCAGAGGCTGGGCAGTGCAGGCTTCCATTTGGCTTGTACCCACCTCAGGGCTGGAAGGAAGTCCAGACTCCCTGGGGCAGGCTGGAGGCTGGATGATACAAGGTTGAGAAGGTGTGGTCTCCACAGGGCAGGCCATCACAGGTTTATCTGGTAAAGTCTCAACAGAATTTAGGGTTCCAATGTCCCCACCAATATTATCATCATCCCATATGTCTCTATCCCAATCCTCGGGGTTCCACTCCTTTCCAACCAATGCCTTCACTTTAATTGCAGAAACCCTGCAAGGTTGAGATTTTAGTTTTCTCTGTAATTCTGCTACTTGTACAATGAGAGCCTGGGTTTGATTCTCAGTTATCTCAAATCTGTGGCTACAGGATACAAGATTTTCTTTCAAGGCACACGTAGAAACTTTCATATCATTCATGCGGCATTTAAGTTTCAAATTTGAAGACTTTAGTTCATTTCTTTCTTTTGTCACTGTATCCAGAGTATCTAGGAGGAGCCAGACTACATCATTATATTTTTTTACTCCACAAAATTCTGTTAAGGTGTTGAAAACACTCTCACCCAGATCCTTGCTTCTTATAAGCGTGGAAGTAGGGGAACCCAGTGATGCTATTTTGCGTATCTCTATTGCCAGCTCACGCCATGGACTGTTAGCAACCTCATTTTTAGAAAGGGAGTGATTAGTACCCCTGAGTCCAATTAGAGTAGAGAGCCAATTACAAAACTCTCAGAACCACCTCAGACATCCCATGTTTAAGACTCTGTTCTTCAAGAACCACTCCAGGTACCAAGCCGTATTAGTCAGGGTTCTTCGGGAAACAGAATCAACAGGAAATATCTGTCAATAATATGAGATTTTAAAAGAGTCTCTCCCATGACAGTGGGGGTGCACAAGTCCAGGTTCCACAGGCAGGCTGCAAACCAGGGGCTCCGATGAAAGTCTGATGAAAGGTCCTTGATGAGTTTCTGGGAGAAGTTGATGTCCAATGATGAGCTGGGAAATTCTCTCTGAATGTTGAAATCACTTTCCCTTTTAAGGGCATTCAACTGATTGGATAAAAGCATCACCCATTGATGATGTAATCTCCCTGATTGATGCAGATGTAACCAGCCATCCATGCAGTAAACTCACTGGTGGTTGAAGTCCATAAATGCTCTTGTATTACAATTAACCCCGTGCTTGCTGGAACAAACACCTGGACACAATTACCTGGCCGAGTTGACACATTAGCCTAACCATCACACCAGTCAAGCTGTATTAGTCAGCCAAAAGGGTGTTGATGCGCAATACCAGAAATCTGTTGGTTTTTATAAAGGGTACTTATTTGGGGTAGAAGCTTATAGTTACCAGGTCATAAAGAATAAGTTGCTTCCCTCACCAAAGTCTGTTGCCACGTTTTGGGGCAAGATAGCTGCTGACATCTGCCAAGAGTTCAGGCTTCTTGGGTTCTTCTCTTCCCGGGGCTCTGTTTCTCTCCAGGCTAAGCTGCTGTGCTCTCTTCAGAAAGCCAGTTGTGGACTATCACGTGAATGGCTCTGTCTCTGTACCCGGGGCTTCTGCTGTGGCTAAGAAGCTGTCTCTATTCCTCTGTGTTCTTCTCCTGTGTGTTCACTTCCTGGGCTCCACCTCAAAAACTCCACATCAAAACTCCAATTCATTCCTCTACTCAGCCATGTAGTTTTACCAAGGGGGTGGGGACTCAATGTCCTACTGATGTGGCCCAATCAAAGCCCTAATCAGAATTTAATCATGCCAGGTACAGACCAGTTTACAAACATAATCCAATATCTATTTTTGAAATTCCCTAAACAATGCCAAACTGCCACACTGACCTACAATCTTTATGTAACATGAACAAGAAATAATTATTTTTGTAAGCTGTTGTTTTGGGGGGGTTGTTTGTTGCTGCAATGTTAGCTGACTATTACCATGATATTAAGGTAGTTAGAGGACTAGAGTGAAGAAAAAGGGGTACCAATTACTGTAGATATATCACATAGATGGCATTGAAAAAAAAATTGAATTTGGTAAGTTCCAAAAGTGTGAGTACCAGATATAGGATATGCATCCAGGGTCAGGGTCTACCTTGGGCTAGATAACAAAGTTTATTTTGGGCATTCTCCCTCCTTTTGGGGCATTCAACCCTTCTCTGTTATTTTCCCATTTTGCTATCCCTTTGTATCCCTGAGAACCAGATGCCTCTCCTATACTCATTTACCTGTCCTTTGTATTAGGGTCTCCTGTAGACTTAAGAGAATTTGAACCTAAAGTAAAGACACTGAATGGACATTGGTGTCTCATATTCACACATACCTAGGATTCTTTACCTTGGCATTGGGGGGTCTTTTCCTCATATATATTTAAAATAGTACAAGATGCAAAGGGCTCGCCAAGATCTACACTTTCCACCTAACTGTATCTAAATAAATGTGTGCTCAAATTCTTCAAGTAGGGCATACTCACTTGAAGGTCAATCTCTCATGATTTTCTGAATAGTAAAATGGTTGTGAGCTCTAGCTTTGGGATCCATATCAAGGCTCAGAGACTTCCTTAATGTATGACCTTGGACATGTTCCTTAACTCTCTGTATTTTTGTTTCTTTTTTTTTTCCAATGGAGAAAAAGAATCCTGTCTTTAGCATAGAGTTTGACAGTGGTTAAACTAGAATATTTTAAAGAAGAACATAGCACAGTGGTTGGCACATGGTTAGACATTATTATATTGATAATTTTATTACCCTCCTTAAATATACTTCTTTGTATGTGTAGCAGAAATCTCAGGTTAACCCTAAACTGAAATTTGATGTGTTTGGACATGAATAGGCAGGACTTCTATCAGGAGTCAAGTTGAATGTGGGGTTTTAGTGGAAGGAGAATGTAACAGTGTATTTCTGCATTGACAAATTGGTTTAAAGAAGGAAGACAGCTTGACAACTCTCCTGGAGAGTGGTTTCCCATCCTGGCCCAGCTCAGCCCAGCCCAGCTAATTCAATTCCAAGAGTTGAGATCTGATATTCATGGAGAAAGGAGCCATAGTCTGAAGCTGTGTAGCATCATGCAAACACAGTTTCTACAGTGAATTCTTCTAGATATGAATGTAGAACAACAGTGTTCAGTTGAGAGCCTGAACCTTGGAGTGTGGGAGGCTTTCTCCATCCTTATATGAGGAACGGAAGCTTCAAACTAAAGAATGCTCTGATAGTGTGCTCCACACTGACACTGCAAGGCACTTTGGCAGCTCACAGAGACAGAACTTTGCTATCCATGTCACCCTCCTCTGCAGGGGTGTGTCTGCAGCAGTGAAGCATGCTTCAGGTATGTTCTGGGACAATGGACACCATTAATGAAGGCATTAGTGCAGAAGATCATGCAAAGATGATGTGAATTCCTGTGAGACCCTGGCAATTTCCAGAGATAACTTTCTGAGATTTGGGTTGAGGGCAGTGTTAGCAGTTGTGGATGACAGTGTGCAAAATACGGATAATTGTTGTGAATTGGCCCCATTTTAAGTCCTAGTCTGGTGTAGCCAGAGACCATAAAGGACAGCCTGAGAGCCATATAATTGAAGAGAGAGCTAGTCTTACGAGACAGCTATATACCTTCCTGGTATATTGGTTGGTTGCTCAATATCTCCCAAATTTCATCCACCTTCTACAGCATATGTGTGAAATCTCTTTATCTCTGGGATCCAAGATGCATTTTCCCAAGGAAAAAGAAACACTGTAAATTTTATTGGATGTAGTATTAAGTTTTTGAAGACAAAGAGGGTTTTCAAAAAGCAGCACATGTGAGGAATATGAGGATATATATTTGGTTTATAAAGTGAATTGGGGAGAGGCAAAATGTAGAAATGGGAATGTGGGAAAGTCACAGAACAAAGGCTGAGCCTGTGAGGACAAATTTTGTTAATTTCACAGTACTCTTTGGGCTCTGCAATAAGACACAATAGACCTTTTTAAATTTAAGATTTGGGAAATCTAAAGATTGTGTATGTGTGTTAAATAAGGTAATACTAGCTGCTGTAACAGGTAAACCCTATATTTCGAGTGGTAGAGGATAGGCTGGACTCAGCTATGCTTAGCATATGACTTTCAAGGTCACCCTGGATGGTGCAGGAGGACCTTCAGATAACATCTCCTTTCAGAATTGTCTCAGCTATAGAGAGATGCCTTATCTGTGGTCACTTTACAGAGTGACCCACATCCAATGACTGGTAGAATTGGGCCATATAAGCCATTTCAACATGAGCTAACTCTGGTGGGCTTCTTAGCTCCCTAAGTATACATGGAGCCAGCCTAGGCTGTCATCTGGACAGTTTTGCTGCTCAACTTGTCCTTCTGCCCAATCCTCCATTTTGCAGGGTTTGATCCCAAGGACACAACCATCTCAGAGTCTAAACTCCACCTCAGATCTGTTCACCACAGACCCTGATTGTGAAGCTGGGAATTGACTTGCAGCCAGCAATGGGAGGAAACAGGGGAGATCACCCATGGAAGGTTTGAACCAAAAAGGGCACATATTTCCACTCACATTATTGACTAGAACTCAATAACCTGGTCAACTGTTCCATTTCCTCATTTTATAGATAAAGATCCAGAAATACCCAGAAACAATGGGCGGCTAACCCAAAATTATACAACTCATTCTAGAATTCAGATCATTGGATACCCTATCTTCTGAAGAAAAAGTAGTTCTATTTTTCTCTTTAAATAAAGAGAAACATGAAGCTTATCACTTCTTCCTTCTGTCTTTGTTGCAGAGAATCTCAGAAACAAATTCAGAAATAAATTATACTTACTGTGTAATCTTTTAGAGAAACATTTTTTCATTTTATTTTCCTCCATGTCATGACCCACTCTTCTAATTTATCTTTGCCCTAACACCCTGGTACTGTTTTGTTTCTGTTTTATAATGTTATTGTGTTTCTGCTGCAAATCACCTCAAA
The DNA here is from genome assembly GCA_026826555.1 of Tolypeutes matacus. NCBI lineage: Eukaryota > Metazoa > Chordata > Mammalia > Cingulata > Chlamyphoridae > Tolypeutes > Tolypeutes matacus. The sequence goes on from JAKSZT010054334.1 coordinate 61,490,919, forward strand.
TTCTTTTTTAGTATGAGTCAGGCTATATGTAAATAAGTGGATAAATAAAGAAGTTGAAACACAACTCAGTATTCTTTACACCATAGCATCCTACTACAAATCCTTCCATTACAGTTGGGCATCGTTATAGGAATCTTTCCATCTCAAAAAATGAATTGACTAAACATACATAAGGACTGGTTTGCATAAAATTTACTTTCAAGGCCCCTGTTAAGTAGCTGCTACCTAACAGAACTTCTGATTCTCAGATAGGAAATGGCAATGCAATTTATGAATCTATGATTCATTGGCAAAATATTTTTTCAGGATGGGTACCTGACTGGCAGATAAATTTTAATCACCCTCCAAGAAATTTTTATTTTTTTATTCACCACTCATTTTATGTCTTACAGCCCTCTATTTCATGGTTGACAAAAATGTGGACTTGGAGAGGTCATTCATTGCTCATAGCTGCACAACTTGGGAGCAGCAGCCCTTGCCCTCCAGGACCATTTTTTTCCCCATTAAACCTTCTACATAATTTGGAAAAACAACCCAGTACAGAATCTCAGAGACACTGTTCAAAGGATGTTGTAGCCAATCTCTGTATAGTACCACTCTGGCACCCTGGTATACCCACCAGCCCAGGCTTTTCTCTTGAATGACGTGCTTTTCATATTTGAAACAATTCTGACTCAGGCTCCTTCTCTCTTCTCTCATCAGCATGTGAGCATTGTACCCTCAAAGTCCTGTCCTTGCTCCATCTTCTGGAGTGGTACCCCAGCTCACACCTCGGCTGTTCTTCATTTCTCACTCTCAAGGCAGGGAATGGGTCTTGCCCAATTCAACTCTCTAAAGTAGTTTTGTGTGTGTGTGCTGCCCAGTGATAGGAGCACAGAAGACATTTCAGGAGGTACCCAAAAAAGACACAGAGCCTTCTGTGGCTAATCCCAAGCTTGAAGCTAAAAGATATCACCCAAGGTGAATGGTTGCTCACATGCCTTTGGTTTATAAATGCTTCCTTTTCTTCATTTGCCTGGAATGTGGTTGTTACTGGTTATTGTGTATTTTAGCTGATGTCTTCTGTCTTAGCTTGCCAGGGCTGCTGTGACAAATACCACACAATGGGTTGGCTTAAACACCAGGGATTTGTTGTCTCATAGCTTTGGAGGCTAGAAGTCCAAAATCAAGGTCTAATCAGACCAGGCATTCTCCTAGAGTCTGTAGCATTCTGCTTTTGGCTCGCCACAATCCCTGTGGTTCCTTGGCTTGCATCTCTGCCTTCATCACATGACTTCTCCTTCTGGCTTATACATCTGCTTAGCCATCTGTGACTCTGTCCTGATTTAATCTCCTTATAGGACCTGAGTCATATTGATTAAAACCCACCCTCATTCAATATGGCCTCATCCAAATAGGATATTCAAAGATCCTATTTACAAATGCATCCACATCTCAACCAATAGTAACATCTTCAAAACCCCTATTTATAAATGGGTACATACTCACAAGAACATGGATTAAGACTGAAACATGTCTTTATGGGGGACATGATTCAATCCCCAACACCTTTCTTAATTTTTATGTTTAAAACTGTATATTTGGGACATTTCCAACTCCAACTGTGCTATCAAGAGTTGGCACATTGGTCTAGGACTCAGTATAGGCAGTACATCTCTGGTCCTCATAGGGAAATCACTTGTATAGGCTGATGGATATATAGCTTTCTATCAGCCCTATCTGTCTTTCAGAACCCTCTCCTTTTTCTTTGTATTCAATAGAGTAATCAACATATGACAGGGTATATTTTTCTTTATGTATATCCTGAGCTTTTTAGATGTGCATATTCACATCTGTTGCTGTTTGGTAAGTTCTGTGACATTTCTTTAACTATTCCTTCCACTCCTTTATGTCTTCTTCTTCTGGGACTCCCATAATGCATATATTGGAACACTCGATGGTGTCCCATTCCTGTCTTATGCTATTTTAGCATTTAATATTTCTTTTTTCTTTCTGCTTCTCAGCCTCACTCATTCCCAGTGTTTTGTCTTCAAGTTCACTGATTCTTTCTTCTGCCAGCTCTTTTCTGCTCTTGAAACCCTTTTGCATTTTCATTTCAGCTCTGTGGTCTTCACTCCAGTAATTCTGTTTGGTTCCTTTTTAAAAAATGTTATCTCTTTACTTGGAATCAATATTTCTCATACATTATTTTCCTGATATTTTCAGTTCTTTCTCTGTACTTTCCTTCATCTTCTTGAGCATTTTTTGATCATGTTTTTAAGGAGCTTATTTGGTATGTCCATGTTCTCATCTTTGTTGTTTTTTTTTTTTTCTGTATTTTTATCCTCTTCCTTTGTATGGGCCATCATTGTTTTTATCTTTGTTTGTCTTGTACTCTTTCATTGCACACTGTACACTTTACTATTTAAAAATGTTAACTCTGAGATTTATTCCCTAAGATGTCTGATTCTTGGTTTTGTAATGAGCTGGTGATAAGACAGATATTTTCTTGAGCTCAGCCCTCTTATCAGGAATATCTGCCCAAGGTAAATGCACTGTGCAGGGTTTTCCTTGTCTTTCTGGGACTCTGTCTTGTCCTGATCTTTTGCTTGTTAGTTGTTTTGGAGTTCCTTTACTTTACAGGAGTTTGGTTGTTCCCTCTATTTCCCAGGTGATAAACTTTCTTATCCTGGATGTTTGAAGCTGGAAGGCCTATTTCCCAGACTGCCTTCTTCTATAGTTTTTTACATAACTTTCCTTGTCTCAGGCTACTTTTACTAGGAGGGCAAATTCTCAGATGACTGGCACCCTGTAGAGGATTTTCCTAAGTCAGTCTTTTCCAGCCAAAACACAGCCAGACCAGCTCCAAAGTGCCCTCAGGAGGGGACCAGGCAGGGCACCAAAACTTCTCTGATGGCTCCCCAAAACTGAGCTTTCCTGTCCTGCCCAACAAATGCAGCTTTTCCCCCAGAACCCTGAGGAAGTGCTGCATCATTAAATTTCTGCCACCTTTGCCCCTGTCTAGGGAGAGTTGAAACAATGGCAGCCACCGCCTTTGTTCACAGTGGAGATGAATCAATGGCTGCCCTCAGAGCAGTGATCTGAATTTGCTAATCAAAACCATGGTCTATGATTGGCCGGGCCCACCCTTGTTCTTGGGGAAGTGGATTTTTATTTCCATTTCTATCACCTGCAGCTAGCCAGGGACTGGACCCATGGTGGCCTGTCATGAGAGTGGGCATAGGCACTGGTATCTGCCACGTGCAGAGTGCAATTTATTGTTCTTTACCATAGTTTATATCTCTTCCTTCTGTTCTTCCCTAGATGCTGTACTCTGGAGTTTCAAAATAGTTGTTTCAGACAGTTCCTTCCTGTTTAATAGTTGTTTTGGTGGAAGGATTGGAGTCTCCCTATTCCTCCATCTTCCCCAGAAGTCCCACCTTATGGTTTCTTTTTAAAATACAACTTAAATTGTTAATCTATTTGGAATTTATTTTGGTCTAAAGTGGTAGGTTAGATACAATTTATATTTTTCCAGATGGCTACCCAATTATCCAAATATTATTTATTTATTCATTAATATTTTCCTCATTGATTTTATTACTTACTAAATTACCACCTGCAGCTGTTTATACTAGTGGATTACTATTTTACAGCAATGGGTATGTCTCTTCTTGAATCTGAATCACATTGCTATCATTATTTAGGTTTTATAATATCTGATGGGGCTGGTTTCTCCTCATTACTCTTATTTTTCAGAATGTCTCTGAGTATTCTTGGCTTACTTATTTTCCCATATGAGTTTATAATCACCTTGTCTTAACAAAGTCCTTTTGGTATTTATATTGAAATCATGTTAGATCTACAAATTGACTTTGGAAAATTTACACCTTTTTGAGATATCATCATCCTACCTCACACATTATATTATGCCTTTCTATTTGTTCATAACTTCTTTTTTCCTTCAGGAGAGTTTTAAAGTTTTGTTTCCATAGGCTTTATATATTCCTTGCTTCTTATTTGGTTCTCTAAAGTATCTCACAGTATTTCTTATCTCTACACATTCTCTTTTCCAATTTTTATGTTGACAATTTATTCTTTCACTTAATTGGGTCAGTCCAACGCAACAATTTGTTTTGGTGATGGAGTCTTTATATGTGCCCTTGATTTCAAGGTAAATGCTTCAGAGTTTCCCCATTAAATATGATACTGGCTTTGGGGCTAAAACAGGTATATTTTATTAAGGTAATACAGTATCCCTAATTTATTGAGGTTTATAATTTAGATTAAGAATGAATGTTGAATTTTATAAATATCTTAGAGTTATCTTATAAAAGTTCCTTGATTGAAATCCTTCAACAGCTTCCTGTTGTTCACAGAATAAAATCCAAACTCCTCAAAATAATGTGCCCCCACAAATAATATGTTATTTCTATCACAATTTTATCAGTTTAAAAACTGAGTAATAGAGAGCTAGCTGAAGTTACTTAGAGTGTAGTGGCAGAGCTGGAATTTGATCCCTCGTTAATTTGGCCCCAGGGTCTAGGCTTTTGACTACTACACCACTGGTTTTCAATTGGGGGAGATTTTGTGCCTCCAGGAGATATTTGGTAATGTCTGGAGATTTTTTTAGTTGTCACAATTGGGGTATTGCTGCTTGCATCTAGTAAGTAGAGCCCTGGGATGCTATTAAACAACCTACAATTCACAGGATAACCCCACAACAAAGAATTATCCAGCCCTAAATATCAGTAATGCCAAGATTGAAAAACCATGCGCTACAATATGCTGCCTTCCACGCCTACCGGCCTTCTCTCCGTTCCTCAAATATGCCAAATTTCTCCAGTATTAGGACCTTTGATTTGCAGTTTCCCTTCCTGGGAATGTTTATTCTCCAGGTTTTTATCTTGTGGTATCTTTCTTTTCATTCAGGTATCAGCTTAAATACAATCTCTTTGGAGAGGTCTTCCTTGATCATCAATTAAGGGAGTTTCTTTACTGAAATTATAATTTATGGTATTTAAAATATCTCTTTGATGCCAGTGACTTTTTCTCTTAGTATTTACTATTGAATCTTTGTACTTAGAAAAATTCAAGATTTGTTGAATTCAACTCTAAATAGCATTTTTTTCCTTTATCTCCTTTAAGTTTTGTCCCCATTTCTTCTTTCCCTGCCACCACACCTCACTTCTGGCCATCAGCTCCTCAGTTTAGGAAAATCTTATCTTCCTAACAAATAGACACCCCCTCTACCTCAAACAAGAGGAAGAGAGGATGCCTGACGTACAAAATCCTGCCAGATCTGATTTTTTTATTATTTTATTTTATTTTTTTTATTATGGGTAAAAATCAAAATTCTCACAATACATACAAACATTTGCAAAATGATATATAAATATATATGCATATATGTGTATTTGCTTACAAAAATGTTGTTTATATATATATATATATACATATATTTTAAGAGGTGCTTAGATTACCCAAAATATTACATGGAACCCATTGGGATTCCCACGTTGCCCACCTCCCACACCTCCCATCACATCCCACACAAACATCTCCCACAGTGTGGCCCACCACCTTCAACGAACTTACACATCCTGGAGCCTTGCCACCAACCATAGACCACAGTTCACACTGTAGACCACACTCTCTCCCACTCAGTTCTGAGTGGTGTGTGCTGATTTAAAATGGCCTACATCCGTTGCTACAACAGTACTCAGGACAACCTCCAACTCCCAAAGAAGCCCCTGTATTTCAACTGCTCGTCCCCTCCCTACCCCAAAAGTGTCAAGTGGCCACTGGCTCCACCGCATTGTTATAATTTCTTGCATTGCTAGAATCACCATATGTGAACAAGAGAATACCATCAAGTCCACTCTAGTCCATAGTTCTTCCCCCAATCCTGAGGGGACTGGGATGGTGATGTCCACTCCACCTCCAAGTGAGAGAGGGCTTATATCCCATGGATATGGTGAGCGGGATGATCCTGCCTGCAGATGCAGGCCCTCTCCATTCCCTGGGATGGCCATTTCCCATTGTTGTCTCCTCACCAGGTGACTTGGATGAGTCCATTGAGCTGTAGGGTAGGAGTTGCAGCTCCACCTAGATTTTCATGAACACCTGGCACATAGGTAGGCGGGAGGCTCCAGTCTCTGGAAGTATACCTAAAAACTCCAGCATCGCATATAGGTTTGAATAGAAGGGACTGGTGAACCATGTGCAGGGAGGACTTATTTGAGTCTAATTCTGTCACTCTCAGGAGCACAGATTCCAAAATAGAACCCACTGATAAGGCATCAGTCTCTGGGGCTATCCCCCCTTATATAGGACCAGGGTGTCTCCGGAGCTCTCAGGAACCCCACTGAGTGGGGTGATAGGCACTTAGATGTTCTATGAGCTCCTACTGAAGTGTGCGTAAGAGTTACCTCTGGGATGACCTCCCGACTCTCTTTGAAGTCTCTTAGCCACTTGAACTCATGAAAACAACAACATAACATATCAAAACCTATGGGATGCAGCGAAAGCAGTCCTGAGAGGGAAGCTCATAGCCATAAATTCATATATTAAATAAAAAGAAAGAGCTAAAATTGAAGACCTAACTGCACACTTGGAGGAATTGGAAAAACAACAACAAACTAAACCTAAAGGAAGTAGAAAACAGGAAATAACCAAGATTAGAGCAGAACTAAATGAAATAGAGAATAAGAAAGCACTGGAAACAATAAACAAAACCAAAAGCTGGTTCTTCGAGAATATCAACAAAATTGACAAACCCTTAGCCAGACTAACAAAGAAAAAGAGAGAACAGATGCAAATACATAAAATAAGGAATGAGCAAGGTGATATCACTACTGACCCCACAGAAATAAAGAGTATCATAAGAGGACACTTTGAAAAATTATATGCCAACAAGAATGACAATTTAGAGGAAATGGACAAGTTTCTAGAAATCCACAAACAGCCAACATTGATGAAAGAAGAAATAGATGAACTCAACAGCCCAATTACAAGTAAAGAGATAGACACAGTCATTAAAAACCTCCCAACTAAGAAGAGTCCAGGACCAGATGGCTTCACAGCTGAATTCTACCAAACATTCCGGAAAGAGCTAATACCAATTCTACTTAAGCTCTTCCAAAAAATAGAAGTAGAAGGAATATTACCTAACTCATTCTATGATGCCAACATTACCCTAATACCAAAACCTAATAAAGATACCACAAGAAAGGAAAATTACAGACCAATATCTCTAATGAACCTAGATGCTAAAATCCTTAACAAAATACTTGCTAATCGCATTCAACAACATATCAAAAGGATTATACACCATGACCAAGTGGGTTTCATCCCAGGTATGCAAGGATGGTTCAATATAAGAAAATCAATCAATGTAATACACCACATAAACAAACTGAAAGAAAAAAATCAGATCTGATTTTGGCGTCAGATTTGACATACAAAATCCTCCATGGCTCCTTTCTCAGCCTGAATTTTGTCATCGCACATCATCTGTAACTGGAGATAGGGATCCTGCCACTATTTTGTCCCAGAGTGGTCTGATTCTTCCTCTTCCCAATACATACCAATACAAACCTTCTTGAGAAAAGGATTCAGTTTATTGGTATATGTAGATGGGGCAGTTCTGGGATAGGTCACAGGATCAAAGAAAGAGCTGCTCTTCCAGAGCTCCAGGGCCTCACACCACCAGACTCCTCTTTCTTCATGCATCCTCCTCTCTTCCTGTTTGTAACTGGCTTTATTCTTTTTTTTTTTTTTTTTTTTTTTTTTTACTTTATTTTGTACATTTAATAATTGAAAATATAAACAATTAAAAACTAAAAAGTAAACACAGATGAATAAATATATACATTTCTCAATTAAATGTAATGGATACATATAAATTTTTTGGAATCAAACAATATGTTACACAATATATTTGGTTAACAGTAACACATTCATACAGTATTTGTCCTTTTGTGCCTGGCTTGCTTCGCTCAACATAATGTCCTCCAGGGTCATCCATATTGTCATATGCTTTACTACTTCATTTCTTCTTACAGTTGCATACTATTCCATCATGTGAATAGACCACAGTTTGTTTATCCATTCATCTGTTGATGGACACCTGGGTTGTTTCCAGCTTTTGGCAATGGTAAATATTGTTGTTATGAACATTGGTGTGCAGATGTCTCTTCATGTCACTGTTCTCATTTCTTCTGGGTATATACCCAGTAGTGGTCTTGCAGGGTCACATACCAAGTCTATATTCAATATCTTTAAGAACTGCCAAACAGTCCTCCATAGTGGTTGTACCATTCTGTATTCCTACCAACAGTGAAGAAGTGTTTCTATCTCTCCACGTCCTCTCCAACATTTGTAGTTCTCTGTCTTTTTAATAGTGGCCATTCTGATAGGTGTGAAATGATATCTCATTGTAGTTTTGATTTGCATTTCCCTAATCATGAGTGATGTTGAGCATTTCTTCATGTGTTTTTTTGCCATTTGTATTTCTTCTTTGGAGAAATGTCTATTCAAGTCTTTTGCCCATTTTTTAAATTGGGTCGGTTGTCTTTTTATTGTTGAGTTTCTAATTGGCTTTATTCTGCAGTCAGGCTTCCTGCAGGTAGCTGGGAAGATGTGATCTGGCTGCCTCATGGTGGAATAACTCCACAGGTGTTTCCTTTGTCCAAAAGCCTTATATAAAGGGAAAGACTTTTATTGGACCTTCATGAGTCACATGCCACTCCTGGACCAATGATAACATATAAAGGCATGAATGGGGAATTCTGATTGGCCAGGCTTTTCCCATATGCCCTTGGTGACCCCAGTACCTGTTTCTAATGCCCATGAGGGGTTGAGTGGGGAGAAAAGCAAAAGCCCACATAAATATAAGCTATCAGAGGCCCCTCGCCAACCCCACTTATGAAAGAAGCCACCAGAGATGGGCACTTTTCTGTTATATGTGTATTATTTAAAATGTCATATATATATACCTGGATTACACTACATAAAAGACATTTACTTAATAGTAGTTGCAATTTATGTTTTAATAGGTTTGTGCTTAATTTAGTACTTTTTATCTTTATATTCATGGTGCTTTGAGAATATGACCTAGATTTTCAGTGTTGCTGTTTATATTTAGTAAAATTTTGTCATTCTGTTATTTTATTTAAACTTCCAATCATTTAGCTGTTCTCCCCCCAGAGGGATTAGTTCCATATAGAATAAATTCAATGACCCTTCTGCTGCTCCTCTGGAGATGTGAGACTCTGACAAGCATCATGATGACCTGTGATGTGAGAATATTTTATGAGGGAGAAGAGATATTCTGTCAGCCTCAAAGCCTAAATCCAAACACTCAGTCCCATAATGTATAGGGATATTCAATATAAAATATCTAATATGCCACTGAGAAAAGACCTCACTGTTCCTGGTTTCCAGAGGATCTGGGCTCTACTGAAGACTTCATCTGCCATTTTCCATAAAATGTTGGGAAACCGTGTCAACTTCTCATCCCTCATCTGCGTTCATCTCTCAAATGGGATTTTTAATGCCAGTCTCACAGAATTATGAAAATAAGATATATGTACATTGTAAAGCACTATAAAAGCACATTTTTATTAATAACAATCAAGCTGCTTTAAGTCTTTCGTCTAACAAAAGAGGTGATAATAAATATCACAACAATGAGCACATAAAGTTATAATAAAATGCAATGTATTTACAGTCTGCTCCAGTCATTTTCTAACAAAGACACTTTTGTATAGACCCCATTTCATTTAGGTAGAACGTGTCCTCTCAGAAAGCATTATACATTTCTGAGGAAAAAGCAACCTGAATTATAAGCTGAACGACAGTTTCATTTTAGAAATAAACCATAATGTCTACCCTACAGCAGGGCATCTAGAAAACACTCCATAAATACTTGTGGTATTGGATTGGATGGTAAATCATGGGGCAGGTGGAAGTAGACCTGAGGTAGTTGAGGAAGGAAAATCAGGGAGCATCAGTGGAATTGGGGCCTCTAAATCTTGAGTCAGTGAGGTAAGGATACAGAGTAGGATTACTACTCAAGTTCTACCATACACCTCTTGCATTCAGAATTCTGACCAATAGTAAATAAATACACAGAATTGGCTGAAGTGGGACAAAGAATGAGCTTTCTTAGGGCTTTCTAAAATGGTCAGAGTGAAGAATGTCACGAAGCTTCCATCCCACTTGATTCTAGAAACCTCAAAGACTTGATTTGCTCACCTACTTTCAGATGATGGCCTGAATCTCATCTAGACCCACAAAGTTAAGTCCTTCTTGAAAAAATCAGCTTTAGCTGGGCTTTTGTAGATTGTATTAGTTTCTTATTTCTGCTGTAGCATTATCACAAACTTAGTGGCTTAAAACAACACAGATTTATTAATCATACACTTCTGGGGTCCAAAATTGAAATCAGTCTCAGTGGGCTAAAATCAAGGTGTTGACAGGGATGGCTTCTCCTGGAGGCAATAGGAGAGAATCTATTTCCTTGCTTTTTTCAATGTCTAGAGGTCACCTACGTTCCTTGGCCCGTGGCCCTACATCACATCCCTTTTCTCCCTCTTCTTCCTCCATTGCATCTCCTTCTCTCTCACTTTGACTCTCTTGCCTCCCTCTTTGAGGACCCAGATCGCATGGGAAAATCTTCCCATCTGAAGATCATGAGGTTAATTATATCTGCAAAGTCCCTTTTGCCAAGTGACTTCATATCCACAGGTTTCAGGGTTTAGGATGTGGATATCTTCAGGTGGGGGGGGTGGCATTAGCCTACCACATTGGTCCAAGACCTCAAAAGAGAGAAGGAAACAATTGGTCATCTGAACTGCTGGAGGCTTTGCTCCAGGTCTCACCAAACAAATTCGTCATTTGCTCCCCCAGGAGCAAGTCCAAACGGTGGTAGACAGATGATTGGCAAAAATAACTCTCTCTTGCTCCTTCCTGAGGAAAGACGAAAAACAGTAGATAGAAATGTCCCACACCAAGGGTCAGGGAGAAGATGTTGAAAATCATGGTTAATTCCTTTTTAGTCCTTTCCAGAAGCAACTCTGAAGATGGATGCATATACACAGACAGAATAAAGAAACAGTGCATCACAGACTCCTTCCCACTTCACCATCTTCTTCTCTCTCTGTCTCTCTCTCTCTGTCTTTCTCTCTGAAACCCCTTATTGTCCTTTCTTTACTCCAAATCTCAGGGAGAGAAATATTGAGGATGAAGAAAGACAAAAAAATAGCGACAAAGATCAAAGTAGTTAACGGAGAGGCAGAGAGGAGAAGGAACATGGAGGAGAGAGTAAAAAGAGGAGTTTGTTCAGGTGAGAAGTGAAAAAAAAAAGAAAATCAATATTCTTGGGCTGGTGACATGCTTTCAGGTCCCTGCCAGCATTGTCTTACAGAAATATCATCTGAACCTCAAATGTAAGTGACATGTCATTTTAAATTTTCTAGGAGTATGTTAAAAAGTTAAAAAGAAACTAATCTTCCCAAGATATTACCATTCTAATATGTAATCAGTATAAACCCTAGTGAATGTGATATTTTACGTTATATTTTCTGCATTAAGTCCTGGAATTCAACATATATTTTATACTTAGAGAACATCTCCATTGGGTCCAGACACATTTCAAGTGCTCGGAAGCCACATATGGCCATAACGAACAGCACAGCTAATAGGGATTACACTTCTTTTTGATTCAGTTTTTGGAGGACATAAATGAGATCTTCAGAAAGAGAGATTGAGGCTTGATGAAAGATGCTTGACTGAGAGAGTCCACAAAAAAGAACCTCGCTGTCTTATTCCGATTCCTTCTACAACCTACTGGATGATCCTGGGCTGACAAGCTCCCCTGCTTCCTGGAAAAGAAACTCATACTTGAATTTTGCATCTACATGGTGAGATAAGCAGAAATGAGAAGGGATTCTAAAAGGCATTTTGATTTTCCTGGAAACAGATGCTGCATTAAGTATATTTAGTAAGTGGATCTGTTTATTGTGTTGTCTTGTTAAATACAATACTATTGTTAATACCTCCCGTGAGGTTCAATACTTGATAATGGTTGTGCCACTTTATGTTGACTAAAGATGGAAGAACAAAGACTTAATGTGTTGCTATGGCAATGGATTCTCATGCAGGTAAGGAACAGAACAGCAAGGCATTTCTTTTTTCCGGCACTACTGCGTTCACTTTTGCTGTGTGGTACCTTGTTTTGCCTCATCTTACTTGCCTTATTTATTTACTGGTCATGACATGAAGCCTTAATTATAGTGTAGCTGGCTGTCTTCATAGCACAGTGATGTAAAGACAGAACACAGGGCAGTCAGCCAGAAACTGCTTTCTTAGGTGGTACCCACTGAAGCAGAGTGAAGGTGTCAAGCAATTATCTGATAAGTAAGATCAATGTCAACAGCAAAACCAGATAATTCATTCCTCGCTCCCCAATCTCTGTTTTTCATTTTTAGACCAGAGTTACTAGTGAAAGCTGCAAAGTCTTCACTTCATGCTACCCCTCTGGGATCTATGTTGGCTGAGCTCACTCATTAGGGTCCCAAACCTACTTCTGTTCTCTCTACCATGCCCTGGCACCACTTGACTTCAGGACTAAAAGGCGATTTCCTGTGCTGGTCAGGGACAACACATAATAGAAAATGTAAACTATTTAAGGTTCATAAAAATAATTATTAAATATGTTTTAGGATAGGACCAAGGCATATTTGTAAATGTAACAGAATGCCCAGTGGGACATCAGCTGTTGTCCCAGAATTGCAACTAAGATCCAAAACTGTGGACGAAAGTCGCTATGTTTTAACGAGCATGGTCAGTGAGCCAAGCAGCAATGGCCAGACACCTCAGCAGTGTGATAAGAAACTGAGAGTGCAGTGTTAATAGAGAAGCTATTAGTATTGACACCTGTTAGAGGTTCCTCCTTATGAGGTTTGCAATGATCAATAGGTCATAAGACCTGCCTACGTGCTGGATAGCAGAGGCAGCTCATCTCCCCCCAGGAATGAACAAAAGATCCTTATCACAGTGGGAGTGGAGCAGATAAGGACCTTCACCCCTTCCAGGCCCAGGTACCACCAACCCCTCCCGCATTCCAAGAACACCCCACCTCTTAGCCCACTACCCCCAAGCCATACTTGGGAAGAATTCACTTTTACAGCCCCTTATTACCCCCAGTCTGTACTCTAACTCCCTCCCCATGGACTTTGCCCGCCTATTTACATACTGTATAAAGTCATATCTACCACCTTCCATGGGTGCGCTGTAGTCTCTCTTCAGACCCCCGCCATGCTGGCAGGGGGGCTGAAGCTATTCATCAGACCCCCTCCATTGGGAGAGCTTCCCAACAAACTTCTTGCCTGGAATCATCAGTCTCCATGTCTCAGTGAGTGCCACCTTTTTCTGCAACAGCATCTTTATGTGTGTGTGTGGGGGTGTATTAGGGTTCACCTGAGAAGCCAAACTGACAGGATATACCTATACATTTAATGGGAATTGGCTCACATGGCCGTGGGGACTGGGAAGTCCAAATTCTGTAGGAGGGCCCCCTTCTAATGAAGGTGAAATTGAATTTCCCAGGAGAAGGTGGCTGGCTGAAGTAGAGGCAGGAAATTTTCTTTCTGACTTCTGAAATCCTAGGTTCTATCTCTAAAACCTTCAACTAATTAGATAAGGAGACTCCTTATTTCTGAAGGCAATCTTCTTTTTTGATTGTAGATGCAGTCAGCTATAGATGCAATTGACGGACTATAGCTGCAAATCCATCTCCAAAACACCCTTACAGTAACAATCAGGCCAGTCTTGCTGGATCAAACATCTGGAAACCATAACCTAGCCAAGTAGACACATGAAATTAAGCATTCCAGGAGAGGAAGGTGTTCTTTCAAATCCTTGAATCCCAGTGAGGAGACACTGAGGGGACACTCTTTCACTCATAAAGACTTGAGTTGACAAAAAGAAGGGGAAATTGGTATCCATGTACTGGCCATATTCTTGTTGAGTTGCCAAAAGTACCGCCCACATCTGCTGCCACCTGAGTGGAACCTGGTAAGAGAGCTCCAGGAAAAGTATCCTGGATTCCAGATACTGGGTCTCCACTATATGAAACAGTTTATGTGGAGTACAACTCTGGGCCCACAGCTCACATTGGAGATGTCCAGGAGCACAACATTTTGTTGTTGTCAATCAAGGAAGGGCATGATATGTGTCCTCTGAGGATTGGTGTTAAACTTGACCAAGAAAGTGGGCTCACATCTGTTGTATGTCTTTTTTTTTTTTTTTTTTTTAAGATTTATCCATTTATTTATCTTCCCCTCCCCCCTCACTGTCCTCTCCCTGCATCCATTCTCTGCACGCTCCTCCACATCTGCTCATCCTCTCCTCAAGAGGCACTGGGAACTGATCCTGGAAACTTCCAGAGTTGGAAAGAGGCACCCAATCTCTTGCACCACTTCAGCTCCCTGGCCCGCTGCATCTCTCATTGTCTCCTCTTTGTCTCCTTTTGTTGCATCATCTTGCTGTGCCAGCTCTCCATGTGGGCCAGCACTCCTGTGCGGTCCAGCACTCCATGCGGACCAGCATTCCACATAGGCCAGCTCTCTGCTCAGACCAGCTCACCTTCACCAGGAGGCCCCGGTAATCGTACTCTGGATCTCCCACATGGTAGTCAGGAGCCCAATTGCTTGAGCCACATCCACTTCCCTGTTGGATGTTTTTAAAGGTGAAAGAACCCCTGGCTTTGAGTGGCTGAAAAGTAATGTTCCTAGGAAGAAAATGGAGTCAACCTCCATTCAATCCCAATTCTCTGGTCTCTCACTGAGAATATGTGAAAGAGAAACTCATCAATTCTAAGATCCACAAAAGGAGCACAGAGTAACCTTGAAGACTGTGCAGCCAAGAGAAGTGTGGAGGGTGTAGTCCAGTGTTGGAATTGAAGGAGATCATGGTGATCCTTCTGGAGAGGATTTTCAGGAATAGAAGGAGCTTCAACATGGCCCTAAGAAAACCATACACAACCAAGTGACAGAGGCCATCATTATCTAAACCATCCAGGGAGTCCTGCCAATCACCAGCTGCTGGGCAGCCCATGGAGTGAATCTCTTCTCCCTACATGTTCCTCTGGTTGTCACTGAGCAAGGTGAAAGCCTGAGAGTCTGAAGGGAGTTTTGAAGTTCAGAGAGAGAAAGGCAGCATGTGTGTGAAAAGATGGTAAATTCTTTCATCCTGAGCCTCGAAACCCAACACAGAACTGGCCAGCGCTGAGAGGAGGGAAAGAGACACATTTGAATCAAGTTTGAGGCAGAACTTTAAAATGAACACAACTGAGTCTACAAAAGCAAACTGAGATTGTTCTAATAATGAAAAGCATTTTAAAAATTGTTATGCAATCTGGATAAGATGTCCTTAAGGTATTTACTTAGCTGTAAAGGGAACTCAGTCAAATACTGTTAAGAGGTAATTATTGAAAAACAAAAATTATGTTTTCAGTTCAACATGTTAGGACACCTTGATAAAGTGGTTACACATGTTAAAGGAGAAGGAAGAAGAGAAGAAATCAGAGATGCAAAGCTTTGATGCCCCTAGCTGCAATTGTTCTGGCAGTTTACAGATGCGTGTGAATTTGTATGTGAAAACAGAAGGGACAAGCAAGATTTATATAATTTTCTTTCCCGTGGTTGTTTCTTTCAAAGACTTGACAAAGCTGTGCAGACCCACAAAGGGTGTTGTGGGTTCTGGGTTCTATCAGCAACACTAATTCAATATTTGGATGTCAGTGGAACACTGTGAGTAGGGAGACACTACCTGTCAGTGTAATGGTAGGGAAAAATAGTAATAATAGTAGTAATGATAATAATAATAATTGGAGTATAGTAATGGGAAAAAAAGAGAATCCCTGCTTGAAATTATCTCATCTAGGGTTTTAATTATGAATAATAAAATCAAGTTACCATAATACAATTAGAAAATATATTCTAATACTAAGCATATACAACCTAATTTTGATATTAAAGCTTGGACAGATTTGCATGGCTTGGCTGCGTTGGTGAAGAAGGCAGTGTGTGTGTTTGTGTGCACATGTGTAAAATAAGGATTAAACCTAGTATGTTATGCTAGATGGTCTCCCCAAGCTGTGAGCCCCTCTCCCCTTCTGCATTTGCAGTCGGGGGCATTTTCTATCACCACTCTTGCTTAGACACACTTTAACAGTGTCTGTCACTTGCACTGCCATTGGTGCTCAAGTGAAGGTGATATGAATGAGACAGGTGGACTTCTAATTTTGTGTCTGATTTGTTTATAGGCTTCAGTGGCTATTTATGAAGGGACACTCACAAAGCAGTCCTTAACACTGTAGATCCCAAGGCCAATTTAAAGAGAACTCGGTTAAATACATTCTTTAAATATATTTGCCACATGGAAGATTCCCTACTTCATTCTACCAAGCCAGAGACCATCAACAGCGAAGCTATCATATGATCATCTTTCACAATGTGTTCAAACCAAAGCATCTTACGCCTTTTAACTAGAGAAATATTCTGAAACTTTTTGTTTTATGTGTTCAGAATAAATCCTTAAGCAAACAGTAAAAAGTAGTATGGAAAGCTAGGAGAAAGTAGACAATTAGGACTAATTCAGTTAATTAAAAAGATTAATATATCAATAAATATATTTCTTTTTTAAAAACAAACCTTTAATAGAGCATTACTAGCGCTATCATCTGATTCCCTTTTATTCCGTTTCCATTAGGTAATTAAATGGGGAAAAAATGCCTCTTTTTTTAGTTCTAGAGAAAAGCCCAGAAAGGAATTAATTGCAAATGTCTACTGAGCACCAAGTAAATGCCTAAATACTATGCTTGGCTCTCAGGCATGAACGAAGACAAAAAGAAGGGATGAAGCAAAGAACATAAAATCTTCTCTGAAAAATACATTTAACCACACCAGCACATCTGGAATAACATGAATTAGGAGATACGAACCATAAGGACTACTGGAGTTTAGAGGGGGTAATGAACAAAGAATAGCATGAGTAGGAAAGAGTTCTTGAAAGAGGTGAGGTTTAAACTGGATTTTGAGGAGCGGTGCAAAATGAGAAAGATTTCACGGGCATGGAAGAAGAGGGGCAAAAAAAAAAAGCATTTCAACAAAGGGGCAAGGGTCACCTGCCCAAGGGTTTAAAAAGAGGGAAGGAAGACATTGGGTTTGTAGTCAGAGAAAAGGTTACCCTGTCTAAAGTTGAGGCTTCCTGATGGAAAGGAGCTGGATATAGGTTTAATAGATGGTGTGAAAGACAAAATGTACTGGACAATTAAGGAGATGATTTTATTCAGGCTATTGTAATAGTGAGAACGTTTTTTAGTGAGGAATGTTTCAAAGAAGAGAGATAACTTGCAGTTTTATATACCAAGGGAATCAGTCATTGAGGCAGGGTTGAGATGCACCTTATCTTGGAATATGCAAAGGCTGGGTGGGCCTTTGCTGTTATACAGAGCACAAATGTTTGGGGGGTGGGGTGGGTTCTTAAATGTCAGTGTTTGCAGGGAGCACAGAGATCAGAAACAGTTCCATATTGTCAGAGGTAAGGAGCTGTGCTGTGGAGGTTCTCACAAGGCAGAATGAGAAGAAGTTCGAGTCCTAAAGCTTACATCATGAGTGTAGTGTTGAAAAGGGAAAAGAGATGCACCATTTCCTGCCTTTGGTTGTGATATGCAGGATGGATTGGGATGGTGCAGGTGAGGCAGAGGGCAGGGAAATCACACAGAAAGCTGTTCGGAAAACCCAAATGTGAGAGATGAGACACGGGAGAGGAGGACTTAAGTGGATGGATGGGGGTGGGGGGTGCAGCAGTAAAGTAAAATGTTGTGGGGTGAATGACAGAGAGAGTAAAGAGAAGGGGTGGATAAAGTTCACTCTAGTATATCCAGCTGTGAGAAGAGAAAAGGAAAGGAGGTTAGTAAGTAGCGTGTTTGGGAAAGGAGAAAAGATGGTAATTTATTTGGGGGCATAACTAAAAGCCTATAATAATAATAAAGCAATTGAGCAAGATACAGTTCAATAGGATTTTTTCGATCTTCTTTGAGATTTTGATAACATATATTGTTTACGAGGAGAAGAACTGGCAGTTGATGCCCATGTCACTGATAATCAGGATACTATTTTAAAACTGTGATTCATGTAGTTGGTGAAAACAGAAGTAAAGAATTTTGGCAACGTGAGTCACAGTGAAGATTTTGTGGTGACAAGATAACTGGACGTGGAACCAGAAGATGTGTGGGTGTGTGTTTTGCTTACAAGCTGTGTGACACTGGGCAAATGACTTAACCTCTCTGAGTGAGCTCCTGTGCCTAGAAAAGAGGGATGACATCCTTTCTCTCATTACCGCAAAATAGTGAGTTAAAGGGATTTGCATAACATCTGTGCCATGAAAACATAAAAAATTTATTTTACTTTATTTACTTGCATTGTATTTAGTGCCAAAAAGAATTTAGGGCAGCTTACAGGGTATAAAGAGTAGAAAGATAGAATAAATGTAAGTAATAATCACTGAAGCTTCTATTTATTGAATACTCACCATGGGCAGCACTATAAAATATGCTTTAAATGCATGACTCTTATCATAATCCTAAGAAGCACGTACTGTTTTTGTCATAATTTTCCATGTAAGGAAAATGAGGCTTAGAGAAGAACAAAATAACAATAATAATAAAAAAGGTCACACTGCAAAGGCAAAACAAGCATATAAATCCACATCTGTCTGACTCCAAAGATTGAGCTCTTAACATTTTACCATATTGCCTTTCAGTAAAAAAAAGAAAAGAAAAAGTAAGGAAGAGATTTAAAAGAAAATGGTGCTAAGCATAAGGCTTTATGAAATTTCACAGCATAAAGTCCTGTACTTATGCTATTGGAAAGATACAAATTAGGCTCTGAACATTATACAGAAAGGAAAATATGATCAGCTACACAATTCACCGTGTTGAGATACAATCAAACCAAGTGCTACAGGAAAGTGAAATTATTCTAATAATAACACTGGAAAGAAATGTCTCCCAAGGGTTCTCATATCAACTATAGTCTTAGCATAGACCTGATGATGAATATCAGAAAAAGTAGTAGTATTATCACTGCCTATGTAATAGAGTGTTAAATGAGTTTCAACTGAGACAGAAAAGTACAATGGATGAGAATTTCCAAAGCTGGATCACACATGCACATGTAGTTCACCATTTTGAACTCACAGGCAGATCTGTGGTATAAATTGATTTCAGAGTGAAGAAAGGGAGGATTTGTGGAAGTATCTCTTTCAGACTATCTGCTGCAATGCTTCAAGTCCCATCCCCACCTCAGGAGTGTAGGTGGGTTGCAAGGGGTGTCACCCCCTTTACCTTAAGCCTGAGAGAAGTTCATTTTTAGTATAAACAGGCACATCCTTGCAGGATTGGCCTTTGCCCTTGCTTTATCCCCCAGGAAATTTGATCTGGAGCTTAAGGAAGAGGAATTTCTTTTGCTCCACTTCATCAAGATGACAACTGAAGCAGGGAAATGTCCACACATATGAACTTATAGTGAAAGAGGATCAGAATGAAACCAGCCAACTCATGAATGGCAACCTGTGTGACAGGAGTTCATAAAATGACTTTCAGGAATTGAACAGGAAAAGGGTATTAAGGTCCAACCGTAAAGGTGTTATCTACATGTGACTGGGGGGATCTACCCAGATGTTGTCAAGAGTCTAAGAGGAGAAAGACACCACCTGGTGATCAGCAGAAGCTCACTGCCAAGCACATTTGAGGCTTGCCCCGATTTCCTAAACTGGGCAGGGCAGCGCAATAAGGACTAAGTTGAGGAGATGTTTTGTTACAAGGATCCAAAGAAATACACATTCAAAGTTATTGCACAGTACAATGATTAGATGTCGATCCTGCCTTTCCGTCTGAAAGGTGGGTCTCCACATGTCCCTCCCAAATAAGGGTGTTACTCAATTAACCAGCATTTAATTGCACCAATTAATGGGATAGATTTCCCTGAGCTATATAGAAGAACAAGATAGCACACATTCAAATCTATCTGGAGAAAATGAAAGGCAAAAAGCAAGGCTGTGTGATTTACTCAATGAGTTGAGGAACCAGGATTAAAGTCCTGAAATCTGGTCTCTAGTTCTACTAGAGAGGGTCTCAAGAAAGGGTCTCCCACAGAACCAGGCCCAGTTCCTTTGTGGAGGTGCTTTGTTACTGAAGTTGAGAAGCTCTTATCTCCTACAAAGACTAAAATACATTTGGGGAAGGCCCACGAATCTGAGCTGACGTGGTGACACCAAACAGTGCCAACCGTCCATGCTGCAGGATAACCAAGGGTCTCTTCTTGGGTTGTCTCTCTTAGAATTGCCTGCTTCTTACTTTACAGGTTACAGAACCATGTTCCTGAATCCTCATTCACTTACCTAAGCCAGCCATCTTCATTATTTTGACCTTTCTATTGTTTGTAATTGAATTGGTGGGCTCGCATTAGAGTAGAACCTTCACATGGGGCCAAAAGAGAACTAAGAGCTCTTGTAAAGAAGCACTTTAACACTCATTTATTTTGTCTCTCAATTTTAAGTCTTCTGCTCCGTTTGTTGAGTTAGAACAGCCTGCCATTTGTGGAAGGTGCTCAGCTCTCTATTATCCAGGAAAATGGCAGGAACCTTATAGAACTTATTGTTAAATTATTCACTTTGGCTTCAATGAACTTTTGTGCATATATCATGGGTCTGACATTCTGGAAAAATTCTCATTCCTGTTCTCCCCTAACCTAAAGACTTAGTTGGACATCAAAAATATTCTATCCACCCACTGATTTCTCCTCTTAATTTTTGCTGCTCACTGGAAGCAAAGGCCTTCGTTGTTCAAATGACCCTCCTTATTTCTGGCCTTCATTTCACAGGCAATTAATTTAGCTGTGAAGGTAGATTTTCATCAGGCCAAGTGCCATCTACTCACCAGAACTGATAACCTACAACATCACCCTCTCTCAGAACTTCAGGGACCTTGCCTCCTTTTTCAAAAGTGTAAGATTGAGCTGAGTCATTCAATGGAGATGAATTGAGGCTCAGAAAAACCTTAAGGCACTGTGGGCAATTTTTTGTTGGCTATTCAAGGGGCACTGGGTAGGCATATTTCCTCATAGCTTAGCCTGGGGAGGGAGTTTCAACTCTCCCAACTTCTCAGATCCTACAACAACTATGTTAGATGTGCTATTTGTTAGTGCTTTTAACTTTTGAAAAATGTTTAATTACACAATCTTATATTATCTTAGCAAAATTCTTTTGAGAAAGAAAGGAAGAAGCACTCAAATTGAGAGACTCAGACAAAGGCTAGTGACTTTCCTGAGTCCACACAGCTTGTAAAGGGAGGGCTGGTAAGAGAATTCATTCTATAGCCACCCAATATATCTATGTTAAGAACCCTAGCCCAGTTTTCTACTGCAACTACAAAAAGTGAAGTAAACGGAATGAGGAATAGTCTTCTAATTTCTGATTCAGAAATATGGGAAACATCAAAATGGTTGGAAAGATCTTTCCTTAGATTTCACCTGACAGCTCAGGATTTTTGTAACTTTCATTAATAGAATGTCGTGAATACAATATCTGTGGTTTATAAAAGGATGGAGGAGAATGTCTGCATTCAGTGAATCAGATTCATCAAGTAATAACCATCTATGGATTCAATTATTCATTTTCAAATACAGATTCTAAAAAGAGGGCTTTGGCTGGGAGAAGCACAGGGGCTGCTCTCTCTCCATTTTCTCATTTTTGCTTCCCTTTAACTTTTCTGATTTGAGTTTTTGTATGTACTTAGTGCTCAGAAATCTGATTCCACTCTGGTGGCTTCTCTTATGTTAATATACAGTCCTTTATCAAGATATTTTTGACCAGCACACTGTCACTTGATAGTAGCTGGGTAGCACTTCCAATAGAGAGCTGCTTTCTGAGGCTTTAGTGACTTAAATTTGGATGTTGCAACCAATCCCCTTGTTGTGTCTGGTTTTGAGTACTACAAGAGGATCTCTCACTTCATGGATGCAGCTAGTTCATCTATTTGTTAAAAGTGTTGTTGACAATAAAATTTCTTTATTCCTATGATATAATTCTAAGGATTGTTATTGGGGTTAATATCAAATACAGTATTTTCTTTATTCCTTGATTTCATGAGAGTGGACTACTTTTCCTTATTGACCTTTACCAAAGTTAGGCAAATTACAAAGTTTGAGAGCTTAGTTCTCCAGAATTCCAAGTCAGTCCAAGAATTCTAACACCAACTGCAAGTTTGGACAGTTGTCCAAATCACCCCCTGGGTTTGATATTCACTAAGAAGACTTGCAGAATTCACTGAAAGCTATTATACTTACAGATAATGGTTTATTATAGGGAAAGTATAATTATTAAAATCAGCCAAAGGAAGAGATGCATAAGGACCAGTCTGGGATGACTTCAAAAACAAAGTTTCCATTTTCCTTTGCTGTGGAGTCAAGACATGTTACTCTTTCAGCATCAGTGTGACAATATGCATAGAATATTGCCAACCAGGGACATTTATCTGAACTTCAGTGTCCAGAGTTTTTAATTGGGGCTTCATTATATAGTCATAACTGGTTGATTGATTGCCCATTTGGAAGCACTCAACCTCTAGTTTGACTGACACCATGTGACCTCAAAACCCCATCCTAAATCACACCGTAGGTCTTTCTAGCATTGCCTGCCCCTACCCTAAGAATATTGGATGTGGCTGGTCCCACTCTAAGATTCTCTATGGCCAGCCTCCACCCTTTAAAAGACTTTCCTATCGATGACAGAGATGACCTCCCAGAAGCCATGGGCAAAGGCCAGACTTCTCTTTCGGCAAAGTCAAATTCAGTACCAAACAGCCCCCTTCTCTGTAATTAAAATGGATATTTTCAAACTTGCAGCTCTCTGTTAAGCTATTGATTCTTTCACCATCACTCTTTTCTCTTAATCTTTTTCTTGTTCTTTTGAAGTCCTAAAGTGACCATAGTCCCACCAAGAAATGCTAATTCTTTCACTCTAAACTCAATATCCAGACAATTGTTATTCCGAATACATTGTTAAGTGGTTCTCTCCCCATTTGCACAGCTCTAAGCTCATTTCTGCTAAGACCACAGCATTAACCATCTTGCTAACCTCCTCTCTTTCAGCTTCTTAATGGAAGAAAGTGGCTGTGTATGCCAGTGACTTTTTCCCTACTAGCTTAGATAGGTCAGTTTTATATCTGGTTTTTCTGAGTCTCATAACGTGTATATCTGACTGAGGTGGTGCATAGCTAAAATCACATGGCCCATAATCACCTTATGATTTTTCTTTTTCTAAATTCCTTTGGAGATTCACATTTGCATCTCTAGTAGTTATTAAAATAAAAACACAAATAATCAAACACTCAAAGTAGATCAGTTAAAAACATAGAATACTTAGGTCTAGTCTGGTATGTTTTTTAATTAATTGTCCACTCTTATTATCAATTACTATTAAATTTAACCTTAGTCTACTTTTTGCTGATTAAAGGAGAACATTTACATTTCTCAAGTAATTAAAAATAAATCATCTTTGAAGTACTTATTTTCTTGCAGTAGGCTGGTTAGCTCAAGCTCACTTTGTTTCAAAAAACTACACCCCCATCTTTAACTACCTGCTTAAAACATTATCAGAAAGAAAACATTAAGTTCCTGTTGAAAACTCCTAATTAACTTCTTTAGACACCTACTCCCCACTTTGCCTCCTCTTCATATTATTCTCAAGTCACCAAGAAAAGTCCCAGTTTACTCTTTCATGTCCCCCAATTCTGCTGTGCTTCATTGTGAGTGACTATAAACACACAGAACTATGAAGACACAAATTATGGTTATATCTAGAATGAGACTCTGCTATGATGACAGTGGTGGTTTGGAGCTGTATGTACCCCAGAAAAACATGTTCTTAAAGTTAATCCATTCCTGTGACTGTGAATCCATTGTAATTAGAAACTTTTGATGAGATTACTTCAGTTAAGATATGTCCCACCTCAATCAAGAAGAGTCTTAATCCTATTACTGGAGTACTTTATAAGAAAATTAAATTGAGAGAAAGAGAAAAGCATGGAAGCAAGAAGCTGAAATCAATGAAACCCTTAAGAGAAGGGAGAGGTCAGAGGATGCTGCCATGTGCCTAGCCATGTGAGAGAGGAGCCAAGGATCACAGGCAGCTGGTTTTCAGGAAGCAAACATTGCCTTAATGATGCTTTGATTTGGATATTTTTCTGGCCTCAAACATGAGCAAATATATTCCCATTGTTTAAACTAACCCATTTCATGGTAATTGCTTTTAGCAGCTTAGGACACTAACACAATGACATTTTTCTGATTTGGCTTCTCTTTGTTCTAAGAACTAAAGTTACATATTTATTTTTTAATCTGAGGTAAGTGATTGGTCAGTGTGCAGTAGATTCTCTGTGGTTACTGGGCTGATTCCCAGAAATGCTGAGCCTGGAGCTCCTGAGGATGAGCCAAGAGGTATGATTTCAAAAGTTACCTCATCTAATTCTAATGCAGTTGTTTTTGGATGAAAATTTCAGAAACACCACTTTATGTTTCTCAAACAAATTTACACTCTGGTTCTTACTTGCAACTAAACAATTTTGAATATATTTGAAGGAGTCTGGGAATTTAAACATTAAACAGGATTTTCTAGTTAAGAAAGTTATTAGGTATTATTTGAAAAGTTAAACTGATTATTATTTCAGGCTTACAAATGCCTTCCCAAAACTAAACAATTGTCTAATAACTTCTTTTAAATAAAGTGGCTTCTAATCACTTTTTTAGTGATAAAGTGTTTTGCTATTTTTCTTAAAAAGGTATCTGGAGATCACTGAATTTGTATCAGGCATTTATGTTAGGCAACTCCAAATACACATGGATCACATACTTCTTGATCCAATAATGCATGAGCTATTTTACATGGGTTAAAAATTACAGTACCTTTCCTGTGATAATTTTATCCTTAGTGTATGTGCTTTTCCTCTATTAAAAATTTTCACTGGAAGTTTTCATATAAATTTATTATTTAACAATATTATTATGTAGTGCCTTATACGAGAGTTTTATAAGTTTGTAGCCTAATTATTTCCTCTCTCCAATGATCACTTAACTCCAGTTCTGTTCTTATCAAAGTATGGTCTACAAATTATGGTGTGCAAATTTATTTTTATTGTGGTTAACAACATAATAGCCTCCAAAATATGCCCATGCCCTCATCCCCAGGATCTATGAATATGTGACATTACATGACAAAAAGGATGAGAAGATTATCTTGGTGGTCCCAATGTAATCACAAGCATCCTTATAAGGAAAAGAGTGAGGCAGGAAAGAGAGATGTGATAACAGAAGCAGGGATCAATATCATAAAGAGATTTGAAGATGCAATGCTGTTGGCTTTGAAGATGAAAGAAGAGACCAGAAGTCAGTGAATGCAGGTGGCCTCTGGAAGCTGGACAAGGAAAGGAAATGGATTCTCTCCTAGAGCCATCAGAAGGAATACAGCTTTGCCAATCCATTTTAGATTTCTGAAATGGAAAAGCCAATCCCCAAGTTCAATTTTTTTTTAAAGCAACTGCAAGAAGTCCCAAATAACCAAAACAATTTTGAAAAAGAAGAATAGAGTTGGAGGACTTGCACACCCCAATTTACTATAAAGCTACAGTAATCAAAATCCTGTGGTACTGACATAAAGATAGATAAATAGACAAATGCAACAGAACTGAAACTTCAGAAGTAGACCCACACATCTATGGACTGATTTCAACAAGGATACTAAGTACATGATGTGGGGAAAGATTAGTGTCTTCAACAAATGGTGCTGGGAAAATTGTATATGCACATGCAAAACAATGAAGGTATTCCCCTACCTCACACTATATAAAAAATAAACTTAAAATGGATTGAGCATTAAATATAAGAGCTAAACTTATAAAAATATGAGAAGATAACATAAGGGCAAATCTTAATGACCTGGGGTTTGGCAGTAGGTTCTTAGATAGGAAACCAAAGGAATGAACCACAAAAGAAATAACAGATACATTTGATTTCATCAAAATTAAAAACTTTTGTGCATCAAAGGATATTATTAAGAAAGTGAAAGGAAAGGGAAATCTACAGAATGAGAGAAAGTTGCAAAACATATAGTGGATAAGGGCTTATATAAAGGACACTTACAACTGTACAACAAAAGACAATCCAATTAAAAAATGGGAAAAGGGCTTGAATAGACAATTCTCCAAAGAAGATATACAAATGGACAGTATGGACATGAAAAGATGCTCAACATCATTAGCCATTAGGGAAATGCAAATCAAAACCACAATGAGATACCACTTCATACTCACAAAGATGGCTATTACTAAAAAATGGAAAATAAGTTTGGAGAGGATGTGGCTAAATGCTAACTCTAGTGCATTGTTGGTAAGAATGTAATATTGTGCAGTCACTGTTGAAAATAATATGGTGGTTCCTCAAAATATTAAATATAGAATTACCATATGATCTGGCAATTCCACTTCTAGATATAATCCCTAAAAAGTGAAAACAGGATCTCAGATGTATACTTGAACACTAATGTTTATAGCAGCATTACTCAAAACACCCAAAATGTTGAAACAACCCAATTTTCCATCAACAAGTGAATGTATAAACAAAATGTGGTAGATATACACAATGGAATATTATTCAGTCACAAGAAAGAATGAAGCTGTGAGATGTTGCAATGTGGAAAAATATTGTAAGCAGTATGCTCAGTAAAGTATAAGCAAGGCACATAAGGATGAATATTGTATGATATAACTTATAAAAGATGATTAGAAATTCACAGATATAAAAAGTAGATTAGAGGTTACCAGGGGATGAAGGGAAGGGTGAAGAGGTAGTGTTTGTAAAAAAAAAAATATTTAAGATAAGGTCAAATTATATTGGGGGTCCTTAATCTAATAACTAGTGCCCTTAAACCAAGTGAAAACAGAGACACAGAGTAGAAGGCCATGTGAAGATGGAGACAGAGATTGAAGTTAAGCTTCTACAAGCCAAGGAGTACCAGATTTTCAGCAACCACCAGAAGCTAGAAAGAGTCAAGGAAGGATTCTTCCTAGAGCCTTCAGAGAGAACTTATCCCTGCCAACGCTTTGATTTCAGTCTTCTAGACACCAGCACTGTGAGAAAAATCTCTGTTGTTTTAAGCTACCCAGTGTGTGGTAATTTGTCATGGCAGCCCTAAGAAATGAATACAACCTGCCAGGAGGCTTGGCAAGAAGTTGAGTATATTTGTATAGCATTTAAGAGAAAGGGTGAAACTAGGGTATAAATTCATGACTGTTGCAATATACAAATGGTCACCAAGGAAGTAAGTGGTAGACAGGGTGGAAATAAAACTTAAAAACATTTTGTGATTTGTGCATCCATTAAAATAAAAAGATACTTTTGTTACAAAATACAAGGAAAGTCTCTTGATGCTATAAGAGCTCCATATTCTCAAAGTCTTATGTTGGTAAATATTTTTCTCAGAAAAGTATGGAAATAAAAGAAGATGATAGTAACATCCTGGGACCACAGGTGAGCAATGAATAAAGGGCACTATATATTGGAGAAAGGTCTCATTTAATTCTTATCAGTCTCTGTCTCTTACTATTATATATTTACTGAGATGAAGCAAGAGGCTTCCTAAAATATATAATTTCCCAGAAATTTAACCTTTCATCTTGATTGTGATGCTCATGGAGCATGTAATGGAGTTTATTTCACAATATATTTAATATAAAATATGAAAAATTTTAACTTACATTGTAAGTAAAATCATCTGCCATATGTTAATTGATCCAAGATTGTACAAATAATGCAGGCACTTCTGTTACTCAGAAAACTAAGTCTCTGTAACTCTTTTTTCTTCTCCAAATAAAATGTGACTCTACCAGATTCAAATTCAAATTCAATGAGAAGCCATTATTTTCAATAAAAGAGAAGATAAAGGGCCTCTCTCTAAGCCAAGCTCAGTATATAAGCTCACTGCCCACCCCCTGGCATGGGACATGAATCCTGGGGATGGGCCTCCCTGGCACGGAGGAATTATTACCAAGCAAAATATTTGGCTATATCAATACAAATGAGTTTTTGTGGCTAAGAGATTTCAAAGTGATTCGGGAGGTCATTCCAGAGGTTATGCTTATGCACGTCTCTGGAAGATCTCACTGACTGCCACAGTAAACAGCTCCTCAAGTAGGGGTGCTCATGAGGGTTCTAGAGACATCTGGACACTATAGGGAGGGCACACAACCCCAGGAAAATAGCACCCTGTCCATGGGCCTTGGAATATATGATAATCTATCTCCCCAATATAACAGAGTTAGACTCATTTATAATATTTTTACACATAACTCTTCTGCCCCTTTTATTTGAGCCTATAATTAGCACTATACCCATTAAATATACGTCCCTGAGATTTACATCTTCAGTCTGTTAATATGCTGGTTGAGCCCTGAGTCTCAGCAAGGAGTTCAGTCAACACCTACTCTCCAGTTCATCAGCTTTGCCCAGGACAACTAACAAAAAGATGATGATGGCCCCGGGGCAAGATGGCGTTGGTATAGGAGGGCGCACACTGCAAGCTCCCAGAGCAAGGCGGATTGGGGACAGGGTCCTGCCCGGGGGTCTGTGCTGTGCACGCGTGGAGTGAGAAGCTTGGGACATCTATCTGCGCGGATCGGCAGCGTGGACAGAATGGTGGAGATTCGTGAGTTTTGAGGCTGCCGGTGGAGGTTGGCACAGG
>JAKSZT010054334.1:61529760-61563973 GCA_026826555.1 Tolypeutes matacus
AAAAGATGATGATGGACAATGTCCATCCCAAAAAACAGACAGTATCTACAACAGAGAATATCTAATACTTTGAGCTGAGGAAGAAGTGAACCCACCAAAGGCAATTGAGAATTAGAGGCCATTGAGAAAGGAGGGAAAACAGGAGAGTTTGATGGTTTGGGAACAAAGAATGTTTTCCAAGGAAGAGGGCGGGATCATCTCTGTTAAATGTTGCTGATATTTCAAATATGAGGAGAACTAAAATTTAGTTATTAGAGATGGCAAGATGAAGGTCTTTGATAACATTGTAATGTGTGGCTTCAGCTGACTAATGGGTACGACACTATGATTGGAGTAGGTTTATGAGTGAATGGATGTGAGGAGGTAGAGACCCACATATAGACAACTCTTTGGTAAAGTTCTGCTATAAAAGAGAACAGAGACTCGGGAGTAGCTGGAGAGAGACTTTGAACCTAGGGAAGTTTTATGACATGTATGCATGTTTGCATACTGTTGGGAATGATCTAGTAGAGAGAGGGAAGTTGATACGAAATACTGAAGGGCAATTTCAGAAGCCAATCCTATATAGGCAAGGCAACATGGAATTCAGAGGATACGTGAAGGAGGTGCTCATACATGGGAGCAGAAACAGTTCACTCATCTAGTTACAAAAAAGGAAGAATAAATAGGGACAGTTTCATATAGGCTGGTAGATTTGGTGGTAGGAAAATGAAACAGTTCTCTTTCGATTATTTCTGTTTCATCAATAAAATAAAAGGCAGTCATCATATAAGAGTGAAGAGAGGGGAAAGGGTGTAGGATGTGCTCGGGGAGATAAGGAATACAATATTTACCTGGAAGATAAGAAGTGAATTGACTAGGAGATTGAAGTAATGTTATGAGGCAGTGCCTACAGCAGTTGGACACTTTTCAATGAACAAGAGAGGAAAGGGAACCATTAAAGACCAGGAAATTTTGCAGACTGCAGACATTGAGTTGTATGGGACACAACGGAAAGATTTGAGGAGCAAGAAAAGGATGAGGTCAAATTAGAAGATGTCCAAATGATGTACTGAGAGGTTTCGGTTTGATGGGATTAGTTCTGAGAGTCTGGAAATATATCTAAATGTTTGTAAAAGTTGATATAAGATAGAGGTGACATTGCAAATAGTATTTTGAGAGTCCATTGTCTGTACAGAAAATAATAAAATGGGATCCCTAACTCTCATCAGAGCCAAAAAAAAAAAAAAGAAATTCCAGATTTTTTCCAGTTAAAGATCTGAATTAGGAAAACTGTTAATGAGAAATAATAATATAATATTATTATAATAATAAGAAATAAACATGGGGAAAGTCTTTGTCTTCTTGGTGTTGGAAAATATTTTTTAGTCAGATCACTAAAAGCACACACAAAGGAAAAGATTCATCAGTCTGATGACATTAAAGATAATTTCATCATGACAATAGAATCATAAACTTAAAAGACAAGGGAGACTAGTCATCATCCACTACATATAAGAAATAGGATTAGTATCCAGACATTTCTTTTCTAAATGGCAATGAAAATGTATATGTAATTCACAGAGGAGGGAAACAGAATGGCTAAAAATATTCAAAAAGACACTCAACATCACCACTTGTAATCAGGAAACAATAAATTAAAATATTTTGATACCATAACACATGAATAAAAACATATTTATGCATTAAATGACTGTGGGAAAAACACAAACTCATATACTGCATTGAATTAATTTCGGTATAAACACTACTGAGGGCAATTTAGCAGTATTTAGTATAATTGAAAACGTATTTCTCTATCACCACCACACCCATTTTGGGGTACTCCCCTGGAGGAAACTGTACCAATGTGCACAAACAGAAATATTCAAGAGTAGTCAATGCAGCATTACTCATGATAATGAAAAATCGGTAACATAAATTGCCTCACTTAGGAGAATGGATGCATTAAATAAGGTAATTAAAACTGCAGAAGATGACGGAGCAGTTTAAGAGAATAAGCTATATGAGAACTGTACTAATATGCACAGATCTGAAAAATATTATGTTAAATGAAAAATGCAAGTTGCAGAGTGATATACACCACCTTACCATTTATGAAAAACTTTAACACACTAAAACTCACTATATTTTTTTGTGGATTCCTACGTAAATGTAAACAGATAAAACAATGAGCTTGGAAAGAGTCACAGTAAACTTACCATAGCAGATGCCTCTCTGTGGAAGTGCATGTGGGAGATAAAAGGAACTTAAACTCATTTCCTTCATTTATAAAATTGAGGAATTTATAATTTATAAATTATAAAATGTGTAAAATTAAGTTATTAAAACAGTGCATGTGGAGTTTTGGTTTCAGGTACATTTGACATATTATTCTTGGTACTTTTTTTGCATTTTCATTTATCAAAATCAAAGAAAAGGGAATCAGGACAGATAAAGAAAATGTTGTGAGTACATCTAAACCAAAACGGCCATTTCTGTTAGTAAAAAACACAGTAGTTTTGAATGTTGAGGAAAACTAACGTTATACAATTAAAATTGAAATGTTATTTTGGGCCCTGTGTTTAAGGAGTAGAGTTCTAAAGTGAAACTTGTTTCCTCTATTACTCCATTCCTATTTGCTCCACAAGTTAAGGCACATTTTATACCCAGATGTATCGAAAGGGGTTACTTGATTACCTGGTTACAACAATGATTCCCTTTCATCTTAGAATATTTAGTTTTACCTTTCCTCTAGTTGAAAACTTTGACTTGGATAGCTTTGGCTCCAGATAAGGGAGAGGATCCAAGTGATATCTCCTACCAAGAATTCAAGAGAAGCCAGAATTTTCTAGATATCTTCTGATGGCTATAGGGGCTGAATGTCACATGATGCCAAACGTCCACAGGAAGAAGATGTGATGACTGGACTAAGTGTCTCCAAAATACTAATCTACCATATCACATATGTGAAAAAAAAATCTATTTTATGCCTTGGCAGAAAAATAGGTCACGGATAGCTGAATTAAAACATTCACTGAGAAACTTAACTGTATATGGGGCCTTTCATCTCCAGAAACAGAACAGCACTTAACTGTATGTGCCACATATACAGTTAACTTTCTCAGTGAATGTTTCTAAAGTCACATTTCTACTTTAGGAACAGCACTGCTTCAGCCTGCCCGCCCAGCTGCTCTCATCTGAAATTGCAGGCCGTGTTTGCCCTTATCAGGAAATTAATCCTCTTTTTACTCTGAAGTGTGTGTGTGTGTGTGTGTGTGTGCATGAGATTCAGAGACAGAGAGAGAGAATGAAGAGGGAGATATAGACACATTTCTCGTTGCTGCTGTGACAGTTTGAAGCTTCTTTTGGATCATAGAAAATATCATGTTCTTGAAGCTAATCCATTCCTGTGGGATCCCTTGATTGGAGTACTTCAGTGAGGCATGGCCCAGGGTGGGTCTTGATCCTCTTGCTGGAGTCCTGTATAAACATGCAGAGACACACAGGAAAAAAAAAAAAAAAGCAGCAGAACAAAGAAACCCTGAGAGGTTGAGAGAGAGATCCCAGAGACTGGAATCAGCAGAGCACAGGGGTACAGAAGGAGGCCCAGAGAGGCTGAGAGAGACAGGGATGGGAGGAGAGGGGAGGGATAAGTCATATGCCTGATTGCCCACAGCTGAGAAAGAAGGAAACCTGGAAGAAGAGGTAGAGATCCAGACTGGCAGAACCGCCATTGTGTCCTGCCATGTGGCAGGAGTCCAGGATCTCCAGAAGCTGGCCTTTGTTGAAACAGCATCTCTGATGATGCCTTGATTTGGACATTTGCACAGCCTCAGAACTGTAGGCTTTTAACCCAATGAACCCCCATTATAAAAGCCAACCCATTTCTGATATATTGCTCCCATCAGCTTTTAGCAAACTAAAACAGCTACCAACTATGAAGTCTTATTTGACTGTTCTTTGAATGGTAGTTGGGACTCCTGGAGTATTAAAAGTGGCCACTGAGAAAACAAAAGCAAGTTTAGTCAAGGACAACACACATACCCAACCAAGAGATCTGGCTTCATATGCAATTGGCTGGTTTACATGAGCAGAAAGAGCTGCTAGTTCCTCAGTTCTAACTCATGATAATTTTGATTGCCCCAAATACAATTTCCTTTAATGGAAATCTTTTTATAAAGTAGAGAGGGAGAAGATTCCCAGATAAAAGTACTTTTTAAAGTAGGGCAACGCACATGTGTCTTGTTTATGTATCATTCAGAATGTGTGTGTGTGTGTGTGTGTGTTTGCCTGTTGTTAGACCACTTTAGAAAGTCATTTTCACAAGGACAGAAAACATGCTGGGTGATCAGGATGTATGCTCTCCCAGAGCACTGTGGTTTGTCTCCTAAATACTGCAAAACCATAGCTTTCAACGGTGTCCACCTGAGAATAAAGTGGCTCTCAATCCAGAGCCCTGAATTCCTTCTGTTTCCAAAACCACTGAAACAAGGGAGGACCAAATGTCCTAAGTTTAAGGTATCAAATGAACCATTGCAGAGCTGCAACCACAATCATTTTTAGGTTCCATTTCCCTTAGTTTGTAATGGTCAGAAAATAACCCAAACACACTCCCACTATTCCCATCTCTTCTCATTAGACTAATGAAAAGTTAGAGCTGTGACTCACTCTCTCCCATCCCTGAGAAACTGACAACAGTGTGTGTGCATATGTGTGTGATATGTGAGTATACAAGTGTATGCATGTGAATATGTGTTTATATATGTGTATATGTATGTGGGCATGCATATATGTATGTTTATATGTGAGTCAATGTGTGACTGTCTACCCATGTGTATGAGTATATGTGTGTACGTGTACGTGAGTGAAGGTATATAAATGCATATGCATGTGTGTGTATATGTATGCATGAGTACATGTGCATATATGTTTGCGATTGTATGGGTGCATGCATTTGTATGTATGTGTGTATTTGTATGTGTTTTCAAGGGAAGAGTGCTGCTAATGTGGGAGTGGAGATTTGCAAGAATATTTCCTACTCTGCAGTTGTGAGGCACAGGTGCTCACCGGTGGCCTTCTTCGTAGACGTTAGTCACGGCATTCCTTCTCAACACCATAAAGGCCTGCTGGCCAGGACACCTTTTGCCACACCATGTTGGCCGAGGTGTTGTTGACTAAAGGAAATTGGTTTGTGTGCTGCCAAATGTAAAGGAGCCATGCTGTAGAACGCTTGACACCTGACCAAAGGCTTCCATGAATATTAATTCAGTCACTCCTCAAGAAAACTCTGTGCCTGTGCTGGAGGGATAATTACAATTTCCCTCTTATTTAAGAGGAAACTGAGGCATAGGGGTTTCCTTTTAGATAGGCAACTGGCTTGACTCCCTATCCCTGGTTAGAGGCAGAGGGGAACCATCTGCGAGTCGAATGATGGTCAAACCCAGCGTTTGCTTTCCATTATGCAGAAGGGGCCACAGGGTTGAAGTGGCTTAACAGCCACAGAAGCATCTCCCAGGTGGAACCTGTACTGTGTGCATTTCCAGATGCATTGAGCCCTCATCACATGGTTTATTCCGAGATTCAGCTATAAAAAAAAAAAAAAAAAAAAAAAAAAAAAAAACACCACTGGGGGATTGGAAGCCCTCTGCCCTCCCAAACCGCAGAAAGTGGCATCCAGACCTTAGGAAGAGGCCTTTGGACCGTGAAGATTGACACACGTGGCAAGCCCAGCCAGAGTCTGGCTTTGGGGCTTCAGGAACGTCAGTTAGAATAGAATAGAAAAGCGTATCTACTATGGTGACAAATGACCTCAAAATCAAAGTGGCTCACAGCATCAAAGGTCATTTCATACTCATGCTATGTTCCCATGACATGTTAGGTGTGCTGATGCTACATGTCATCCTTATCCCAGGACCCAGGCTGATGGGGCGGCTGTTTTCTGGAACATTCATGGTCTTGTGGCAGAGGATTAAAGATGAAATTAAACCAGGAGCTGTTCTTCAAGTTTCCTCTCGGAAATGACATAAGACCCTCCCCCTCACGGATTCATGGCTCAGGGTAAGGCACATGGCATGGAGTGACAAAAACCTCCCCAAAATGGATCAGAGAATATCCATGAAAATTCATAGAGATTTGCCATGAAGTATGTTCTTTTCACACTCCCCCCCTTTTGTTTTGTTGCTTGCATTTTCTTATATAGCAGTATTTTTAAAGGTGTTAAGAACAGACAGAAAATCAAGAGGTAAAAAGAATCCATCCACTTGCCCCCAGGTGGGGCCTGCTTTCAGCATAGCCATCAACCAAGCCAGTAGCCTGCCGGGTTTGGTGCCTGCCAAAGGAATGAACACCCCGAAGTCATTTTTGAAATGGAGGCTGAAAGGAGGCTTCATCACAAGTTTTATTTTAGGCTCAGACAGCTACCTCTTGCCCCTGCCTGTTCTTCCACGAATAGCTCTGCAGACAGACAGAAACCAGCATTTACGGGTGCTCATGCTCAATATGCCTGGCTTTTTAATGTTTATTTCATTTATTTAACACACTTGCAATAAGGATATTTCTCTCATCATCCTGCTTTTATAGCTTAATCAATACTTTTATGCAACTTACTCAAGCCCACAAAAGAATAAGTGTTCTGTGCAAGTAGATCTACCATTTGAAGCTCAGTCAATCCAAATAAAAAATTGTGCTTTCTACTTTACGCTGCATTTTCATCAGAAGGGACAATAGAAGATCTCCTCCTTACACATAAAGGTGCCAGGAAGTAGAATCTGCAACTTCTTTTAATGACACTCGTACAAAGAGACCAACAATT
The DNA here is from genome assembly GCA_026826555.1 of Tolypeutes matacus. NCBI lineage: Eukaryota > Metazoa > Chordata > Mammalia > Cingulata > Chlamyphoridae > Tolypeutes > Tolypeutes matacus. Next base: position 61,536,554 of record JAKSZT010054334.1, read on the forward strand.
ATTTTGTATCTTTCATCTAAAATATGACTTTTCTTCTCTAATTTTAGCAGAGATGAAGCCAATCTCCTTATGACCTTCTATACAATCTTCAGAACATGGATCTTAGATTATCTAAACAAATAAGAAAAGAACGCAAATAAGGGCACAGTCCTGGAAATGAAAAGAAGTATAAGTGGTAGATTATGCCACAACATATGGTCAATTTGCAGAGCCTGCTGCAAGAGGGTGGAGAATGTCTAAAAGCTCCCCACATTCCGTGCCTGCCTCCTTCAAGGACAATATTCTTTTTTCTTCGAGACCTCTAAACAGAATATTTCATTTACATAGTCTTTCTAGCATTCACCATTGCCAGGGGGCCAAATACAGTAAACGGATCAATGGTCTGATGCTATTAGGCAGCTCCTGTGAAGAAAAGAAATAACCTGCAGCGTCTCCTTGACAATCAATCAGACATCAATACTGCACGTTCTTCAGGAGTGCCTCCTGTGCAGAGTGCCTATACATGTTCTTGATGGATGAAGCAATAAACAGGGGAGGAGGGAACCAGCTCAGCAAACAACAAACAGATCTGAATCATCTCTCCACCCCCTCAAAATGAACCAAAGTATAGATGATGGGAAAGAGAAGTTTTAATCAGCTGAAATAAATCTTGACACATATAAATATAAAGAAATTGAGGCACAGAGAGGTTAAGTAACTTGCCCAAGGTAACACAGCCAGGAAATACTAGAGCTGGGAGTCAGTATCTAAACTCCGCTTTTCCAACCACTCTGTTACAGTGTCTGAAAAGGAAGTGGAGTTGTTCCTCCTGGACAGGGAGGAAACTTAGGCCATGAATCTGAATCAGTTGGCCACAGAATTTGGGTGGAAGTAGGAGGTAGGGACACCAGTTCATGAAAGGCTCTTTCAATGATGCATGTCAACCATGTCTTTTAGACAGATTAAATAATCTCATATACGTATGCACCTGCTCGTTAAAGTATATGTAGATGTTGTTTTGATTACTAAAATGCAAATTCTTTGCATTAAAGTCATATTTTAGTCTATAAATCTCTTGAGACCAAGGATTATGTTTATTCATTCAAGTGCCCAGCATCATGCCTGTCACATAATATGCGTTTAATACATATATGCTAAATATAAATCTTTGGGAATGTATATGTCGTTCACTCTAAAATGGGGGTTACTAAAACTTAAAACTACAATGTTTGGAGGAAATCAACAAAACTTTTTTTTTTTTTTAATTTTAAGAAGGGCTCCTCAAAACTCAAACATTTGGAAACCACTGGTGAGAGCATCTAACTTTTGTTTGGGGTGGATCTTTCTCAAACATAAACAGCTAGACTACATGGCATTGGGTGTATCTATTAATGACATGGCCTCAGAACCTTACGCGAAATTCAAGTGGAACTGCTCCTGATAACTTTTCGAGACAGGAATTGCATTTTCCCTCTGTATAAAAACCACAGAGCTCATGGCCAAGTGTTAGACACCCGGTGGGCATTAGCTAAATGTTAATTGGATGCTGACCTTGGCATTGCTGCTCATGTGCAGCCCTGACAAACGCTCCCTGTTAGAGCTTCCTTACTAGAAAAATAGAGACGCTAATTCAGATCTGGGTTAGAGATTTAAGTCATTTTTAAGATACAAAGCATTGCCTAATAAGCCATGAGAGGTGTGTGCACCTTTGGAATAGAATGTGACTCTCCTGATACATTCAACGAAACAATCTCAGCTCACCCCTCATCCCCCATATGTCAACTTGGGACAAATACAAATACACAGTCTCCACAGCCTAACACTATTAAAGTGCTTTCCCCCCTACCTATTTCTGCCTATTTTCTCCACAAGTGCAGATATCCCAGGTAGAAATGACATTGGTATGGACTTGACATTCTACTAAGTCAGCAAGGTGCTTAGGGAAAAAGACACAACAACGGTAGTAAATAGATAGAAGAGGACACATTTAAAAAATCTCCTGGTCAAGCAGTAAGTCTTTATCTGTTGAGTCAGAATTAGTCAAAATACTGCAGAGTCTCCTTCTAATAAATATTTAGTCACCTTCAGCTCAGGGTCCAGGAACTCTAATAATCAGCACAGAAGGAAATAATAACACTGGAGCCCTGTGAATTACATGGAACTGGGGCTGCCTGACATTGGGAAGTGCCTCCTTAAAGAGCAACTCAAATGCTAAACTCTACTTTCAGGTTTCTTCAGTTTTCAGGTAAAACATAGGAAGTTAAACAGAAGTCAACTGCATTATGCACTAGTTTTTATTTTCCCAATTTAAAAAAGTATTACCATACCATACCCAGACAAATGTTAAGATATGTAATCTATACTTACCACTAATAATATTTAGCACATTTTGGGTTGAGGATTTTAGCACCTCTAAAGGAAGGTGCTTGTAATTCCAATTTAATTATGGGTACCACTAAATCATCAGGACACATTTTATTCCTTCATCTTTAATGTTAGGCTTCTAATTCAAAGAAGTCCTGATGAATTCACATTGAAAATTCAGTTGTCAACTGTATTACCAGCCAGTCTTACTCCATTTTTTTTTTCCAAGGGAAGACTATTTAATGTTAAATTTTATTTTAAATTGAGAGAAAGTCCTTATGGTAACATGATACCTATAATACACATATAATAACAGAAAATACTTATCTAGTTATTATTAAATGAATTATTTTAGAATTCTGAAAATGAAGTGAATAACAAAGGGAACTTCATTTATCTATTTCCTCTGTAAATAGAAGTAACACCTTCTTAAGGCAGTGCGAAACTCCTGCCAAGAGGTCACATTGCTGTTTCTAAAGATATGTCATAAAACTGCTCTATAAAATTTCTTTCTGGATTATTCTAAGAAAATTCTCATTCACAGATGCCAAATAGATTCTCTTAAATTAGTACACAATCTGTATTAATCAGGGTTCTCCAGGGAAACAGAATCATCAGGAGGAGATGGAGATAGAGATAGAGATAGAGATAGAGATAGAGATAAAGATAAAGATAAAGATAAAGATAGAGATAGATAGAGATGATAGAGATAGAGATAGAGATAGAGACAGAGACAGAGATAGAGAATAAATGGGAATTGATTCACCTGGCCAGGGGAATGGACAAGTCTCAATTTCATAGGGCAGACCACAAACCCAGAGCTCGGATGGAGGTTCTTGATGAATTCCTCAGGAGAAGCTGGCGGGCTGAAGTAGAGGTGGAAATTATCTCTACTGCCTGCGGAAATTATCACTTCTCCTTTCAAAGCCTTCAAATGATTGGATGAGACTTCACTCATTGCTGAAGGCAGTCTCTTTGGTTGATTGTAGATGTAATCAGCCATAGGTGCAATCAATTGCCTGATGATTTAAATCCATAAAATACCCTCACAGTAACAATCAGGCCAGTGCTTGCTTGACCAAACAAGAGGACATCATCACCTGACAAGTTGACACATGAATTTAACCATCACCCTATATCCTATATTTCAAAATGTTTGAGATACACTTTGAGAAACACTGTTTTGGTTAGTGACCCTGTGGGTACTTGGGACTCAGTCATGTCTAAAAGAGAACAATTTGATAAATGAGTCTATATGCCAGATACTTCTAAAATGACACCTTATTCTTAGGAAATAGCCATTTTATCTGGAAAGATTTGATTTAAGATCAGGACTTGTTTGGAAAAGTTCAGTCACTTGGTCCCTTTGGGTAGTTGAAGCAAACCATTGGAGTAGGGCAGGGCTGAAAACGATGATTTGGAGGGCTTCCTTGCTTCCCACAATATTCTAGGCATTGTTTCTCCTCCTGAAGCCCACTTGCTGCCCAGTGTCCATCCAAAAAAGTTTCCTTTTCAGCCTAAGTTAGCTTGTGTTTCTACTTCTTGCAACTAAAAGGGTCTTATTCAATACAATCACCAATGTACCAGGAAAGTATCTTGCTTGGAAATAGACCAGTGCCAGCGTAGATTCCTAACTCTCCTATTGTACACTGCCACTTAGTTGTCTTTGGCCATGGAAATAAAAACTGCTTTATTATTAACATTTCCTCCACTTAGCTATTTTTAACTCTCCCTGTTAATACAATTTTTATCAGTAACACTTTAAAGCTTTTCCCAAAGATATTTATCTTTATTTATTATTAAATTAAGCCATAAAACCTACTATCAATACAGTATAGATGGGTGTTAAAAGGATGGAATACAATGTGAGTCTGGAAAGAGGACAAAGAAAAAAAAAATCAAATTTCTGGGGGATAATCTTGAAACTAGGGAATCACAAAGATATAACTGGGGCATTAATTCCTTCATTTTCTAACTTTTCTTCCCCAGTGGTCATGTTTTCTTAACTTCTCATAACCATCACCAAAAATTGGTCCACCTCTCTCTGGATGGATCATCCTCTTTCACCAATCACTTGGCTTTTGAAGGAGGCATGTGGAAGAGTGAATGAAAAGGGATCACCTGAACAATCAGTCAATAGGCCCTGGAAGGTGGTGTGACATCTGTCACAGCCACATCACCTTTACCTCCAACACTTCACCTTTCTGATGGTGGGATACAAAAGGCCTTTAAGATAAGGCAGAATGAAAACTGGAAGGGTGTGGCTTAGAAACCTCCTTACTATGAGCAAGAAGAAAGTGTGTGAAATAAGACAGAAATAAAATTAAAAACAAGGGTACATCAATTTAAAATTATGAATATGGAAAGCTTCATAAGGTATCTTACACCTACTTCAATCACCACTGAATGTCCAGCCACACAAAGCAATGAGGTAAGGAAACCAAGCCCATCGGATGTGTACCACATTTGGTACAATGACAATGGGGTGTCAAAACATAGTTCCCCTTTCTCTTATTTTATTGCCTAACCCCCAAATAAAGTTGTTTGGAAAAGTTAGGGTAATATTTGTGGTTTGCAAACTGTTCCTCCTTTGCTACTGTTACTACAACCACAACCATAATTTCCAAGATATTATCCCATATTTGTCTATGTTCAACAATTCATTCCCTGGGGGGGAAATGACTATTTAAACTAAGCACAAGATAAATTTACCATGTATCTTATTCATTGCCACCAATGATTCCTAATTCTGGTAGAATCTGAGTTAATGATCAGAGATGTGACTTCCATAGAGGAGCAATCCAAGAGTTAGTATTTGAGTACTGCTGATCATTTCCAAAGGTACGCATCAAGTATGACAGCATTTCTTAACGTTGATAGCCTTAATGAGATTCATGTTAAATATTCATGAGTTATGGAGCTGTCTCCTGGCCTCCTGATTAAATTTTTCCTTAACTGGTCTAAACACCAGGATGTCTGTTAAGTATGTTTCTCTTTTCTTTATTTAAGCAGTGTTTCTCACAGTAAGGTATTGCACTTGGAATGTTTCTTTTGATCCTCCAGTGGTTTTACTGTAAATTGCAAATAAGCTGGAAAAAAATAATTGGAAGGTGAAAGAGGCACTCTTAAACTAAACAATGTAAAGACTCCACATTGTTTATTACATAAAAAAGTGATTCCATTAAAATAAGACCAGCAGAAAATAAAATTCAATCTTGGAGTTTTATTCCAATGACTTCAAGAACCTTGTGAATAAAACAGTTCTTAGGATTTGGTTTAAATCAACTAACAAACGATTGCTCTTTGCTCACTAAAGGTTCTGGGATAAGCCATGAAACACCAACTTGAATAAGCAATTATTTTTATGTAAGAAGCTCATAATCTGGTGGAAAAGACAGAGATATAGAAAATTGTTGTGTTAGACTAAGATAAATATTAAATAAAGATATTAGTACCAAGCTATTAGGACTCAATAGGGGAAGGAGATAGAAGCCATTCTAACTGGAATAATCAAAGTTTAGTGAAGGCTTTATAGAGAATGAAAAATTTAACTGAGTCCTAAAGGATGAGTAGGGGATTGATGTGGGATTGATGTGGGAAGGCTCTTCTAGTTTGGGGAATGTCAGGAACAAAGTTTCTGATATCTGAAACTACATGGAATGTTTGGGAAATGGAATGCTTTGGGCTAGTGGAAGAAGGTGCTGCTGAGGGCAAATTGGAAAAATAGTTTGGATACAGATTGTACAAGACCTTGACTACCAGTCCGAACTGGACTGCTTTTTTTTTGTTTTTTTTTTTTGTTTGTTTGTTTGGTTTTTTTTTTCTTTCTTTCTTTCTTTCTTTCTTTTTAATTGTGGGTAAAAATCAAATTTTTCACAATACATACCACGTTATTAAGAAAATAAAAAGGCAGCCTACCTAATGGGAGAAAATATTTGGAAACCATATATCTGATAAGAGCCTAATATCCTGCATATATAAAGAAATCCTACACCTTGAAAATAAAAAGACAAGCAACCCATTTAAAAAATGGGCAAGTGAACTGAAAAGACACTTCTCCAAGGAAGAAATACAAATGGAAAAAATGCTGGACTGCCTTTTGATAGATGGCCTTCGGGGCTTTGTCAGTAGAGAAACTCCATGATCAGAACTGTGCATTAAAAGTAGCTGGGAGCAGAGTGCAGAGCACACTGGAGTGGGAGGAGGCTGTCTTGATCTTTGCCAAATACGAAAGCTTGGTGAAATTAGATCGCATTACAAGTCATGTTTTCAAAAATGGCCCCTGAAATTAGGAGGCATGTATGTGTAAATACAAACATTCCAGTCCAAGGGTAGATATTTCGGTGTTCCTGCTCAACAGACAGGGATTGAATCAGGGTCTAGTGGTTGACCTTAACCTTGGAAATCAGGAGCCTTGGCACTCTCGTTGGGCCACAGGCCTGATTTTTTATGAGGCCCATACAAATTGCAGTAATTGACATTGTGTTCAGGAAGTGAGTAACTTCTTTTTTTTTTTTTTTTTTTATTATGGGTAAAAATCAAAATTCTCACAATACATACAAACATTTGCAAAATGATATATAAATATATATGCATATATGTGTATTTGCTTACAAAAATGTTATTTATATATATATATATATAGACATATATTTTAAGAGGTGCTTAGATTACCCAAAATATTACATGGAACCCACTGGGATTCCCATGTTGCCCACCTCCCACACCTCCCACCACATCCCACATAAACATCTCCCACAGTGTGGCCCACCAACCTCAATGAACTTACACATCCTGGAGCCTTGCCACCAACCATAGACCACAGTTCACACTGTAGACCACACTCTCTCCCACTCAGTTCTTAGTGGTGTGTGCTGATTTAAAATGGCCTACATCCATTGCCACAACAGTACTCAGGACAACCTCCAACTCCCAAAGAAGCCCCTGTACTTCAACTGCTCATCCCCTCCCTACCCCAAAAGTGTCAAGTGGCCACTGGCTCCACCTCATTGTTATAATTTCTTGCATTGCTAGAATCACCATATGTGAACAAGAGAATACCATCAAGTCCACTCTAGTCCATAGTTCTTCCCCCAATCCAGAGGCGACTGGGATGGTGATGTCCACTCCAACTCCAAGTGAGAGAGGGCTTATATCCCATGGATATGGTGGGTGGGATGATCCTGCCTGCAGATGCAGGCCCTCAGGAAGTGAGTAACTTTTATCAGAATTACTCCTTGTATTACTATGTGGAATACTGATCTCTGGGTGAGACTCTTCTTCTTAGGACAAGTCATTGTGTAATATGCATATGACTGCTTCATTTTCCCAGTATACCTAAATTCAGTCTCTTATGATGTGGAAGAGAATCCCAATTGGGATGTGAAGCTTCCATGTAAAATTCCAAGCTATATTATTTAAAAATGATCATCCTTATCAGTTTGAATAGCAACATATGGTGACTCTGTTAAGACAGTCAAGCCTGGGGGTAAAAGGTGTGAGCTCTGGAGTCAGCCAGATCTGAGGGCACATCTCAACTTCCTAAACTGTAGAATGGGAATAATAATAGTACCAACTTGTTAGATGGTTATGAGAGTTACATGAGATGATGTTTGTCAAAGTCTTAGCACATCGAGGGCATTTAATAGATGTTATTTGTCGCTATTCTTAGTCTATCATTGCCTTCCACGTGGCAAGTGCACATTATTATTTCAGATCACTTCTATTTGTTGAGTGATCAAAATTATTTTTTCATCACATTTTTGCCCTCTTATTCATTCATAAGATGTTTACTGGATTTACTATATGCTTGGCACTGGGCATTTCCATTTTGATTATCTGCCTTTCTGTAATATACTTCATACAGAAAATTTAAGGTGGTGCCAAGATAGATTAGGCAGCATAGTCCTCTGCCTGGGGTCACTGATATTTTTCACCCACACAAGCAAAATCAACAGGTGCCTTTCTCAGGCTTCCTTGTCCCCTACTCCCCCAATATCCTTTCAATTATTAAAAATCAAAATTCATTAGGTGGTTTCTCTTCCCTTCCTAGGACCCACACTCCATGGCCCACAAGATTTCCTAAGGGAGTATGGAAAGGTCAGCTTCCTTGGCAGAGAAGAGCTTATTTACTTTACTTTGGCTTTTGCTTTACCTGAATTAAAATGATAAGTTTCCAGTTTAGTTTCCATTTTCTGAGTGGTCATGACTATTTACAGTAACAATGAATGGCATATGCTATCTACATGAGTCTATCAACATCTCTTCTCCAACTTGTACCCTGCAATCCAGTTAGACTGTACTTCTTATTTCCTCACACACATCCATGCCCATCTTTGCGCCTTCAATTATGGGTTTTTCTGTCGGCAACATCTCTCCTCTGTATCGTCCTTGATCTAAAATTCATTCACCCTCTAAGTCTCAGCTCATTGTACTGTTTTTGTGAAATCTTCCCTGACCACCTCTATCCCACGTCCCTCCCATAGCTCTCTTTCCTCAATAATAATGGCACTACCGTCTCCCCAGTTAATCATTTTACAACATATTTGTTTGCTGATTATTCCCTATGCCTAATTTTTATTTCCTAAGAAGACTGTAAGAGTCTTGAAAGAAGGAAGCATACTCTATACTGTTCCTGTATGACCACAGCATCTAGCACATATCTTGACAAAAAGAAGCTGCTGAATTAAAAGTCTTGGTAAGATTGATTAATCCCATATTTAAAATTGTTCCCATTTTATGTTACAACATAACTTCTTCACAAAATAATAGAAGTTGTGTTGGAAACTTATATTATAAATATAAATATATACTTATAATAGTATATTATAAAAACTTATAATTTTTAAAATAAAAATAATGCATTCCAATTTTATATTTCAGTTTTATAATTCTCCTGTAACACATTGGAGAGAATTTTTACGCTGAGATAAAAAAATATGAATAAGAGTACAAAGGAAAATGCAATTCTACATCTTCTGCATTAAATACAATGTTTTCTTGGATTGGTAAGTGTTAAGAGGATGTTTTTCATCAGTTCCAGCTGTGTGTATGTGTGCAATGCTTATTATCTAAACTCAGATTGCATTCTCTTAGCACATCTTAGAAAAATCACACCAAAGGAAGGAAACTCATTGGCCCACAATATTTAGGGATCCAAGAAGGAAAGAAGGTGAAAACTGATATGTTCTATTTTAAGACTGGACCATGTCAGGTGCACAGAGATGCCAACATGCAGCTCAATTTTCTTTACCATCATCCCTCAAGTCCAGGGACTTTCCTCCTGCCCTAGATGCTAAAAAAGGGGGCAGGGGGAAACACAAATAAAACTGATGTGTAATGATATAATTATTAATGTAATACCTAACACATGCCATTAATCTTCACTTTTACTTCAGAAGGCAGTAACTGTTATCCCCATTTTACAGATGAAGCAGCTGAGGCAAAGAGAAGTTAAATGATCCGTCCAAAATCACATCGCTGGTAGGTGACAGAGCTGGATTTCAAGCTCTTGCAGTGTGAACGTCTGTAGGTTGCAAAGTCCACAGTTTGATTGCTATACAGTAGTTACCACTTTGTCTATTACAATAATATTATTATTACCAATATTATTCACTGAAAAAAATAATCTATGCAGAATATCATGACAGTGTAATTCCATATCCACTCCCTTAAAAAATGATGGTATCACTTTGTCTTAAGTGATTGGCTGCAATTTAAAGGGGAAATACTGTTTATAAGTTACGTGTCTGTCCATTACAATGTCAATTGCTAAACAGAAGAGAATATTTTTAGGAGCCTTTGGCCAATAAAGAGTTTCCAAGCAATGAGCCTACCAGGAGGTTGAGTATAGGAGATTGCTGCTGAGGAGTGAAAGATTGCTTTTAACAGCTTGTGACTTATTTGGTTAATTTACTTGTCTACCTAATTTAAAAAGTTTCTTGCACTACTTACTGGAGGGACGCTCCTACTTAATCTCTGGTTTCTAAGTTGTAGTAGAGGGCCTATGGCTAACAAACTATTGGATGCAATCAAAGCTACAGAATCTGGAAAGAACCTGATAAAATCCTCAAAACCCCCCTCCTACTTGTCTGTGATATAATATTGAGTTAAACATGTAACCAGTTGAAATTCAAACAAGCTGTGACCCAAAAGATACTCTTTCTACTACTTGTTTTCCTTGGGCTAGCAAATTTCTATAATGTGGAAGTAGTGTTTGTGAAGCAGGTAGAAGTTCCTTGGTTCTTTCTTTTGCCAAGCATGTATCTTATCTTTAACTCAGTCTTTATTTTCTAATATGTTGAACAAAATTTCCTGCCATGACTGCATTCCCTTGGTGTATTTAACATGTAGCATAAAAAGCACACTATTTATTTTGCCGTGTCTTTAAATACATTAGCTTTTCAAGGTATCTTTTATTTTGCTCTATTTTCTCCTTTCTTTGTTTTCATGTGTATTCCTGCCCACAACTAATGATCATTTTACCCATTTTTACCTTTTTGTCTAGGTGGCTCCAATGCTGGATATGTAACATTTATTTTAACAATTGCTATAGGAAAAATCAGTGAATTACTTAAACAGATAAAGGATATAAAAAACTAAAGAAAGTATTTTGATATATTTGTGTACTTTCTGTGAATATGTATTTTTACATAATTGAGATTAAACTGAGTATAAATATTTCTATTCATGTACTTACTCATTTAACCTAATAGCATATCATAATTATTTAGCACATTGTTAAAAACTTTTAACAAAATAATTTTAATAGCTGAATAGTAATTTATCATGTGGCTTTCACCCCAATTTAATCACTCCTCTTTTATTAGACATTTAGGGACATCCAGTTTTTCTTCATTATAAATGTCTCTGTGATTAACAGTTTGGGATATAAATAATTATCCACAATTATGATTATTTTCCTAGTACTTATGCTTAGATAGAGAAGTAATCAATCAAAGGGTATGAATGTTTTAGAAGCTTTTGATATATATTAATACATTTATTAAGAGTCAAGTTTTACCAGTTTATACAACCTCAGCAATGAATAAGAGTGTTTCTCCCACTGCAGTGTAACCTGATTGTATAAATGAGCAATGTTTTCATTGACTTCTAGTTTGGATTCTGAACAGTGCAAAACATCTTTGCTCTTATGGTGACAACAAGAAAAAGAAAACAGCTATCAAAGAGCTGTGGATCAAGGAAAGCTTGATGAATTGAAGAAAAGGAAGAGCCTTTCATAAATAAGCAGAAAGCTGTCAAATTCCATACATAGGGTTAATCACCAGGTAAGATAAGCACAAGTGGAAAAATCTACAATAGATAACATTGCAGGGAAAAGGGATAACACATTGAACTTACAAAAGCATGTTGGATTGGCAGAACACATTGAAATACGGAAAAGTTCCAAATGCAAAAATCACTCAGCTTGATAACTTTTCATCCCTCCACAGAATATTGTTGAGAAGAGGACAGCAAAAAAAAAAAAAAAAAAAAAATGGAGCCAGAAACCAGGGAGAATTAGTGGTTCTAGTGGTGCTTAAATTTTGGAACTGTGCTGGGGTTGAATCCAATGATTAACCAAACCGATCTGGAGCTGCAGCTTCAACCTCATTCCATCTCAAATACTGGTGAAAATAAAGGAATTGTTCCCTTGATGGCAATGATGTGAGAGAATGGAAAATGTGCTAACCAAAGATGAACTACATCTATTAAAGGTAAGGACCAGCTCCAGCTGAACCTGATACTTTCTGCAATCTGAATATTCAATCCCTTAGTCTAGCTGTAATACAGAGGACAGAGTTGTAGTCTCACAAGAAAACAAAACAAAATTTAAAAAAACCATGCTTTAGCCTTCACTGTGCTTTAAAACACAATGTCCAGAATACAATTTTAAAATGCTGAGTTATGTTATAAAGTAGGAAACTGTAAGACATTATTAAAAGAAAAAACAAACAAGAAGCAGACTCAGAGATGACCCAGATATTATAATTAACAGATAAGGATTTTAAGCAACTATTATAGATGTGTTTAACAATTGACAGGAAATGGATAAAATGGGTCATGAAATGGGAATTTTTGAGGGAGGAATGAAGTCTCTTAAAAATGGAAATTCTAGACCTATAATGCAACTTCTAAAACAAATCTTTAGACATCTACACTGAAGATTATAAAATATTACCAAGAAAAACATCAATATTTTAGTACTTGAAGATGAAATCCATGTTTATGGATTGGAAGATTAAGTATTTTTAAGATGTAAACTCACCCCCAATTTCTCTGTAGAGTCAAGGCAATTTCTCAAAATGGACAAGGTGATTCTAAAATGAATATAGAAATTAAACAGAATTTGAATAGCCAAAACAATCTTTTAAAAATAGAATGGAAAATAAAAGTAGAATAGAGTTGAAGGACTTAGATTACCTTATTTCAACATTTACTCTAAAGCTACCAAAACCAATATATAGGGAGTAGATATGGCTCAAGTAGTTGAGTGCCTGCTTCCCATATGGGAGGTCTCAGGTTCAGTCCCCAGTGCCTCCTCAAAACAAAAACAAACAATAACAAGCAAACAAACAAATGAAAGGGCCAACTCAGAGGAGCTGATGTGACATGATTCATTGGGTAATGAGTCGCCCAAGAAGTAAAGTGGAGTCACAGAACAGCAGATCTAACTCACAACACGCTCTGAAAAAAAGAGAAAAATAATGTAACATTTCAAGGTATTGTACTAACTCTTACCATTCCATTCATTTTCCTCAACTGGTCTCAGTTCCCTTGTCCTCTTAGCAAGGCCATCTCACAATGGAAACAGCTTGAGTCTAGTTTAATGATACATACTTTTTATACAGCATGGGCCCTGAAAGCAAGTCTGTTCCATATGTATTAAAAATCAGGTAAACTTTATTTCTGGGAGACTTAGAGTAATTCTGACTACATACGATTCTCACCAAACACCTTGACTTGAGCACCAGATTCCACTGTGGCATATTTTTAAAGATTTAAGTTCTTATTGTTGCATTTAGTATCCTGATTTGTGTTCTCCTTTGAAGAGCTGATATTCGGTAAGTATAAAATCCAGTAATTGCTGAGATTTCTTCATCACTGAAGTTGTGTTGTTGTGATGGGTATAATATTATTAAAGTCCATGAAAAAGGGTCCTTCTTGTTTAGGCAAAAATATATTGGGAATGATATTGTAGATCCCAGCAGGTGTATTTTCTAATTCCAGGTAGCAAAAACCACACTTATAGTCCCCACTGAAAGCCTTGGGAGCCAGGGTCTCCCACCATAGAAACTGTTACAACCTCAAATCCAACACTACATTACTTTGGTCCTCTTAGCTCAATAAGTCACGGCCCAGTCTTTTCTATAAGGAATTGGTAGATGGGGCTACTTTTGTGTGTCTCTTGGAAATTTCCACATCCTCCAGCACTCTGACCACTCCACTTTCCATTAATCAGTTTTGATAAGGTATATGGTGAAAGAATCTTTGAAAAAGTAAAACTGTGTGCTAAATATACCCAGACTGTAATGGATTGTGTTCTGTTTTTCATACTGAGAAACTGCTAAGGTATAGGTATGCATTCCAGGTGTGGTCAGCTTTATCTTGGTGAAATAATGAGGGCTGTTAATTCGAATTCCATTAATGTATGGGGCAACTGGGCAATAAACTTTTTTCCCATCAGTCTTGTACACAACAGTTGTGATAAATTTTTAATTGTTTGCAAAATCATCCTTGTCTGTTATGTGTCTACTGAGCAAAACCCACACTGCAGTACCCTCTTGTGGACACTGAACCTCCAGTTTGTACTAGGGGTTGTTGGCCAGGCTATAGACATCTTTCACAGGTCCTCGCTTAGCATCCCAAGTACTAAGAATACATGTTGACTCTTTAAAAAGACCTGATTCCAACTCAAATAAATCACATCATAATACTGGCACAGATCATCCCATGAAATCCAAAATATTCCATTGTCTGTTTTCTGAACTGTTCAGAGATCAAAATTTAAATATTTTTGCAACTCTGGAGACCAGTTTTTTATATAATTTTCTGTGTCTTCCTTTCCAACATAAATGACTCTAAGGATTTTTCAACTAGATAAATCACAGCCCCTTGAACTCTCTAATATCCAAAACAGCACATGCATGTGTAGGAACCAGACCCCACTTCTCTCAACTTCAGTCATCTTTCCAGTTGATGCAGTGATAAGGACACCCCTTTTGTGAAATCTTTGGTAAAGCATCTGAAAGAATTATCCTTACTCAAGGTTTGACTATCTGAATGAATAGCAATCCTTTCTGGTATCCACACATTCAGGGCATGAAGATCAATATTTAAATTCGATCCTGGGCAATCATACCCTCCCATGACTTTCATGTACACTTTTTCTATGAGAGAAACCCACAATTCACTTTTGTTGTTGGAATAAGAATGGAGCAATTCTCCCTTATGATCAATAGATAATTGGTCATCAATTATCACCTTTCTTGGGACAACACTGAGGTGAAGTTTTACCATATATTTCCACATGGATTGTATTCTGGCTCACCATCCTTATTCTAAGGGTAAATTATGCTGGTAATCAACTTCTTATTAAATAATCTCTCATAAGCTGCACTTATAGCCAATGATGCCACAAAGGAACAATCTGATACTATTGTCTGCTTTATGCTTAAACTGGACACCGTATAAACCATTGTAGGATTGTTGATGAGGTCTTCTGGTAGTAGCCATTTGGAAAATGTAGCTTTTTGTTTGGATGGCAATGGAAGCTTCTCTTGCCTATCACAGAAAGGCACTGTGATAAGCAAAACGTTCCTTCAGATTGGTATTCATGAAAGGAACATATTCTATACCATTTATTTTTGGTGCTGTCCTGAGCACTTCTGTTTCTTCTGGTGTATATTTTTGTCCTTGTGCATCAAATGATTGTGGAGTTATAAATCCCTGAGGTCTTTCATGGAAGGGGTTAGATCCTAATGGAAAGTGGGTTCCCACTGGAAGTGGTTTTGGTTTAATATTTGTTGACTTGATTTTGTAAATGGTTCTGTGCTATCCAGTGCCTGTCAAGTCAGCTGTTTCAGTTTATTTTGCAGGGTTTATCAGCAGTTTCATAAGACAATTTTAGACAGAGATCCATGGCTTCTGTATACAATTCTATGGTATCTTCAACATTCTCTTTTTCATCTTCATCAAACGCTTGTGTAACAAGGAAATGGGCACCCTCTAGGTCCAAATGATGTTTTGAATTCAAAGAATCAACATTCCTTTCCTGAACAACTGAATGCAGAGCTTGAACTTTTTCCAGATACCCATTTATTTTCTTCTTGAATATGCTCTAGGCTTGATCCTGCCATTTCAGCATAAATTAAGGCTTGTATAGCTTCCTTGTAGTCAAACACTGCCTCAAGGTACCGGACTTCGAGGTCATTGCACCACCAACAGGACAAATTGCAGGGCATCTGGCTCCAGCGCCTCCTGTGTCCCTGGCACAGGGGCCCAGTTTCACAGGAGAGAGCCAAAGAGAGGGTTCAGGAGCTCGGGGGAAAGAGGGGGAAGTTTACTCTCGGAATATGGAAAGTGCTTATTGAAATCACAATAAGATAACACTGTACCTCAATGGAATAACTAAGATTAAAAAGACTGATAATAGCAAGTGTTGACAATGGAGTGGAGCAACTGAAACTCTCATAATTTGCTGATGGGATGGTAAAATGGTACAACCACTTGTGGATACAGTTATGCAGTTTCTTGTAAAGTTAAACATACATCTATCTTTGACCTTGCAATATTATATTATGTATTTTCTCCTATAGAATGAAAGCATATATCCACATTCATTTAATAATATTTATAATTATTCACAACTAAAAATTGGATACAACTTAAATATCCATCAGCAGAAGAATGGATAAGCAAATTAAGGTATGTTCATAAAATGGAATACTATTAGGCTGCAACAAAAAAAGGCGCTCCTGATACACACAATAAAAAGCCAAATGATTCCATTCTATAGTTATCAAAACTCATCAAGCTATGCACTTAAAATGTGCATTTTAACTTATAACAATTATATATCAAAAAGAATGACTCATTTCTCTTGGTTATCTGAACTTAAAATTATTTTATTAGTACTGATGTTAGATTTTCCAGGTGCTTATTAAATACTTTAAATTGCTTTTATAATTTGCATATTTACCTAGTACAGCAGTAATATTTTCCCTATCAATATATAAGAGACATTTGACCAGATCTATTGCAAATATTTCCATGTTATCATTTTTCTTTCACTCTTCATAATCTTTAAATAAATAAAGGTTTTGTGTTATGAATCATCATATTCATATATTTTCTTTGCTGTGTCTTCTATTGATTTTGAAATAATTTCCATCCAGAAATCACTTCAATAATCACATTTTCCTCCAAGTTTTGTTGTAGTTTTTTGCTTAGCTTTTTAATCTATGAAGAAAGTATTTTTGTATGTAGTGTGAGATTATAATTTCTCACTCAAATTTTATTTTCCTTTTATGATTACTGAATTATACATTCATATCTCTTGGACTGGAGTCCCTCCTTGTTTTATCATAGATTGTGTTCTTGTATAACCTGGAGTCAAAATTAGGAAAATCTACTTTATTCCATTGATTTTATTATTTTATAAGGAATTTTTCATACATTATTCTTCTTTTTCATAATTTTCTCAGAATAATTTTAGCATTATTTTCTCCAATTAACAAAGTTCAATTGAAAGCTGAGCATCCTGTAATACATGTATGTCAATTAGATCATAACCTTCTCTTTTGTGTTGCCTAACAACAGTTCTCATTTATGTTGCATCTTTAGGAAGTTCACATGTAGTCAATCAAATCATTTCTGAGGTGAAGAAACTCAGTTTGCATTCATATGACTGAATGTCAATAAAACTGAATTATAACTTACAAAGGGCATCCTGGGCGGTGAATGACTACTCTTTGACCTAGTGTGCTTTTTTCATTTGCAAATTACAATATACTTTGCCCACTTTGTCTTTGGCAACAGAATTAAAATAAAGGCTTTAAAGCAATACTAATTTGCATTGCATCTATGTAGTTTTGTTCTTAATCTATTCAACAAAGATTTTTTAAAATGTAGAATAATGATAAACTAAACAAAACAAAGCAAAAAAATTAAAATCGTAAACTTGCACATTGCTTTTGATAACATAAAACAGAGCATAATGGAAGTTAGGAATGGAATATTTTTGTAGAGGAACATTTAAAATCATCTTGTCTTAGAATAATAATGACAACACCAATAATTTTTAATTATTGTGTAACAGGCACAATGAGAGACCTTTTGCTAGCATTATCTATAATTCTCTCAACAAGACTTGAAGGAAATTGTTTTTATCCCACTTTTACTGCTTGGGAACTTGGGGCTGTCAAAGATTTCACTACTGACCCATGTATGACAATTATTACATAGCAGAAGTGTTAGTTATCACTAAATGAATTGGCCTTGTACTTTACATGGCAAAGGGAGGCCTCCAATATGTTGAGATTTCTGCTCTGCAATTAATTAACAAAACATCCTAGTGTTTTATGTTTTACATATGTTGATGCTTAATTAAGCTAAAGTATTGGTTATAGAGAACTTTCTACTGGGAAAATTGAGTAAATGAAACTTTGAGTGCTTCAGAGCAGGAAAAAAAAAAAAGTTCCTTGTGAACTAATTAAGGTAAACAGGGTGGCAAAGTTCAGGAGTCAAAATTCAGGAGAGATTCTAAATGATTCCATTGGCAAAAGATCTTATAAGACTCCTTTTTAGTTTCTGGTGATGTATTAAGACGATTTTAAGTGAGACAGTGTACTGGACTTCAGTTAGATTCCAGAAATCTATAATCTATCCAGAAGATATCAGGTTTCATATGTAGCATAAAGTTAAGGAATTCTAATCTGTCCATAGATCAATGTCTATCCAAATTGCATAATGTGTGTTCTTTTTTAAAGCAAAAAAGCTGATCTCCAAAGTTGATTTAAATTATCTCAATTAATATATTGCTTAAAGTTTATACACATTAAACTCAAAAATTCCCCAAGCTTAGAGTTCTTAAGCAATTTTCAAAGTAAATCATCTTATTACTGGAAAACATTGAGTACAACTTAAATGAACAGCATTAAGTTGATTAACGGATTTTAAAAAACCTTTTTCTGTGTTGTGACTTTCATAATTATAATCTTTCACTAAATGTGCACAGTAATGACATTTGACCTTCATTCTGTATAAAAGAGATTGTAAATACAATGACAAATATATGCACTAAAAAACCATATGACAATAATGCAATAATTGTCAACACAATAAACTGGGCATCAACATTATTCTTTGGTACACTGAATTATGCACCCCAATTTAGATATGTTCTTGGTCTTGGTCTGCATTCCTATTGGTGTAAACCCATTGTAAACAAGATCTCTTGAAGATGTTATTTTAGTTAAGATATGGCCCAGCTGAATGAGATCAGTCCTTAATCTGGCTTCCCAGAGTCCTTTATAAGCAAAAGAAATTCAAAAAGAGAGAAAGCCATGGGTAGGAGTCAGAACACAGAAATCAATGGAACCCAGAACCCAGAAGAGAAAGGGAGGACATTGTCATGCGACAGAAAAACCAAGGAATTCCAGGATTACTGGCCAGCCAAAACCTCTACCAACCCCTGGAGGAAGCATACTTCTAGCCTCTGAAACTTTGAGCCAACAAATTCTCACTGTTTAAGCCAACCCATTGCATGGTATTTGTCATAGCAACTAGGAAACTAAGACAGTTCTATGTATCTTTACAAATACTTATTTTACTAAAAAATATTCTTGGGATTTTTTGTGGATTACTAATTTATGAAGCACTACTTTGAGAAATCTATTTCTCTATGCAACTTCTCTGCACTCTGATTTCCTAAATCCTGATTACCACATCCCCTTGGCTCCCATTTTCACTTAACCCCATGAATTGATAAATCACTGTGGACTTATTACACTGACTTCTACTATCACCACAACCTCCAGAAATCAGCCTCGAGGAGCTAATCTAAAGCCTCATGTACTTGGGCTGTGAGGAAGAAGCCCTGCCCCATATCTGCCTCAGCCTCCCAGCACTTACTTTGAAAAGTTTCCTGCCTTCCACCCTTCTTGCTCTCCTCCAATCATTCCTCATGGCTGGCAGATCAACCACAGGGAGTGATATTTAGCTGGTATATACAAGCTGTTAATACATTGAAGACAAAGGTCTGATGGTGATTAATCTGAACTTTCTCACATTTTTTTTTTCTTGAAAACAAGAGGAGGAAACAAAGCAACGAAGAAAACGAAAAATGTCTGAAAAGTAGTGTTCAGATCATAGACTCACATGAAATGCCAGACTAAAGTATTTGGACACTTTGAGGGGAGTGAGAGAAAGTCCCCGGAGCAGGGGAAAGCATAGTTCTTTTGTTTATTTTTGTTTTGGAAAAAAAAAATATAATTTGACTTGTATTTTAGGAAGATAACTCCATAGACAATATTCCATGGATGGCCAAGAAATATTATTACTTTGTAATAATTATTAAATATAACCAAATATTTTAAAAGTTTGATTCAGGTTACTATTTTTTTGGAGAAGGATTACATAGAGAAGCAACCATCCCAATCCAAATGTCCTGTGTCTCAAGCATTTCTATACTTGACATTTACTTCTCTGGAAATGTTAAGTAACTTAGGTATTCTTTAGAGATATCAAGTTGAGATGGATGGAAAGGATATGAAGTAGGGTGGATTTGAAGAAATTATTATATGCAGAGCAGACCAAGTTAGCCTCATCTAGAGGCTGAATCAAGTAGTCAAGAAAAACCACTCTTCCTGTACCTACCAATGTTCTTGAAAGCTAAATTGGGTGGCACATTCTTTCTTCTACCAAAATAACTCTGGCAGTAGAACTTAAAGTGTCCTCGCTGTGCCTTGTCTTTTGAAAACAAATGATGGTAAAGATGACAAGACTGTGAAAAGGTCAACTTCTATGTATTTGCTTTTCCACTTGCCACACTGAGGGAAAAAATTTTTAATAGTTGTGAAATATGTTCAAAAACATTCCCTGGGCTCAGAAAAATAAATGCATCTCTTTCCTTTTTGAACTTGGCATTGGGTATTTCCAGCATTACTTGTTACTAACATCACTATGATTTTACAAGCTTAACTGATGCAACCTGGAATGTGGCAAGGCAAAACCATGCCTAATACTAGGGAATTTATGGTTCTGCCATATGAGGGTTTCTCAACATCATCACTATTGACATTTGTGGCCAAATAATTCTTTATTGTGACGGACTGTCCTATTCATTGTAGGATGCTTAGCAGCACCTTTGGCATGTAACCATTAGATGCCAATGGTCTCCCTGCCCCCACCCCAAAATGTATCCATACATTGACAAATGTTCCTTGAGAGGCAAAGTTGTCCCTTATTGAGAATCTTCTGTGCTATCTCAATGCATCTGAAAGGGAGAAATCCCCAACTAGGAATGAGTACAAAGGAATGGGTTAGAAAGATACTTGACATGGCATCATAACAGGGATTCCTCTACCTTTCACATTGCTTTACCTCCAGAGCACTGAAGCAGTGTTTTGTAGCACATATGTGTTCATTAAGTATTTGTTGAATGTTTAATGACTCCTCGAGAGGAAATGTTGTAGGAGGGGATTATACAGAGACACAAAGTGGTTGTTTCTCATGTATTGATGTCAAAGTTCTCAATAGATGAGTACTTAGAAGAAAATTAAAGATAAGGACAATCCAATTAGAAGGGCAGGTTGTGAAGACATCATCAGATGAGGTTTCCAGAGCACATAGTTGAATTAATTTACTAGCTGACCTATAAAAGTCAGGAAACTGCCTCATGGACATTCACAGACTACCATGAACAGAGAATGTTGGCAGTTATTCATAATTGAAAGGCTCTAGGATTCTAGTCAGACCTAGATTGCCAAAGAGGTTTTGGGTCTGCTTTTAAAAAATGGGATAACCTAATGATTACTTTTTTTGTTAAAATGACTCCACCACCAAAGAAATGAAAACAAAAAGAAAAAAGAAAAAAAAAATGACTCCACCAGGAGGGTCCTTATACCAGGCATTATATAAGAAAAATTAAGGAAGACAAGACATACTGAACATGAGAAGAGTGCTTTAAAAACTCTACCTTGATGTGAGTTACATTGGTATAATCAGGATTATTCTAGACACAGGGATCTTCTGTAATCTTTTCCTTTAAAAGAAGAAAAAAACTAAATTATTTTTTTAAATGAATTACTTTTACTTAGTCTTTGGAAATCATTCCCAATCACAGACTTCTCAATTAATGGAATACATTTTTTTAAACTTTATTTTGTACATTTAATAATTGAAAACAAAACAATTAAAAACCAAAAAGTAAACACAGATGAATAAATATATACATTTCTCAATTAAATGTAATGGATACATGGAATACATTCTTTTTAGAGAAATGACCTAGTGGTTTGAAATGAATATTAGTTCAGAGATGATCTAATAACAAGATTTTGGATATTAGAAAACCAAAATGCTGTACCCATCTAAGCCACTACACTGAATCAGGTTAAATAGTGAAATGCCCAGGCCAAAATCTAGCATAAAATAGGTGCTGAATAAAAGTTCACTGGCTCATCCAACAAATATTTGTTGCCTGCCCCATCTGTGCTGGTACTCTTCTGGGTGCTTGGAGGACATCAGTGAACAAAGCAGATGAATGAATTTTGCCTTGTTTATATACTAGTCGGGAAAGCAAACCATAAACAAAAACCATAATAAGTAATTTATATCTATGATAAAGAATGATAAGGGTCTTGGGAAAAAAGAAAAAGCTAAGCAGGAGAAAAGGAATTCAGGAAAACCTCACGAGGTGGGGAAGGAAATGGAAAACTGCCACTATTAAAGGGTGGCATGTAAAGATATCATTGAGAAGTGGTCATTTGAGAAAAGATATGAAAGAGTTGAAGGACTTAGTTACGTGGCTCTGTAAGTAAAGAGCATTCCAGGAAGAGGGAGTTCCAGGGCCAACGTGCTATGTTGGGAACATGCTTGAGTCACAGTAAGGAGGCCAGTGAGGCCAAAGCAAAGTCTAGAAAGGGAAAAGGAGTAGGAGATAAAATCTTGCAGGTATAGGTGGGATACAGGGAGAGTCAGACCAATTTGGGACTTGTAGAACATTGAGGGGACTTTGGGTTCTTCTCCACTAAAAATGGGGAGTCAATCGGTTTCAGCAGAGGTATAACATGACTTGATTTAAAGTGGGAATGTATTACTTTGTGTCTCAGTTTGTCACAACTCCTATCACAAACACTACACAGTAGGTTTGCTTAAACAATGGGAAATTTTTTATTGGCTCACAGTTCTGAGGCTAGAAGTCCAAAATCTAGATATTGGCAATGTTTGACTTTTCCTTGAAGACTGTAGCATTCTAGGTCTGGCTACCAGCAATCCTTGGAGTTTCTTGGCTTTTCCATGACAAGGTAATGTCCTCTTCTTTCTTGCTTCTGTGACTTTTGGGTATCATAATCCATCCAGCAATACTGATTAAGATGCACCTTCATTCATTTGGGCTGCACTTTAACTAAAAATAACATCTTCCAAAGATCCTATCTAAATGGTTCATTCCCACAGGGACGTGGATTAAGATGAAGAACCTGTCTAAACTGGGGAATATAATTCACTCTACCATACTTGGCTTCTATGATGAGGAAGGATTTAGGAGAGTGAAGACAGAAACCAGGACACGAGTTTGAAGCCTACTGTGGTGACCGAGGAGAGAGGTGATGGTTGATTCTACTTTTGTGATTGAATCCATTATACTTTTTTTGTTCGGGGTTGGTATGAGGGGTGTGCAGACAACATGCTAGCAGGAGTAGTGGTTGCTTAGAAAAACCGATTCTTGGTTAAGAGAGCCATGTGAGTCAGGCGAATGGATCTATATCAGGGACCAGAAGAGCCTCTATGAATTGAAAAATCATCTTTGCAACTTGCTTGGATTTTGGATAATTCATCATACCTCTCATGCATTGATGTTTCCTGTTTCATGTAAGAAAAAATAAAAATAAATAAAATTAATAAATAAATCTATTGTGTTTACCATGTTTTAATCATGGTTTAAACTTACATTTATTTCTCATAATCCTAGGAAGTAAGTTCTATGAGTAATATACATTTTTCAGAGGAGGAAACAAACACAGAGGTGTTGAGTATTTGCTCATAGTTACATAGCTGGTAAATGATGGAGCTGGGATTTGAACCCAGATTTTCTGAGTCAGGGCCCTCTGAATTGCTATAAAGCACTTCATATAAAGCACTTTTTAAAAAGTGTGAATGATTGCTAAATTTCAAGGAACGGCAATTTTTATAAACAAAGAAGAGCAACGGAAAGCAACAATATAAACCCTAGGTGCTGGTTCAACTGAAAAAAAAAATCAGAAAATTAAGACAGATTTCTTCAGGAGAAGAGAAGTTCCGAAAAGCCTTGGTCAGAGACTGAACAGCTGAGTCCTTGGGTCCACAGTTCAAATGAGAGGTCTGTGTATTATCCAGAGGAGAAATAAGGAGACAGGCTACAGTCCATCAAAGCCAAGCTTACGTCTCCCCAGGGCAGGGGAGAGGCACCAGCATCAAGCATCATTGATAGACTAAGGCTAATAGCTCCACATTATCACAAATGCTGTTGTTGCCATAATATGAAAGCACTTTAAGTGGAGTTTCAACTTTTATTTATTTAGCTTCTATGATAAACCAGGCACTTTGCAAGGTACTGGGAAAACATACATGCCATATCAGAACCCATATTTCAAGAAGCTTCAGAGAATTTTATGTTATTCAATTTTTTGAAAGGTATAGGCTTTCTTGTGTTGACCCTTTCTGCTCTCTGATCCAAGACTGGAGTGAGCAGGTACTGATTCTTTGACTGATAACACATGTCCTAACACCCTCTGGTAGGAAATATGGCTACTTGGGGCAAGACATGTACTGGGACAGCATTTCTAAAGGCATGAGATAATCCAAGCCTCAACTCACTAAAGAACTTTGTCCTCAGTGCACAGTTCCTCTCTGATGTCTTCCCACTGAGATTCTCCCATCTGATAGTATCCACTCTCATTGTTGAAAATATGGGAAAGGAGTGGTTGCTAAGGAAGAAAATATTATATTGAGGGAAAACCAGAGGCTCAGGACAGAATTTTGAAGAATGTTCACTTTTAGTGCAATGAGAAGAGGGGCTTGCAGAGAAATCAGGAATACATGGAGAAGAATTAGTGAAAAGTACACCTCCACAGAATCCAAAACGTTGAATTTGTAAAGGTTTGTGTTAGACTGCGACTTGAATTCATTTTTTAAGTGGTTTTCTCTTTACTTATGTTTGCTGCACCTGTAGTTTGCCAAACTCTGAAGGGTCTGGGTTTTAATTGATTATTTGTTTTTTTTTTTTTAAACAAATCAATTTTTGATACATATTAATAAAGCATAAATCCATCCAAAGTGAACAATCAATGGTATTCAGTGTAATCACATATTTGTGCATTCATCACTTCAATCAGTCTTAGAGCACTGTCATGATTCAATTTTTATTCACATTTATGGAAGTGCTTTTGAATCTAAATACTCAAGAATGAGTATTTATGTAGCATGCTTTACTGAAAATGATATCCAAATTTTACATTGTTCAACTCCTTTGTGGTGTATCTTACATCTCCAAAGAGAAGATATATCCCACAGAACTAGAGATATCCTCAAGACCACCTTGTCCCACAAACGGCCTTCAGCCAGATAAGCCATATCCTTATTTCACCAGTAAGTGGCTTTCCAGAAGACTAGAAGCAAGTCTTCTGGAAATTATCATATAGATGTATGGATGAAAATGAGAAAGTTCAAAGTGACATTGGAAAACATACTTCTGTGGTTGCTTTTCCACAGAAGCCCATCTAATACTTAAAAGTAGTCTAGCACCAATAACAGGAGCAAGCAATAGAGAAGCAAATCTCAATATTCATTCTCAATTTCTCTCTGTTTGGGAAAATAACAGAAGGAACAATATTACTCAAGGTACTTACATATAAACCTAAAGAATTTCAAGTCTTTCTAAGATCAAGGTAGAGGGCCAACAATTTGTCCCTGCTATCAGGGACTTCTTTAGAATTTTTTTCTTACTCCTTTGAAAGTATGATAGTTTTCATCCATTTATTACCTCAGAGCATAACATTTTTCTCATTAGTTTTACTTGCCAGGTCAAGAAAATAAGGCCCAAGAAGGTTTGCTAGAGATTACAATTCTCAGAACAATAGGGGCCATTACAATTTTGAGCTTTTAATTCTTAGTTCAAGGCAAGGGTTTCAGAAGTTATATATGCTTTTTAAACCAGACAGAATCCTCTGTCATCTTCTCTCAAATTGCCAGTTCCAACTACCAAGAGACACCAATGGGAATTTCTTTCCTAATCTGAAAACACTCACTCATTTGAGAAGAAAGGTACATTTTATTCTGGACTCTATTTGTTATTCAATATGCAAGTAAACCCAAAGTTGCAAGGGCTAAATATACTTTTTCAATTTGGAGACATCCTGTGCTCACCACCAAATGAAATAAAATCCTAATTAGTGAACTTCTGGCCATTGTTTCAAGTGGACCAGAATGCCAAGAACAGATAAACCCAAATCTGTTTGGAAATATCATCAAGATTATAAGAGCTGGAAGAGAAGTTAGAGAACATCTTTGATGGACTTGAATAGACATTTTACAAAGAGGAAATACAAAAGGCCAAAAAAGCACATGAAAAGATGTTCAACATCACTAACTATTAGGGAATTGTGGATCAAAACTACAATGAGATATCATTTCACTTCTTATAGAATGGACATTATCTTTAAAAAAAAAAAAAACCTGCAAGACCTGGAGAGAATGCAGAGAAATAGGAACACTCCTTCACTATTGCTGGGAATGTAGAATGGTGCAGTCTCTGTGGAGAATAGTTTGGCGGTTCCTCAGGAAGCTAAATATAGATCTTCCCTATGCTCTGGCAATCCCACTACAAAGACTATTCAGAATAACTGAAAGCTGGGATGTGAGCTCACATTTGCACACCGATGTTCATAGTGGCATTATTCACAATTGCTGAAAGATGGAAAGAACCCAAGTGTCCATCAACTGATGAATGGATAAACAAAATGGGTATATACATACGATGGAATACTATTCAGCTTTAAAAAGAAATGAAGTTGGGAGGCATATGACAACATGGATGAACTTTGAGGACATTAGGTTGAGTGTAATAAGCCAGACACAAATGGACAAATATTGTATGGCCTCACGAATATAAACTAAATACAATTAGTAAACCCATGGAATTAAAATTTAGAGTTTAGGTTACTAGGAGATAGAATGAGGGTTGAGAAAGGGGAGCCGATGCTTAATGTATGTAGAATCTTTATAGGGTTGATTGTTAATGTGTGGAAATGGGTAGAGTTGATGGTAACACATTCTGGTGAGTATAACTAACACTGCTGATTTATAAATGTGATTGTGGCTGAAAGGGGTGGTCTAGGGGCATAAAGTCAGTAGAAAGAAAGCTAGAGGATAACCTAGGGAGGGTATAACACAGTGAACTCAGTGGTGGACGAGGAGTGTGGTTAATAATACAAACACAAGAGTATTCTTCTATGAACTAGAACAAATGTACACTGCTATTGTAAGGTGTTAAAAATATGGTGATACCTGGGAAAAATACAACTAATGTAATTTATGGACTATAGTTAACAGTAATATTGTAATATTTTTGTGTAAATGGCAAAGAAGGCACTATATCAATACCATGGGCCAACAATAACAAGGTATACGGGGCTATGGGATTTTTTCCTGTTGGGGTAATGAAAACATACTAAAATTGACTGAAGTGATGACAGCATAACTCTGTGATGAAACAGAGAGCCACTGATATACACGCTGGATGGATTGTACAGGGCATTGAATTGTATAACATAGTGAACCTTCCATGAACTGTAACAAATGTACAATACTAATACATGG
>JAKSZT010054334.1:61565851-61627715 GCA_026826555.1 Tolypeutes matacus
TGGAAATTAATCAAGCACGTCCCACTTTCCGGACTCCCCAGGTTAGCTGAAGCTCTGATGTTAGTCAGTGAGGAGTGCTAAAGACAACGGATTCCGCCTCTTTTGGTGCCGAGCTCCAGCGGCACCGGGCTGCTCAGTAAATCAGTTTGAGTGCAGATTCGCATCTGCTCTCAGCCTAATGGTGCTTCAGGTCGGCTTATCTGCTCCCCAAAGCTATGGGGCGGTGCAGGCAGCCAGATCGATGTCTAAAAATATAAAATACCCTTCCCTGTCTTCCAACAGAATCCTCCCTTTTTTGGGAAGTGTCCCTTCCTCCTGGCTCCGCAGCAGCCCGGGTCTTATCCCTGGGTGGCTAGAGAAATCAGCTGCGTTGCCCGACCAAAATCCCCCCTCTGATTGGATGCTGATTAGCTCGTTTGCTCTGTTCACACAAGGTCCTAGGGGTGCCAGGCAGCCAGATCCCCAGAAAATAAAACTTTTTCGCCCTGCCTGCGGCTCCAAATGGCCGTTTTATTTTTTTTTTCCCTAACCGCGGGGCTCAGCCGCCTGTGCCAACCTCCACCGGCAGCCTCAAAACTCACGAATCTCCACCATTCTGTCCACGCTGCCGATCCGCGCAGATAGATGTCCCAAGCTTCTCACTCCACGCGTGCACAGCACAGACCCCCGGGCAGGACCCTGTCCACAATCTGCCTTGCTCTGGGAGCTTGCAGTGTGCGCCCTCCTACACTAACACCATCTTGGCCCCTCCTCTTCTGCCCTCTTTTATGTGCAATTTTTCCTTATATCTTGGTCTCCTCTAGAAGGCCAAGTAGATAGCATTTACTGCACAAGGCAAGGTATGTTTGATGGATGATATCACACCTGACTTGTTCTTATCCAAATCACAGTTTAGATTATCAAAGCAGCCTAAATCCCTGGAAAACTTAAATAAGTACAGAAAACTTCTGTGAATTATGGAATTTGGAGGTTCTGTGGTATGAAAAAACTTGAGACAATTTTCAGAAGCAGGTACTTCCTACCCCATTCTTCATGTTCCATCTGCAGTGTGGTACCACAGCTCTTTCCCCTGGGTCTGACTATGCCAATCAATCTCTCTGAGATTGGAAATTTGTCTTTATTAAAGATGGAATTCTCACAGTTCCTTCTAGCACCATAGCTTCTCCGTAATGCTCTTTCCAAGTCAAGTCGGGAAGAAATGAAAGCAAATAAAGTAACTGTGAGAAAAAAATAATAATGTTAGGACAGGAAACAAATGAGGTCACTTAAAACTGACACTAGGACCTCAGCTTAAAAATTTTAAAGACTTTTTAAAGTGGTCTAGATTTCCAGCTCCTGTCATTTTTGCTGATTTTCAAAGGTTTTCGTCGTCTTAGGTATTTACAGAGTTAAAAAACCTGACAACTTGAATTCTATCAGGTGCCCATAGAATAGCCTCCTTCTAGTAATTCTGATATTTTCAACTGCCCTGTTTCGATTATAGCAGGGAGCCATGTAAAATGACAGCATCCCACCAAACTGAGAGTAATACGTCAGACTAAAGAAAGACTCCGACAAGTTCAGCTTGGAGAGCAAAGAGAGTTTAATAGAGGCCAATTGTGGGGCTTCACCTTCGATAGTCCAGAGGGGAGATCCTCTCTCGTAGAGTGTCCGAGCTGGGTTGTGGCTTAAATCCTCATCCCTGGCAACGGGCAGAGAGCGTGGCACTTCTGAGACTCAAGCCACAATTGCCACAAAGCAAGAGAGGTCTTTTATACGACAGGCTTACTTGTGGATGGGGAGGGCATGTGAGGTGGGTAGCCTGATTAAAAAATGCAGTACTCAGAACAGATAACCAAGGACTGGACATTCACAGTGTTTCCCAGCAGGACAGAAGAAACATGTTCACTGTAGAATAAGCATTTACAATGCTTGTCAGTAAGTCTGTTACATCTTTCTACTGATATGAAGAATAGATTTTTCTTAGAGCTTCCTGGGAGAGAAGTCCAAGCATACAAGTTTTTACTTATCAGCCATGAGCTCACAAACAGTTATTTCTTATGGCTTGCTGTGTAACTATTAAGAAATGAAATGTTTACTAAAGCGGGAAAGAACTAGAAGGGTTGAGGGAACAATGTAAAGCCACATATGATACATGCCCATGTCCTGCCATGGTACTGCAGCTTCTTGTAAGGTTGTGCCAGGGAGGGGTGTTACTGCAGACCTGGCATCTCAGGTCTTACTGGTTTGGAGGTGACCTCACAAAACATGCCCATCTGCACTTGAACGGATTCTAATTAGGTGGAGAAATCACAGAACCTACAAATACTTCTGGAGACTGCCTCAAATCTACTTATCTTGGATCATCAATGGGATTTGAAGACACAGATGAATCAGAATTACCTAGTCAGTTGAAGTTTGGTGATATTCCCAGCATTTTGATGCCTTACAAAACTGATTGCATGCAAGGAGAAGGAAAAAGGGTTTTCAAGCAACTAAATACCCCGGAATTCAGGGAAAAACTATAACCCTATAACCAAGTGATTTAGAAGGGAAGGACTGGGTCATGTGGAAATATAAAGTTCAATCCCCTTCGTATGCATCTGAGTTTCCTTCTGTTTCCAAAAGCAAAAGCCCCTTATGTGAAGTAGTGGACATGAGACAAAGGAGCTGGTTAATGAAGAAGAAGGAAGAGGAGGAAGAAGTGGAGAATGAGGGGGAAAAGAAGAAGAAGGAGAAGGAGGAGGAGGAAGAGGAGAAGGAGAAGGAGGAGAAGGAGAAGGAGAAGAAGGAAAATAGCTAATTTCTGTTGCATGCATTCTACATGCCAAGCAGTGTGTTAACATTTAATTTAAATGATTTGATTTCATTCTCATGACAATCCTATGAGGTAATTATTATTGCTTTCCAATTTTACAGATAAGGAAATAGAGGCTCAGGGGGATTAAGTCCAAGTTTTTACAGCCAGAAAGAGGCAGAGGTCACCTTGTACCCAGGTAGTTTAGGAACTTGATATTAAAACTTTATTTCATCAAGAGGTAGGTTCAGTCATTCATCATAGGAGGTCACTATGTGGCATATTTTGAGAATCATCAGAGTCTACCTGCCTCCATGTATCTCTTCAATCACTATTTAGTCACTCCTATATGTTAAGGATTGCCTGATACCTGTTCTCCTATTTGTAAAAGCAAACTCTCCCAGAAGCTGGGTTGAAGGTGGGGGTGTAACTCATTTAGTTCTGAACACTTTAGTATTTGTTATGCTCTCTTAGTTTGCCAGTGCTGCTATGACAAATACCACACACTGGTAAACTTAATAGTAATTTATTGTCCCATGGTTTTGGAGTCTAGAAGTCAAAAATCAACGTATTGGCAGGGCTTGCTTTCTCCAAGAGTCCGTAGCATTCCAGCAATTCTCCATCACATGGTGCTCTTTCTCTTCTTGTGTCCGATCCTCCGGTTTCTGCTGACTTCTATTTCCATGTCAAATTTCCTTTGCATATAAGGGCTTTAGCTATTTTGGATTAAGGCCAGCCCTCATTCAGTGTGGCCATACCATTACGAATAATAACATCTTCAAAGGTAATATTGCTTCAAAGTTTCCCACCCACAGAAACCTGGATTAAGACTTGAGTATGTCTTTAATGGGGAGCATGATTCAATCCCCAACATCAATCTTTCATGGTTGACTACTCCCAGTGGTGAGAGAGACATAAATACAAAGTCAAAATTGTAAGACTGAATGTTTTTGTAACTTTCACACCATGTCATTACTCTATCTGGCTGAATAGACCTCACACAAGTTTCTTAATCTCTTTGTGCTTATGTTTTCTCATATGTGAAATTTGGGTAATGATAATGCTGTGGAGATGATTAAAAGAGACAATATATGAAAAACACTTAGTCCAGTGCCTGATACATAGTAAGGTCTCAATATATACCAGCACACTGTTGATCACCATCCACTGTCTAATGGTGGTGTTCCCAGGCTTAGCACCCAGAGTCAAGATTTGGCAGCAGTGGAGTCTTGAACAGGTTGCTGTCTTGTCCATGGTTATGTCCATTTGTACACCTTTGTCTCTACTCATTTCCTCAGGCTGGCCTTTTCAATTTCCAACAGTCTAAGCACTAATCCCTACCCTTCCAATATATTCCTTATCTGTTCAAGCTAATCCATTTCTACTGTTTTCAAACAAGAGCCCCAATCGATATATCATTTTGTTAATGACTATCATTGATATTGTGTCTTCTGGGAAGCCAACCTTGATATCCCTCACCCCTTATATAGTTATATAACCTTCCTTTTGCCTCTTATAGGTCTTGTTCAAGTTTCTAGTTTTGCAATAAAAACAACCATGTGATTTATTTATTTATAAGTGAAGGGCAGGGCATCACTTATTTACCTTTGTTTCTTAAGTTACTATCATCGGACCTCGGACAGAGAAGGTACTGAGTAATTGTTGGATTGTTGTTTCTTGACTTCATCAATGAGGAAGATGAGGGTGGTTGTGGCAGCATCTGTAGACATATCCCATCCTGGTTTGGTATCATCACTTCTGAAATGACCCACTATACCACTCTATGAAGGGAAGGTAGATAGAGACATGCAATTGGAATCTTCCTTTGTTTACTGGACTTGAAGCCACATGACTCAGAGATGTCATGGAGGAGGAAAACATGGAGGATGCAGGGATACTGCCATCCAAGAACTAGACGATAAAGTCAATGGAATCTTCACTCAAAACAAAAACATATATTTTGAAAGAATCGAATGAGAGAGCAGTTTGGTTGCTTAGGGCTGCTGTAACAAAGCAACATAAAATGACAGAAATCTAGTCTCTTACAGGTCTGGAGTCCAGAAATCCAATGTCAAGCTCTTGGCAGGGCCATGGTCCTTTGAAGTTTGCAGGGCTCTGGCAGTGGCTTGTTGGCAATTCATAGCTGTCTTCTCTGTCTCTCTGTGTCCAATAGTCTTTTCTTAGACATCAGTCATATTGGATTATCCAGTTTGGCCTTGACTTAACTAACAATATCTTCAAAGATCCTATTTCCAAATAAGGTCATGGGACCGGGAGTTAAGGTCTTTGGGAGAGACACAATTCAATTCCTAACAGGCAGATTCAAAGCTGTATGGGTATGAACCAATAATTCAAACCACAAAACCTGCTGAATAACTGACCAAAAAAGTACTATTAATAAAGGGGAAAATTGAAGAAGAAAAATATACAGAAGAAATATATACTAAAAAATATATGTGAGAAAACAGCCAATGTTTTCTTATTCATGAAGGGTTTTATTGGCTGTGCTTAAGTTTCATCCAGTGCTGTTATAAATAAGATAAGGAGAGGAAGTTCTTTCAGTATATTTGCAAACCAAATTAGAGATCTTGTTACAAACAAATTTTAATCTAATGTGGCCTGGTATGGTTTTCTTTTTCTAATTTATTTAATTTAATTTTATTATTATTTTTTATATGGTTTTAATTGACAGTAAGTTTCACAGTGGGTGTAAAGATTTATGTAAATGCAAAGACAAAATTATACTCTAAAGTCAACATGTGAATAGCATTGTCAAGGGCATAAATCTAAAGAAAAAGCTGCAGGGAAAATTGCTTACAGTGCTTATAAATGATAAAGGAATCAATATGAGGTCTATTTGTTACATGGCTTTGTATAACTTTTTATTAGCTAAAGAGAAAGCTGAATGGATTTTCTAGCACATTTCTCTGAATTATCAAATAAAAATATTATAAGCAGGATAGATGAGATGAGGAAGGCAAGGATCTTAAATATTAGTGCATTTTAAAAATGAAGTATGAAGTCTAGAACAGACAGGAGTTCCAGAATGGTGGAGTAGGGATATACACAATTCCATTCTTTCATAACAGCAAAGAGAATACTGGCAAAAACTGTCAAAATCAACTTGTTCAGAACTCTGCAAATTAGCCAAAGACTTCCAACCATCCAAGAATAACTGCTAAATCTTGATAAGAACAGGGACTTATTTTTTTTAAACAAATCAATTTTATTTATACATATTAATAAAGCACAAATCCATCCAAAGTGTACAATCAGTGGTATTTGGTGTAATCACATATTTGTGCATTTATCACTTCAGTCATTCTTAAAGCAATTTCTTATTCCAATAATAATAATAAACAAACAAACAAACAAACAAAACTCATCATCTCTCAATCTCTCTATGCTTCCCGTGCCCTATATAGCTGCTATTCTCTTTCCTTCTCTCTAGCATATTGGCATTCATATTTTGTAAAAGCAGTCTTATATATGCAATATCACCCATATTGGTGTTTACATGAGGTTTTACTATATAAT
This sequence comes from Tolypeutes matacus, assembly GCA_026826555.1. Classification (NCBI taxonomy): domain Eukaryota; kingdom Metazoa; phylum Chordata; class Mammalia; order Cingulata; family Chlamyphoridae; genus Tolypeutes; species Tolypeutes matacus. The sequence continues at coordinate 61,572,165 of JAKSZT010054334.1, forward strand.
ATAGTCCCATGTTACAGTTTTTAGTTTTCCTTCTAGTAATATATATGACCTTAGACTTTGCCTTTCAACTACTGTCATACCCACATAATAACTCTGCTAGTTACAAATACCATAATATGATTTCACCATTTCTATTCATTTCCAAAGATTTACAAACAACCTTTTTACCATTTCTGCACAGATTGACCCTTAGCTTTCCATTCTCTCCCCTCCTTCTATTTTCATGAGACCTATATTCCAATTATTAACTCCATGAGTTTACACTATATATTTAGTTCAAAATAGCACAATCATACATTATTTGTCCTTTTGTGCCTGGCTTGCTTCACTCAACATAATGTCCTCCAGGTTCATCCATGTTGTAATAAGCCTCACAACTTCATTTCTTCTTACCACTGCATAATATTACACTGTGTGAATACACCACAATTTGTTTACCCATTCTTCAGTTGATGGACACGTGGGTTGTTTCCAACTTTCAGCAATCGTGAATAATGCTGCTATGAACATCAGTATGCAGATGTCTGTTAACGTCTCTGCTCTTAGTTATACTGGATACATACCTAGTAATGGTATTATGGGGTCTCATGGCAAGTCTATATTCAACTTCCTTAGGAACTGCCAAACAGTCCATCACAGTGGCTGTAGCATTCTATATTCCCACCAACAGTGAATAAGCATTCCTACCTCTCCACATCCTCTCCTCTGACTTTTAATAGCAGCCAGTCTAATAGATGTGAAATGATATCTCATTGTAGTTTTGATTTGCATTTCCCTAATCACTAGTGATGTTGAACATTTTTTCATGTGCTTCTTTGTTATTTGTATTTCCTCCTTGGACAATTGTCTTTTCAAGTCTCTTGCCCATTTTTAAATTAGGTAGTTTGTCTTTGTATTGTTGAGTTTTAGATCTTTGTATAACATGGATATCAAACCCTTTTTGTATATGTGATTGCCAAATATTTTCTCCCATTGAGTCAGTAGCCTTTTCACTCTTTTGACAAAGTTCTTTGAGGTGCAAAAGTGTTGAATTTTGAGGCTGTCCCATTTTCTATTTCTTCTCCTGTTGCTCGTGCTTTGGTTGTAAGACTTAAGAAATTACCACCTATCACAAGATCCTGAAGATGTTTTCCTACATTTTCTTCTAGGAGTTTTATGGTTGTTGATTTTATATTTAAGTCCTGGATCCATTATGAGTTAATTTTTATATAAGGTGTGAGATAGAAGCCCCTTTCTTTCTTTTGGATATGGCTATCCAGTTCTCCCAACACCATTTGTTGAATAGACTATTCTGGCCCAGCTGGGAGAGATTGACTGCCTTGTCAAAAATCACTTGACTGTAGATGTGCAGGTCTATTTCTGAGTTCTTGATCTGGTTCCATTGGTCCATGTGTCTGTCTTTATGCCAGTACTATGCTGTTTTTACCACTATAGCTAAGTAATATGCTTTAAAGTCTGGAAATAAGAGTCCTCTAACTTTGTTCTTCTTTTTAAAGATCTTTTTGGTTATTTTGGGCCCCTTTCCCTTCCAAATACACTTGGTAATTGGTTTTTCCTCTTCTGCAAAAAAGGCTGTTGGGATTTTTATTTGGGATTGCATTGAATTTGTAATTCATTTTGGGTAGAATTGACATCTCAATGATATTTAGTCTTCCTATCCATGAACATAGAATTTCCTTCCATTTGTTTAAGTCTTCTTCAGTTTCTTTTAACAATGCTTTATAGTTTTCTGAATACAGTTCTGTGGCAGTTTGATGTAATTATGAATTCCAAAAATATAATTGAATCATGCTTGTAAACTGATCTGTTAATCTGGGCATGATTAGGTTAGGATTAGGGCATTGAGCCCCACCCCTTGGTGGGTGGAGAATTGAATATAAAAGGCAAGGCAAAGGACAGTTGAAGCAGTCTTTTGAGAAGAAGTTTTGATGTTGGAAAGAAGGCCCCAGGAGAAGAGAAGCAAGCCATTTGCCTGATCTTCTACAGCTGACCTTGTGGAGGAAACAGGAGCTAAGCCCAGAGAGAAACGCAGCCCCGGGAAGAGAGGAACCCCAGAAGCCTGAACCATTGCAAACGCCAGCAGCTGTCTTGCTCCAACACGTGCCAACAGACTGTGGTGAGAGAAGAAACTTAATGCTTTATGGCCTGGGATCTGTGGACTTCTACAGCAAATAAATACCCTTTATAAAGACCAACCTATTTTTGGTATTTTACATTAGCACCCCTTTGGCTGACTAATAAAGAATTTGGTACCGAGGAGTGGGAAAGTGCTTTTGCATATACCAAAATGTTGGAATGGTTTTATAAATGGGTAAGGGGTATTTTTTGGAGGAATTGTGAAATGCTCGATGGAAAAGGCCAAGATCACTTTGAAGAAACTGTTGATAGCAATATGGACGCTAAAGAGACTTTCTATGATGCCTTAGAAGTAAATGATGAAACTTTTATTGGAAACTGGAGGAAAGGCGACCCATATTTTAAAGTTGCAGAGAACTTAACAAGATTAACTCCTGGTGTTATATGGAAGACAGAATTTGAAAATGGCGAACCAGAGCATTTAGCTAAAGACCTTTCCAAGGTAAACTCGGAGAATGTGGCTTGGCTTCTCCTTGCAGCTTATAGCAAAATATTAGATGAGAGAAATACACTAAGGACTGAACTTTTGGGCACAAGGAAAACAGAAACTGATTCCGGAACTTCCAAGTTTCTGGTAATCAAATTCCCAGATGAAGATGCCCTATTTGAAGACTTTACTAAACTTGGAATTCGTAACTCAGAATTGAAGAGCAGTTATCTAGGAAAGACTTGTGGAAAGTCTTACTGTCTGATGGCTTGGACCCCTGCTTCCTGCATGCTAAACCAACAAAGTTTTTGAGAGAGCTGTATGAACAAAACCACTGTCAGCTTGGACAAAAGAGGACATGGAAAGGAGAGATTGAAGGAGAATCAGCTTTAAGAAGAAAACCGTGGAAGCAGAGATCTGGACTTAAGACATCTCCTTGGGCCAAGAGAGGAGCCCCACCCATGTGTACAGAGAAGGTGAGTTTTCCCCTGGAGTTGAAGAGGGTGCATGTTCCTACCTGATGTTCTGAGAAAACTTTGATGCCCCATGGTACAGAGAGGGTGAGTTTTCCCCAGCAGTTGAAGAGGGTGGATGTCCCCACCTGATGTTCAGGAAGAGTTTTGTCACCCCAGGGTGCAGGGAGGTTGGAGCACATTCCTCAAAGATTAGGGTGGTTAAGGTCAACACCCCACTGGTCTGAGAGGGGTGTACCTGTCCCCCATGGATTAGGGAAGGTCAGGTGGTCAACCCATTGCTCTGAGAGGGTTGAGCCTGTATGCCAAAGGTTAGGGAAGGCCAGGTGGTCAACTCGTTGCTCTGAGAGAGTTGAGCCTGTATGCCAAAGGTTAGGGGGAATGTTGTCATCACCTCAGTGTACTAAGGGGGCTAAGTCTCTAACCCAAAGATTGGGTAAGGTGTGGCAATCACCCCAACACTCTTGGAGGGTGAGGTCTGGAGCTTGGTTGACACCCAGATGCTTGATGAGGGTGCAACCAAGAAAATGGCCCTTGGGCAGGCCTGTGGAAAGGGTGGGTTCCCACGTGGCCCCAAGGAAAAGAAACCATCATCTTAAGAATGACTCTCAGACTTTAAAATCGAATGGAGGATGCCCTGCAAGTTTACTGAACTGTAGAGGATCCATGACTCATGTTTAACATCCCAATTTCTCCTTATGATATTGAAAATGTTTATCTTTTGTCTTTCCATTTGTATATTGGAAGCACTTAAATGGTTTTGTAAGATTCAGAGGTCTATAGCAGATGGGACTTTGCCTGAAGACAAACTGTATTTCTTTAAAATGATTTTGATATGATTTTGTACTTGGATTGTTACTGATTTAAGTTTTTTTTTTAAATATTGTAATGTATTTTTGGAATTCAGAGGGTGGAATGTGGCAGTTTGATGTAATTATAAATTCCAAAAATATAATTGAATCATGCTTGTAAACTGATCTGTTAATCTGGGCATGATTAGGTTAGGATTAGGGCGTTGAGCCCTACCCCTTGGTGGGTGGGGAATCGAATATAAAAGGCAAGGCAAAGGACAGTTGAAGCAGTCTTTTGAGAAGCAGTTTTGATGCTGGAAAGAAGGCCCCAGGAGAAGAGAAGCAAGCTGTTCACCTGATCGTCTACAGCTGACCTTGTGGAGGAAACAGGAGCTAAGCCTGGAGAGAAACGCAGCCCTGGGAAGAGAGGAACCCCAGAAGACTGAACCCTGGCAAACGCCTGCAGCTGTCTTGCTCTAACACGTGGAAATGGAGTGTGGTGAGAGAAGAAACTTAATGCTTTATGGCCTGGGATCTGTGGACTTCTACCCCAAATAAATCCCCTTTATAAAGACTAACCCATTTTTGGTATTTTACATTAGCACCCCTTTGGCTGACTAATACACCACCTCATCTACTTTGTCTAGTTTTTTTTGTATACAGTTGTTCATAGTATCCTCTTATGATCTCTCTTATTCCTGTGGGTCAGCGATATGTCCCCCCGCCCCCCATTTCTGATTTTATTTATTTGTGCCTTTTATCTTTTTTCCTTGTCAGTCTAGCTAAGGGTTTGTTGATTTTGTTGATCTTCTCAAAGAATCAAATTTTGGTTTGTTGATTCTCTCTATTGTTTTTGTTGTTGTTTTCAATTTCATTTATTTCTTCTCTGATCTTTACTATTTCTTTCCTTCAGCTTGGTTTGGGATTAGTTTGTTGTTCTTTTTCTAGTTCCTCCAACTGTGCAGTTAGATCTTCAATTTTAGCTCTTTCTTCTTTTTTAATATAAGCATTAAGGGCTATAAATTTCCTTCTCAGCACTGTCTTTGCAGTGTACCATATGTTTTGATATGTTGTGTTCTTATTTTCATTAGTCTCAAAATATTTGCTGAATTCTCTTGCAATTTCTTTTTTGACTCACTGATTATTTAAGAGTGTGTTGTTTAATCTCTGAATATTTATGAATTTTCTCTTTTCACATCCATGATTAATTTCCAACTTCATTCCATTATGATCAGAGAAAGTGTTTTGTATAATTTCAATTTTTTAAAATTTATTGAGACTTGTCTTGTGACCCAACATATGGTCTATCTTGGAGAAGGATACATGAGCACTTAAAAAGAATGCATTGGTGTGCAATGCTCTATAGATATCTGTTAGACCTAGTTCATTTATCATATTATCAACTTTTCTGTTTCATTACTTATCCTCTGTCCAGATGTTCTATCCAATACTGAGAGTTGTATATTAAAGTCTCTAACTATTACTGCCGAGACATCTATTTCTCCCTTAGTTTTGTCAGTGTGTGCCTCATGTATTTTGGTGTACTCAGGTTAGGTATATAAATACTTAATATAGTTATTTCTTCTTGGTGAATTGCCCCTTTTATTAACATATAATGACATTCTTCACCCCTTATAACAGTTTTGTATTTAAAATCTATTTTGTCCAATATTAGTATTGCTACTCCAGCTCCTTTTTGGTTACTATTTGCACAGAGTATCTTCCATGCTTTCACTTTTAACCTGGTTGTGTCCTTATCTGGGGTGGGTCTCTTGTATACAACAAAGAGATAGTTCATTTTAAAAAAATTCATTTTCAATCATTCTATGTCTTTTGATTGGGGTGTTCCAAGCCATTAATATTTGATGTTATTACTGTAACAGCATTACTATTTTGTCCTTTGACTCTCTATTTCATATCATTATATTGTCTATCTTCTTACCCTTGAATTTACCCTTCTTAAAAATTTTCATTTCTACGCTCTTCTCCAAATCTCTTGCCCTTATATTTTCCTTTGAAGCTCCAACACCTCCTTTAGTGTCTCTTTCAAATCTGATCTTTTGGTAACATATTTTATCAGTTTTTTTGTCTGTGAAGACTTTGAACTCACCCTCATTTTTGAAGATCAGTTTTGCTGGATACAGAATTCTTGGCTGACAGTTTTTCTCTCTCTCTGTTTTTTTTTTTTTTTTAACTTTTTTTTTAATTTTTAAAAAGATACTTAGATTACATAAATGTTACACAAAAAATATAGGGATTCCCATATGCTCCACTCCCCACACTTCCCATACCTTCCCACATAAACAACATCCTTCATTAGTGTGGCACATTCATTGCAATTGATAAATGCATCCTGGGGCATTGCCACTGAGCATGGACCATAGTTCACATTGTAGTTTACACTCTCTCCCATACAATTCCGCAGGTTATGGGAAGATATAAAATGACCTATATCTGTCATTGCAATGTCATTCAGGACTATGCCCAAGTCCTGAAAAAGCCCCCATATTACACTTGTTTTTCCCTCTCCCTGACCCCAGACCCTCCAGTGGCCACTGCCTCCACATCAATGTTGTAATTTCTTCCATTGATAGAATCACAATAAGTCTATAGTAGAATACCAGTAAGTCCACTCTAGTACATATTTCATCCCCCAATCCTGATGGTTCTGGAATGGTGATGTCCACTCCACCTCTGATTGAGAGGGGGCTTCGATGGGATTCTCTTGCTTGCAGTTGTTGGCTCTCTCATTTCCTTGGTATGGTGGTTGACAATCCTCCTAACTAAAACTAACTCCCTGTTAGTTTTCTTAGGTGAGTTTAATGAACTGGAGAGTAGGTGTTGCAGCTCTGCTGAGGCTCAGGGCCTAGGTGGCACATGGACAGCCACAAGATTCAAGTCTTTTGGATGTAAACCTACCAACTCCAACACCAAGTATAGGTTTAAATAGAAGAGACAGATGAACCATGTGTAGGGAAGCCATAACTGAGTCCAACACTGTCACTCTCAGGAGTACAAACTTCAACAAAGGACCAACTGGCAAGGCACCAAACTCTGGAGCTATCTGCCCTGACCATAGGACCTGGGTGTCTCCAGAGCCCTCAGGAGCCCCACTATTTGGATTAGTATCCACTTTGGAAGTCTATGAGGTCTTGCTGAGATGTGCTTAAGCGTTACCTCTGGGATGACCTCCCAACTCACTTTGAAGTCTCTTAGCCATATAAACTCATTTGTCTTTACTTTTCCCCCTTTTATTTGAGGTGCTTTTCCAGTCGCATTGTTAGGTGGTGCTTGGTAGTAATCCCTTGGTGCCAGGAAGGCTCATCCCCTGGAGTCATGTCCCACACTGGGGGGAAGTTAATGTATTTATATGCTGAGTTTGGCTTAGAGATAGGCCACATTTGAGCAACAAGGAGGCTCTCAGGAGGCAACTCTTAGGCACCCCACAACACTAGGCTAAGTTTCAATTTCAAGAGCAAAGGCTCACAAGCATAGTCATCAATATCAAGGGCCATCAATGGACCATCCTCCTTCACCAGTCATTGCCCCTGCACTTGGGGGACTGTTGCTGCTCTATTAGAGAATGTGGCAGAGCTCTCTATGATGGGAATTAAATATTCTCTCAGTTATTGTGTGAATCTCCACCCACTGTGACAATTCCCTGTGAACATGTGAACACTTTTTTATACCTTATATGTATGACCAGGTGAACTTCTTCCTATGTAACCCCCATCACTAATACCTCACACCAATGATCCTCCCCTGCCCCAGTTGTAACCTTTCTGTGATCCAAAGGTTCTTCAAAAATGAAGCCAATAAAATAGTCAAATACAATTAATAGGAAAATGAAATATTAATGATAGGTTTAAATATAAGAAATAAAATGCATAATTAAAAAAAACCTAAAAATTATATACAGTTAAAAGATTGGGATATTAAAAATAATGAAAAATATTAAAAAAATATTTTTTGACATTTTGCCTTTCATCACTGTAATATCTGTTGTCCTATATGTAGAGTGACATTTTCTTCCATTTATTCCCTCGTGTCTTACTTTTTTCATTTTGCTTTCAAAGAAGTTTTAGGTCACAGAAAGGTCACTTACAGAATACAGGGAACTCCCATATACCCAACATCGTCCCCCTTTTCCCCCTTCCCGTATTAATACCTTTTTATATGTGGATGGTACCTTTGTTACAACTGATATACAAGGAGTGAAACATAGCTATTAATCATGGTCAATGGTTTACATTATGATTTACATTTTAGATTGTACACTTTTATAAATTTTGATGAGATTTAACATGGCCCGTGTCCATCATTGCAAGATCATGTAGAACACTTCCATTGCCTACTAAATACCCTCTGTTCCATATATTCTATTCCTCCCTCCCCCTCCCCTCCTGGCCCACAGCAACCCCCCGGCTTCACTCCTTGGATGAAAATATTCCTAATTACTTGCAACAACACTGAGGTCTTGACACACTGGTTTGTCTTCCCCTATTAGGAACCACCCATGCTCTCGAGAGACTCCTGGCCCTCTGTTTGTGAACATACCGGTCCTCCCCAGGATGGTAGTCCAACTCCTTCCCATTCATTATGTAGGTCTTTGCCCACTGATACAACAAATTATGACAAAATGATTACTCACACACTCTGTAGAAGCCTGCTCCAGGTGCGCCCTGTCTCGAATGCCCCCCCCATCCAACACCCTAAACCAATAACCCTTCTTTGTCATATTGCCATAAGAGCATTTCCAACTTTGTACTTTCAACCACATATCCACCAATCCCCAGTGTTCACCTGGTCCCTCCCCCAACCCTCCCCCCATTTCCATGGACCTTCCAACCCACACTCCCCAATCTACCCACCTGTCAAACCTGCACTGCCCAACCCAATAGTATCATTACCCTCTTGTCAATATCCCTTCAGTGCCCAACTACATACTTTTACCTTATCATAGATTATGTCCATATAGGCATTGGCTCTCACACTTCTTCTCCCTTTCTATTTCCTGTAAACCTATATTCCAGATAATAGCTCTCTGAGTCTGCTTGATTTGTTAATTCATATCAGTGAGGTCATGTAATATTTTTCCTTCAATGCCTAGCTTGCTTCACTCAAAATAAGGTCCTCAAGATTCATCCATGTTACCCTGTGTGTTAGAACTTTATTCCTTCATACAGATGAGTAATATTCCTTTGTATGTATATACCACATTTTGTTTATCTATTCATCTGTTGATGGGTACCTGGGTTGATTCCAACATTTGGCAATGGTGAATAATGCCGCTATGAACATTGTTGTGCATATATCTGTACATGTCCTTGCTTTCAATTCTTCTGGGTATATACCCAGCAGTGGAATTCCTGGATCATATGGCAGTTCTATAGTTAGTTTTTTGAGGAACTGCCAAACTGTCCTCCACAATGCTTGGACCATTCTACATTCTCACCAGCAGTGGATGAGGGTTCCCATTCCTCCACATCCTCTCCAACACTTGTAGTCTTCTGTTTTTTTGATAGCCACCAGTCTAATGGGCATAAGATGGTATCTCATTGTGGTTTTGATTTGCATTTCCCCAATAGCTAGTGATGTTGAACATTTTTTCATGTGCTTTTTTCGCCATTTGTATTTCTTCCTTGGAGAAGTGTCTTTTCAAGTCACTTGCCCATTTTTTTTTTTCACTTGCCCATTTTTTAAATGGATTGTTTGTCTTTTTATTTTTGAAGTGTAGGATTTCTTTTTATATGCAGGATATTAGGCTCCTATCAGATTTATGGTTGCCAAATATTTTCTCCCATTGGTGTGAAACCATTTCTTATTACAAGGTCCTGTAGATGCTTCCATACATTATCTTCCAAAGTGTTTATAGTCTTGGCTCCTATAGTTAGATCTTTGATCCATCTTGAGTCGATTTTTGTATAAGGTGTGAGATAGCATTCCTCTCTCATTCTTTTGGATATGGATATCCAGTTCTTCAAGCACCATTTGTTGAAGAGGCCATTCTCTCCCAGTTGAATGGGCTTGGTGGCCTTGTTAAATATCAGCTGACTGTATATGCAAGGATCTGTTTCAGAACTCTCAATTCAGTTTCATTGGTCGGTATGTCTATCCTTGTGCCAATACCATGCAGTTTTGACCACTGTAGCTTTGTAGTATGCTTTAAAGTCAGGCAGTGTGATTCCTCCAATTTCATTTTTCTTTTCCAATATGTCTTTGGCTATTTAGGGCCTCTTGCCCTTCCAAATAAATTTCATAGTTAGTTTTTCCAATTCAGTAAAAAATGCTGTGTTGATTTTTATTGGGATTGCATTAAAGCTGTAGATTAGTTTTGGTAAGATAGACATCTTAATGATGTTTAGTTTTCCTATCAATGAACAGTGAATATTCTTCCATTTATTTAAGTCTTCTTTGATTTCCTTTAACAGTGTTTTTCTCTCAGTACCTTAAATACATCACACCATTTTCTTCTCACCTCCATTGTTTCTGATGAGAGGTTGGCACTTAATCTTATAGCATTTCCATGTATTTGATGCTTTGTTTTTCTCTTACTGCTTTCAGCATCCTCTCTTTATCTCTGATATTTGTCATTCTGAATAATAGGTGTCTCGTGGTAAGTCTATTCAGATTTATTCTCTTTGTGGTGCATTGTTCTCGGATATTGATATTTATATCTTTCATAAGGGTTGGGAAGTTTTCAGTCATTATTTTCTCAAATATTCTTTCTGCCTGTTTTCCATTCCCTTCTTCTTCTGGGACACTGAAAATGCAAATGTTTGTACATTTTGCATTGTTATTCAATTCCCTGTGACTCTGTTCCATTTTTTCTCTTCTCTTCTCTTTCTGTTGTCCTGTGTTTTCCAGCTCAGATGTTCTGTCTTCAAAATCACTAATTCTTTGAACTACACAAATCTGCTCTTATGTGCCTCTAATGTATTTTTAATCTCATTCATCTTGTCTTTCATTCCCATAAAGTCTGTTACTGTTTTTTGCAGACTTTCAAAGTGTTCTTTATGCTCACCCAGTGTCTTCTTAATATCCTTTATTTTTTAAGTCATATTTTCTTTAAAATCCTTGAATTGATTTAGGGAGAGTTGTGTGATTGTTACTGATTAATTGTTCTAAATTATATATCTTTTCAGAATATTTGTTTTTTTTCCCCTTTGGCTGGGACATTTCTTCCTGTTTTCCTAGTATGACTTGAAATTTTTTGCTGGTGTCTAGGCATCTGAATATGCTGGTGAATTCATTTTGATAGCCAATTTCTCTCTCATGCCTATTATTATTTTTTCACAGCTCTTCTTTGATATTTGGTTAAACTTATTCTAAGTCTTTAAAATTGCTTAAGTTATCAAAATTGGACCAGGGACTCACTAATGGGATGCAGATTTTCTCCCATAGGTTAAGATACAGAGAAAACTGAGTTTTTGTCCATGCAATTTCCAGACTTGCCAGAAGATGGCGATCATCAGCACACCTTTCCACAGAGATGTTTCTGTCTTGGCTTTCCTGTGTTCCCATGTTGAATCTAGCCGAGATTCAAAGCAAGCTCTGCTGGCTGAATTCACTGAAGAAAAGCTCCCCACTCCTCTCCCTTTTCCTTGAAACAGCTGACATGGAGAAAAATACCCGTTTCTCTCTCAGCCAGCTGCAGTTAACCAGGGGTTTTAACCCAGCTTAATATATTGGGAGTGGGAGAGGGGAGCCCTCCCAGCCACTGCAGAGGCTTGGTAATTCACGTTTGTTGTTTTGGGTTCTTCATTTCTCTGTCACTCACTGTCCTGGGTGTTGTGTAACACTGTGCTGGTCTGCTGACCCCCAAAGCAGGTTTCTCAGACAGATTTTGGCTCTTTCTATGTTGTTTTTGTGAGAGCATTGAGCCCTGCCTGTTAGTCCAATGCCATCTTCCCAGAATACTCCCAGGGATTCATTTTTAAAAACAACTTCACTGAAGTGTAATTTATATACCATCAAATTTATTTATTGCAGTAATACATTCAATGATTTTTACTAAATTTACCAAGTTAGGAAACCATTACTGTAATGTAGTTATATCTAGATTTCCATCACCACAATAAGATCCCTCATATCTAGTAGTAATTTGATTTTTCATCAGGGCAGGATAATTTGAATGCCCATAATTCACAAAGAGATACACTTTCCTTTAATTCTTTTCTTTAGTCTGCCCTAGTGATTTTCAAATCCAGTGTATATTGTAGTTGTTAAATAACATATGGATTTCTTTGTGGGTATTTTAGAATATTTTTAAGAGTAGGTTTTACTATATTTTATTTTTGCCTCATATGAAACATGCTCTTATGCATGAATAATTTCAACTTTGATGTCTTCTTTAATCCAATAGTTATTAAGGAAATATTTATTAGTTATCCAAATGGCTGAACTTTTTGTTCAGCTATTCAAACAATTGTTGTCAGTTTATAATCTTATTGCATTTTATAAAAAGAAATACATGGTGTGTAAAAGTTTTTATTTGAGGTATTTAGTGTAAAAGAAATTAAGCCAAGTAAATGATCAGTGTTTAAAAATGTTTTATGGACAGTTGGAAAAGATTATGTTAGATTTAATATATAATATATTTAATTGCATTATTAAACATCATCCATATCTTTGCTTATATTTTTCTATAGATCTGTCAATAGCCAAGATAAGTATATTTTCAACTATAATTCTGTTTCAGTGCATTTCTCACTAAAAGTTTCAGAGTTTTTTCTTAATTTATTTTGATGCTGTATCATCAGGTACACAAAGATTCATGACTACCTCGTACTAGTTTATTATGACTGCATTTTGGATTATAGCTTCAATCAACATAAAATTACATATCTCATGACTTTCCTATCAAAACTGTCACTCCAGTTATATATAAATCATATTTGAATACAATACATTAATCCATTCATTTTTAAATTGTCTATATTTTATTTTCACTGTGTTTCTTTTTTTTTTTTCATTGTGTTTCTTATAAGCAACATATAGAGTTAATTTTAAATTAAAAATAGGTCTTGGGAGTGGATGTGGCTCAAGTGATTGAATGCCTGCCTCCCACATGGGAGGTCATGGTACTTCCTGAAAAAAAAAAACAAAAATAAACAACAAAGAAAAAACAAATGAAAAAACCAACTCAGGAAAGCTAGTGTGGCTCAGTGGTTGAGCTCTGGCTTCCCACATACAAGGTCCCAGGTTCAATCCCCAGTCCCCAATACCTAAACAACAACAACAACAACAACAGCAACAAAAAAACATACAAGTAAGTCTGGACATCTGTTACTATAAGCACATAAAGAACATCCTCATACTTTATAACTGCTGTAGAGTATTCTATTACCTGGTGTATGATCACTCATTTAATCACTTCCTTATGTATAAATATTTCAATTATTTCCAGTCTATACCTTTGGTAATTACAAATATGTGATGAACACTGTTGTATGTATAACTTTGTGTATGTTCAGTTCAGTCTATAGGATTAATTCTAAGAAATAAAATTGATGGACCAAAGAGTGCATGCAATTTAATTTACTGACATTGCCAAAGTATCCATGAAAATTTTACATTGGGTATGGCAATTATGATAGATCTAAATGGTTTAACTTTTTTTCTTCCAAAAGAATAGCCAGTTTTTCCAAAATCATTTACTAAATGATCCATCTTTTTTTGGTAAAATGTTTATTTAATCTCACAATATATTTCCCTATAAACTGAATGAACTACTATTTTCTTCCAGTATCATGGTGAGGTATCATGTTTTTTTTTTTTAAACATTATTTTAGCCTTATTATGTATTTTAAGATATACTATATCTGAGTTTGAATTTTGATTCACACCTCAGCTATAAACACATAGCAATGACAGATAAAATATAAAAAGGGAAAACAAAAACCATATGGCTATGTCAAAAATATGATACATATTTTGGTTAACCAGAATTGGAACAGAAAAACAAAACAGTGAGTGTGCCTAAAGCTGCCAAACTGTTGTTCTCTGAATCACGAATTGTGAAATATTGGTCAAGTTCTTGAATCTGTGTAGTAAAAAAAGATAGAATTAGTCCACACAAAATGAGGAACTTGGGGCAAGTTTACTACTACCTGAAGTGAGGATCTAGAGTATACCACTGTCAAACCTAGTTTTAGAAGTAGGAAAAACAAAGACAAACTGTGGAAAACTTCTGTGTGGGGCAATGACTTTTAGAAAATTGCAAACATAGGGAAACAAGAGAATTCAGAAATAGCTTCAGACCAGGAATTGTTTCCATCTTCCAATAGCTATATGACTGGATCTGTATATCACCAATATCCCAACATTTAAAAAACTTTCTTTTTATAAAATAGTTATAGTTTAGAGCCTGGGAGTTTGTTTGGAAACAGACAAATAGATATTATAAAGAGAGAGATAAGCACAGAGACAGAGAGAGAAAGAAGTAATCACTGATCCTCAAATACCATGCAAACACACAAATAAAACCTCACACTGGAAAAGATACTATAATTTAAAATTCTGAGAAACATAAGGAAGCACTTCTGGAATGATGGAGTAAGGACCCCTGAAAATCCACTCCTCCATGAAAACATTGTGAACACTGACAAAAATGGTCACAGTCAACACTGGATATTAGCCAAATACTTAAAACAATCAAAGGGGCATATTCTAGAAAAGTGCTGGATGTTTGTAAGATCAGTGGACTTTGCAGCATTTTAACTTATTCTATTCCAGTTTCCCTTTCCTGAGCTCTGCAGTAGGCTTGAAAACCAAGAGCCTCACCATCACTGTAGCTTTGAAAACCAGCAGCCTAGCAGCCTCTGGAGGGGAAAGAGTGGGATTAAAACTCTCCCCAAAAGTCCCCTAACCTGAGAATTGTTGTTATCTGGCCTGTCTGTGCCTTCCCCAAAGAAATATTTTCAGGTGTTTTCAGCAGGGAAAAATCCTATTACAAGGGTATTTATTGAAAACAATTGGTGGTAAAAGTTTGATATGACAGCTGCCTGAAGCAACAATAAAAACTGGCAGCAAATAAGAGGCTGGCCAAAAACTTAAAAGCAAAATCCCAGGCATGAAATGTCCATAAGGGTTTCAAAAATCTCTGACAGTTCTGTGGATCTAGAAGTACACATACAAGTGCAGGTCTATGCATGCAACCATGAAAGACTAGGAAAGTATGAATCTCTCATCTCTGGCTGTCCTTGAGATCTTATACAAGCAGAGGTGAAGGCTATAGTGAAGCATTTAAAGTGTGCCCCAATACACACACAAAGCTTCTTGGAAAAGGCTAGGAGACTTATTATTTCAGGCATTTAAAAAAATCTCTGTTGAAACATTAGCTGCCCACTAAGCTAACTGAGCAAAGACTTCAGTGGCTGCACGTAATAGAGAATATAGACTTTGAGCAATTAAACCAGAAAAGTCACTAATAATACAAACAGTAATAAAAACAACACACACAACACAACAACAAACAAAATCTGGGGAGGAGTGGATCTGATTTCCAGAGTTTACATTATACTCTTTAAAATGTCCAGTTTTCAATTTAAAAGAATGCAAGAAACACAAAGAACAGAGAAGCATGACTCATAAACAAAAAAAAAAGTAAACAGAAACTGTTCCTAAGTAAGCTCAGACATTGGATTTATTAGACAAAGAACTTAACTCAGCTATTATAAATACACCCAAAGAAATAAAGGAAATTATGTCTAAAAAATTAAAGTATGAGAATGATGTCTCACTAAATTGAGAATATCAGTAGAAAGATAGAAATTACAAAAAAGAACCAAATAGAAACAGAAATTCTAGAAGTGAAAAGTACAATAACCAAAATGAAAAATATACTAGGGGAGCTCTACTGCATAATTGAGCAGGAAGCATAAAAAAATCAGTATACTTGAAGATAGGTCAATTGATGTTATCCTGTTTGAAGAACAGAAAGAATAATGGACGAAGACAAATGAACAGAGCCTTAGAGACCTGTGGGACACCACCAAATGTACCAACATGTGCAGAAAAGGAGGAGAGAGAGAAAGGGAAAGAATTCATATTTGAAGAAATAATGGCCAAAAAAAAAAAAAAAATCCCAAATTTCATTAAAAGCATTAACCTACACACTCAAGAATCTCAATGAACTCCAAAGCAATCTACACCTCTACACATCATAGTCAAATTTTCAAAAAAAAAAAAAAGCAAAGAGAAAATTTTGAAAGCAATAAGAGAAAAGCAACTCATCAAATACAAGAGCTCCTCAATTAGGTTAACAACTGACTTCTCATCAGAAACTGTGGAAGCCAGAGAGCAGTTGGGTGACATATTCAGAGTGCTGAAATAAAAAACTGCAACCAAAAATACTATATTCAGCAAAACTATACTTAAGAATGAAGAAAAATTAAGACATTCTCAGATAAACAAAATAAGAGAATTCTTTGCTACCAGACCTTCCCTATAAGAAACACTATAAAGGAAGCCCTTAAAGATGAAATGAAAAGACAATAGACATTAGATTACATCCACATGAAAAAATGAAGAACATTGTTCAAGGTAACTATATAGGTAAATATAAAATATAGTATAAATGCATTTTGTCTGTAAGTCCTTTATTCTATCTAATTTAAAAGACAATTGCGTAAAGCAAAATAATATAATACTCTGTTAATGGGCTTATCATGTATAATTATATAATTTGAATAAATTATCACAAAGAGGGAAGGAAATAAGAGTATATTGGTAAGGTTTTGTTTTTTTTTTAATGTTATTGAAACAAAATTGGTATAAATCTAAATGAGATTGTTTAGGATAGTTGGAAATTTTAATTTCAAGGGTAACTGCTATGAAAACAAATTAAAAATATATACAGTAAGAGATAATTAGGCAATGTAAATGATATGCTAAAAATTATTTATTTAACACACAAGATGATGATAATGGAGGGGTAGAGAAACAAAAAAAGACATAAGATTATAAAAAAGAAACCACAAAATGGCAGGCTTAAATCTCATCTTATCAGTAATTACATTGAAATTTAAGAGGAATGAATGTTCCAATTACAATAAGGAGATTGGAAAACTCTATTAAGGAAAAGACACTCTAACAATATGCTAGTTACAAGCAACATACTTTAGATTCAGTGACACAAATAGATTAACATTAAAAGCATGGAAAAAATGAGCCATGTAAAAAGTAACCAAAAGGAAGAAGGTTGGCTATAACAATCTCAGAAAAAAAGTAAACTTTAAGAAAAAATTTTTATTAGAATAAAATAAAGATATTTTATAGTGATAAAAGTTCTATCAGGAAGACATAGCAATTATAAGCATACATACACCTAATAATAGAATTTCAAAATACATGGAACAAAAAACTGATAAAGTTGAAGAGAAATAGACAATTCAACCATAATAAGTGGGGGCTTCAACACTCTATGTTTTAGTTTGCTAGGGTACTGGAAGCAGATATCATGAAATGCGCTGGCTTTCACAATGGGAATTTATTAGCTTACAAACTTACAGAGTTGAGGCCATGAAAATAACCAAATCAAGGCATCATCAAGATAATGCTTTCTTCCTGAAGACTGGCTACCAGCCATCCTGGACTCTTCTGTCACATGGCAAGGCACATGGTGGCATCTGCTGGTTCCTCACTTCTCTTCTGGGTTTCATTGCATTTAGCTTCTTGCTTCTGTGACTTCTCTCTATGTATTCATTCCATTTATAGAAGACTCCAGTAAGAAGACTAAGACCAAACCTTGCCAGGCCTTAAGAGAGTAACCCCAGGAAAACCTACTTACAATAGGTTTACACTCACAGGGACAAATTAAATTTAAGAACATGATTTTCTGGAGTACATACATTTCCAAAGCACCACACTATACATTCAACAATAGATATAAAAACTAGTCAGAATATCAATAAACATTACAATAAACCAATTAGGCCTTATACCTAACAACAGCAGATTGTGTATTCTTTTCAAGTGGATCATTCTACAGCTTATGCCATATATTAAGCCATAAAACTAGCCTCAATAAATTAAAAAATAAGTTGAAATCCTATAAAATGTGTTCTTTAGCCACAATGGAATTCAATTAGAAATCTACAACAGAAGAAAATTTGGAAATTTACAAGTAATTAAACAACACACTCCTGAGTAACCAATAGGCCAAAGAAGAAGTCATAAGGGAGATTAGAAAATACTTTGAAATAATATAAACACAATATACCAAAACCTAAGGGTACAGTTAAGGCTCTGCTTAATGGAGAATTTATAATTGTAAACACCTATATTAAAAAGGAATAAAGGTATTAAACCAGTAACCTAATTGTCTATCTAAAAAAACTAGAAAAAGGAGAGGAAACTAAACCAAAAGAAAGCAGAAGAAAGGAAATAATAAAGACTAGAGTGGCATAAGTGAAATAGAGAAGAGAAAAATAATAGAGAAAATCAATGACACCAAAAGATGTTTCTTTGAAAAGATCAAATTGAAAAGCCTTTAGCTAGAATAAAAAGAAAAAAAGAGATTAAAATTACTAAAACCAGAAATGAAAGAGGGGATATCCCTACAGCCTTTACTGAAATAAATCTAGGTGAAGTGGAAAATTTCCAAGAAATACAGAAATAGAAAATCTGAATACAACTATAACAAGTAACAAGATTGAATTATAACCAAAATGCTTCTGAACAAAGGGCCAAAGCCCAGATATATTCACTGGTGAATTCTACCCAATGTTTAAAGAAGAACTAACATCTATACTTTACCAACACATCCAAAAAATCAAAAAGAATAATCGGAAGTGGAGGAAGCCTTCATAACTATACAATACTGTATTATACTGTGCTATTCTATATTATGCTATAATATACTCTACTCTACTAGGAGGTTAGTATTACTCTGATTGCAAAATCAGACAAAGGCATCACAAGAAAAAACTATTGACCTATATCCCTTATCAATATAGACACAAAAATTCTCAAGAAATCCTGGCTAACCAATTTCAGATACATATATGCATGATTCTACACCATGACCAAGTGAGATTTATTTCAGGAAAGTAAGATTGATTTAACTACAAAAATCAGTGTATGTAATACACCATTTAATAGAATTAAAGGACAAAACCACATTATTATCTCAATAGATGCAGAAAAACTTCCTTTACCTCTATAATATATAAGGAATCCATATAGTTGAAACAAACAACCAATTCTAAAAATATGCAAAGGATATGAATATGCATTTCTCCAAAGAAGATATACAAATCACCAAAATGCACATGAAAACATGTTCATCACCACTGGTCATTAGGGAGAGGCAAATGAAAACCACAATGAAATGCCACTTCCCACTTACTAGGGTGTTTATAATTTTAAAAGGGGGAATTAAGTTTTGGCAAGGATGTGGAGAAATGGGAATCCTCTTATATTTCTGGTAGGAATGTAAAATATACATCCAGTGTGAAAAACAATCCAGTGATTATTCCAAAAGTTAAACAGAATTTCCATATGATCTGACAATTTTGCTTAGTCAAAGAAGTTGAAAACAGGTACTCAAACAAATACATGTACACACACGCTTATATCAGCATTATTCACAACAGCCAAAAGGTAAAAATATCCATCAACAGATCAGTGGATAAACAAGCTGGTATATCCATACACTGGAATATTATTTGACTATTAAAAGGAATGGCATACTGATACCTGCTACAACATGATGAACATGGAAAATATTATTCTAAATGAAAGAAGCCAGACACAAAAAGCCACATATTGTATGATTCATTTATATTTCATTTATATTTCAAATCCATATAGACAGAAAACAGATTAGTGGTTGCTAGAAACTGAGGATGAGGGAAATGAAGAGTGGGCTTTCCTTTTGGGGTAATGAAAATGTTCTGGAACTAGATAGTGGTGATGGCTTTTCAACATTATGATTGCATTAAAAGACATTGAACTGTACTCTTGAAAATGGATAAAATGGTAAATTTTATGTTATTTGAATTTTACTTCAATTTAAAAAGTAAGAAAATATTGGGAAAGGTTTAAAAGGTGGAACAAATTAAATTATAAACTAAAAGGGTAGAAATAAATCTAAATATTTTGAGAATTGTAAAACATGTAAATTGACTAAACCTGCTCATTTGGACTGGATTGGAAAGAAAATACAGATAAATGTTGGTTAAAGGAAACACTTAAGCACAAGGATATATCAAGGTTTTATTTGAAAGAAAAATGATGGAAAAAGATGAGTCAAGAAAATATAAATCAAAAGAAAACTTTTGCCTATACACTTCACAATTACTTGGCTATACAAAATAGACTTTCAGGCAAAAATCAACCTTTAGTTAAAGAAGGTCATTTATAATGACAGAAGATTTAATTTACCAAGAATAATAAACCAGTTAGATGTGCATCTACTAGACGTCCTAAAAAAAAAATAAAAGCAAAAATCGATAGTAATATAGGAAGAAACTGACAAATCCATCTTATGGGACTTTTTCAACACACCACTCTCAATTAAATCTTAACAAACTTGAATTAAAGGAAATGTAATGAACTGATCATTCAGCAATTACAGAACACATCATTCAAGAGCACACATAGAAAATTATAAAAATTTATCTTGTCTAATTAATCACATACTAGCAAGCCTAACAATTTCAAAAATAGGTATTGACCTGCTACTCTTACCTGCTACTTCCCTCGCAATTACATCTCAGTGTCTCTTCTAAACTCTGACATCCACTTATCACAAAACCATGCCTTTAAATCAGAAATCTCCTTACAATCAATTTAGTGCAAATATATAATGAGTTTAATCACAGGGTATTTAGAAAGATTAAAAACCCTCAGCCTGAGAGCAGTGACACGAACAGACATCTGCACACCGATGTTCATAGCCACATTATTCACCATTGCCAAAAGTTGGAAACAACCCAGGTGTCCATCAACAGATGAATGGATAAAGAAACTGTGGTCTATTCACACGATGGAATATTATGCAGCTGTAAGAAGAAATGAAGTCATAAAGCATATGGCAACATGGATGAACCTGGACGACATTATGTTGAGTGAAGCAAGCCAGACACAAAAAGACAAATACTATATGAATACATTACTATGAACCAAATATATTGTATAATATATTGTTTGATTAAAAAAAAAATTACATGTATCCATTACATTTAATTGAGAAATGTATATATTTATTCAACTGTGTTTACTTTTTAGTTTTTAATTGTCTATGTTTTCAATTACTAAATGTTCAAAATAAAGTAAAAAAAAAACAAAAAACCTCAGCCATCACTCAATATGTCCATCTTTAATACTGTAATAGGATTGTCACTATAGAATTCAAAATCCCACAGTATTATAAATCACTTAACCCCTGTTTGGTGCATGACTTTTATCATTTCCCTCTAGTAAGATGAGTCAGAGGAGATGGAATTTCTACAGTATGTTCCAAATTGCCATCCAGTATCTTACCTTAAAATTAAGGCAATGTACAATGAGGATAATTGTAGTAATTTTAATAACAGCAGCTACACTTATTAAATGCATCGTTTTTGCAAATGGTAATAATGATTAATATTTGTCTAGCACTAACTATGTCCCTGACAATATTCTAAGTGCTTCATGTGCATTATCTTATTTAATTATGCAAAACCTTATAAAGTAGGTATTATGTTTTTTCCTATTTTTACAGAAAAGAAATGGAAGCTCAGAAAATTCGTGAAACCTGCCAAGTTTACAAAGCTAATAAGCAACCTCACAGGGATTTATGCTCAGATGTCTTACTCCAGAGTCCAAGCTATTAACCTCTATGGAATATTATCTTTTCATATATCTCATTTTGCTTAACTTCTCATCATCTTCTTATTAATCTCATGTTACAGATAAGGAAAGTGAGGCACAGAGAGGTAAAGTAATTTTCCCAAGATCACAGAGCTAGTCACAGCAGAATAGGACTGGGAAGTCTGGTTTGCTGGATTCTCAAGCTTGTTCTCTTAAGCCCCCCACAAGTCTTTTTAGAATGGAGCCTTCATGGAAAAGTCTCTGTTTTCACTAGAAAGGAGTGCATGATTTCCAACAAAATTCTTGGCCCACAATTCGTACCTTACTCTTGTGCTTCTGTAGAAGTCTTTTGTTCCCAGTCATGAATCCAACTAATAATTCAAAGAACTTTTTGAAGAGAAAATCATAAATAATGAGGCAGACATACATAACTAAAACATTTTTTAACTTAAGATACATACAAGTACATCGATTTGCCAATCTTTTGATATAGGACCAAGGTCTTTTCTCTTAAAAGTAATTGGTAATTGGAGACTTTCTGGATTATCTTTCTTGCAAAACCATACCCTTAATACATTTGCTAGGCTTTCCAGATTAAAGTAAAACAGAAATTTGGAGACATTTATGAAAGACTGTAAATTCAAAATCCCACTCAATTTTGACAAATGTTTCCAAAACATTTGTAGTTGTCTGGCATATATACATATATAAATAATAGATACATGAATACATATATATATATATATATATTTATTTATTTGTGAAATATATGTAAACACACATATATATAAATATTTACATATCACTAAATATATTTATAATATATTATGAAGTATTACATAATTCTATATTATACTTTCCTATAATATATAATAATATAATATATAAATTAACACACATATATATTTGTTTTTATCAAAATTTTCCTAGGATTTTACTTAACTTTCACATTGGAAAACAACTTTAATTACTTTTACAAGCATATTTATATGGTTTGGGTTGATAAAATATGAAATAAAGTTATGTTAAGTAATTTGGGTAATAGATACAACTGCCACTAATAGGACGGAACAAATAAAAGTGCCAGCACTGCAGAAGAGCACACACTAGCTGCTGGACATCTGCTTTCTCTGGATATCAGTCAGGATGGTCTGCAAAGAGATCCTGTGTGGTAACTAAATGAAGATTGGTTATAAGGTTGTGCCCCATATGTTTAATAAAGGCATTGTCATTTCTTTCTGCTGATATGAATCTTGCCACCCTTTTCTGGGTCAAACCCCTTGCTAACAGTTTCTGTAATATGTTGTGCTTGAGGGCATCCTTAGAAGCTTTCAGAAGCTCCAAATATTGAAAACAATATTGTAAGAGAAACAATAGTGGGGTGATAGTAGCCCCAGATCTATTATTTCCAGCTCTGATTTATCCATATTTTTGCAGCCTTATTCAGTTGAATCAAGTTCATTTCATGGTGGTTCTGAAGCTTGCTGGCACATAGAATCAGTTGAGAGGCTTTAAAAAGTGTTGAAGCCTGGACCCTACCCCCAGAGAACTTAATTCCATTGGCCTAGGTTGCAGCCCGGGTATCAGGATTTTTACAAGCACCTCCCACCCCACCCAGGTGATTCTAATGTGCAGCCAAATTCAGAAATCTCTGAGGTTGCCGTTAAGTCCAAACTAAGGACCTTAGAGACACTCTCCACCTCATTGTCTCCAGGAGACTTCCATTTTAAAGACCTTTTGAGTCTCACTGCATTTTAAGGTCCTTTCAGGAATTAGCACCTGTTTTGACCTGGATGGGAGGGCATAGGTGGTAGAGGATTGTTTCTATCCATGCCTACCAGTTGTTGGGGAAAGTGTGGAATTATTCCACCAGTTTGTGGAAGATCCATCTAGGACTAATCTACATATGGGACATAGTCCTTGTCTGCTCTGTAGCAAATTCTCATCCCAATTTTTATCTTAGAATTGGCTCATGGACTATAGATAAAACCATCAATATTCTATAATCAGAGGAAAGCCCTGCATTTTATCACCATGCAAGGGAGACTAGCTGCTGAAGAGACTGCCTTTGGGTCCTGTTTGAGCCTTTGTCAGTGAGGAGCCTAACCTTGGGGAAATCTCTTCACCTTTCTGGAGTTAGACTGGATTTACTAATGATTTTCTAAACCTAAGTCCTATATTGCCTTGTGTTTTCATTGCTCATTATTGATTTCACTGGAGTAAAGACCACACCATCTACTTCCTTTGGAGGCACCCCTCCTCTGTTCTCAGGAAGTTTCTGGTCCATTCCTAGGTGAACAGCAAACATCACAGTCATCGTGGAAAAAGGCATATAGGGGTATTCACTGTAGGGTGCTGTCTTCCCAGAGAAGTTCGAGACTTCTCTCTGCTTCTTTTTCCATCACCATTTCTTTCCTTCTCCCCCAAGGAGGACTGCCCCAGGCCCCGGATGGGCCATCTTTTCTACACATAGAGGCTCATAGGTAAAAAAAATGCTGTTCCAGGCACCCAGGATTCTTGCCCCCTTTCTCCAGCACAGGCAGTAGTGCCCCTCGTCAAGCTGCCATGGTAAGATCTCAAACTCAATTTTGAGCCTTGAGGTAAAAATATATGCAGTAGGCTTCCTCTATATGGCAGCCAACCTCACTGTAGTTCTGTGTTGGTACTTGAGGCATAACTCTACCTTATGAAAAACTTAACATTACCTTATCTTACTTGATTGGTCCTTGTTAGTCCATAGTCTGCCCTCCAGCACCTTGCAAGAAAGGTGATTGGTTCAGGATTGGTTTCTAGTATTTCTGGGTTCCTTAGCTAAAATGACCTCTTAATTCAGCCTTGGTCACACCCTCGTGGATGAAATCTTCTGTTCCCTAGGCTGATGGGCAACGATGTGGACCTTGTCTCCACCAGGAGTTGCCACATCTTTTTTTCTCGCTATCATGTCTTCACAACCTTGCACATAGTAATTGCTTAGTACATATTTGCTGACTGAATTAATCATTCCATGTTGATGACAATAAAGTGAGGTTGTGAGAGCAACCTTGTAGCTGTCAGGTAAGTTTTACACCTGTTCCCTCACATGTGTAACAACTCTTGGTAGTGACCCATTTCTGGCCAGTTGACAAGTTAGTAGCAATTTGAGGGATTGCATTTGAAAGCCCAAAGAATCAACAGAGTTGGCATTTAGAGTTAAAACTAAGAACGTTTAAAGTATCTAAACAGGTTTTATTCAATAGTTACTCAGACATCTGGAAAAAGAAATATTTTAAATGATTTCTGCATATACATCGTGCATATTATATATATGAATTTTGAAATATCTGCTTTGTATTCTATATACAAATGGTTATTTTTATAAGCCAACGACACCTCAGCTATATCTCAGTTGCATATTGAATCACTGAGTGGGAGAGTCTTAAATTAATGTATTTCAGTTTATTTTTTTTTTAGTGCAATATTCAAATTTAGAATTGGGGCAAAGCCAAAAAGTGCAATAGCATATGCCTGCTGAACTTTCTTACACTAAGTCCTTGGCTTCCCACTTGCGAACCTATCTCCGCAGTAGTTTCTCCTCCACTCGCTTAACAGTGGCCTCATCTTCTCTCCATCCTCTGCCTCTCCCCCTTATAATCCTTAGACAGGAAATTATCTACTAAACTTTGTCATATTGAGGTTTAAATAGACAAAAAATAAAGCTTAATGTGATATGGATGCTCAGAGAGTTTTCATTTCAGCAGACAAGAAACTTTTAACCAAAGGAATAAAACTTTGTGGAATTTCCTAGGTCAGTTGGAAGCAATTAAAGGGAAAGATTGGTGAATTTGAGGGTCAACTTCCACATGTCTCTGAAATCCAACCTATAAGTAGATCAGGTCCACACTCTCTAGTTTTCAGCTGGTCCAACTTGGAAGTTGCCAATGGTACACCTTATCTAGGCTCTCCTCTTTGTAATCAGGTTTGTAGAGTTGTAACAGCCCAGACTTTAGAAGTGAGACAGTCTTGGGTTTGAATATGAGCTCGTACTTTTGAATTCTGTGATATGAGGCAAGTTACTTACCCTTTCTATGCTCTCATTTCCTCCTCTGTAAAACAGAAATAGTTTAGTTGTGAGGATAATGTAGATAACAGGATAATGTCGATGGAGTACTAGGCTTTGTACCTTGGGACCTAGGAGAAGTCCAGTAAATATCAGTGTGCATGTATGCATGTGTACACAAGGCAGAAAGCAAGCAAAGCCTACCCTCTTTGATGAGAAAACCTAAAGAGTAAACCTGAGAAGTCCCTGAGACAGCAAAGAGCTCAGATGGGAAGCAGGAGGCAGTGGGAGGTGGATGTTGCTATCACAGGATGAATAAATGGCAGAACCATGGGAGGGATTAAAGTGAGACAAGGCTCAAGTAGGAAGTGATTGGGGTGGAGTAATGGGCAGAAAGAGCAGGCTGGGCCAAAGGAACCCATGCAACTTCAACTTCAAACATATTCGTCAGTTTGTCATTTTAGGTATTTGGATTGTACAGACAGCACAAGCACTGCCATCAAAAACAAGAAGTTGTGTTATAAATTAAATGTCACTATTGAGTGAGTAACATTTCTAACTTATTTGTTTGTAGTTGGCAGACACTAAATTAAGAAGGCCAAGAGGAGATTCTGTTTTCTTTCAGTGATTTTGATTGGATAGAAAGGGCACACATCATCATGAATTTTATTTACTAATCCTAAATCAGGAAAGAGATTTTCTGGAAGCACAGAGACAAGTTAAATAAGCAAGCCTGGTCTAGAATTTCACTGAATTGATTCGATGCTAAAATAGAACTGAGGCGTTTTATTGGTATTTTTCTTTAGTCACCACTAAAGAGGACTGAAAGAGGGGATATAAGGTCTGTGCTATTTTACTCCTTAAATCAAAGGTCATTATTTTCAGTTTGGAGACATTTACTTGCACAGTAAAATCTTGTTTAGATGGGAATCTTTGCACATTTCATTTGCCAAATAAAGAGAGCAATCTCACAGGAGAGGTTTAGTTCTAATAGGTATTCCGAGAAATCCTAGGAGCAATCCAGCTTAAAAATAACCTTCTTTCCATCTCCAGGATTGAGCATAGAGAACTATAATAATTGAAGTTGAGAACAATCCCAGAACCAGCAAGATCTCTCATAACTAGAGAACATTCCATTTTATACTCTATATGCTAAGATGGGAAAGTAGACTGATAGATACATCAAGAATGATTTTCCAAAACGAGTGTTAAAGTTAAAAACTAAACTAAAAAAGCATTTCTAGTTTAAGTGATCCCTACATTCAGTTGATCACTGTGCACTACTGCTAAATGTTCGGTTCAAATAAGGTTTCACTTTTCTTGCAGCAAAAAAAATAGAAGCATTATACATGTTGACACCTAGAAAGACCTTCACAGACCAACCACAATTTATGTTTATCCATTTTTTTTGTGGGATTTTTTTGCCAGGGTTATTCCTAGAGGATGTTATCATTGACTAAAGAGTTCCCGGTCCTCTTGACAACCACAGAGATTCCCACCCCCCGCCCCCCATTCTAACCTTTAGGAGAGCTCTGTTCCCAGTAGGGTATAGCTTCACAGGATGGAAACAGAGAAAAGAAAACAAAGACCCTCCCACTGGGGGGATATGTGAAGGGTCTAGTGCTCTTGGGTAGGGGTGGAGCAGTGCAGGCAGAATGAAACTTTCCTTTCCTGCAGCTGGCATGGGGCAATGGAACAGGAGATGCTTGAGCTTTGGCAGTGTTTTCTGCCATGAGTGACTGAGTAGGACCAGAAAAGAAGATGGAGGCAGGAAGAGCTGGCAACTCAGGACTGGAATTAGGCTTGGCTTAAGTGATAGAGATAAAGGGACATCTTGGGGTTGGCACAAGTAGCAGCTCAATTTAATCAGTTATGAGAACCTATTGTGATTTAGAAATAGGAACACAAACCAAAAATTAAGAGACATACCTGCAGTGTCTCTGGTTTCACTACTTCTTTG
The DNA here is from genome assembly GCA_026826555.1 of Tolypeutes matacus. Classification (NCBI taxonomy): domain Eukaryota; kingdom Metazoa; phylum Chordata; class Mammalia; order Cingulata; family Chlamyphoridae; genus Tolypeutes; species Tolypeutes matacus. The sequence goes on from JAKSZT010054334.1 coordinate 61,599,787, forward strand.
GCAATGGAGTTTGACTTCTACGCCAGCTACTTTTATTCTTGTTTTTACCACCCTTTCCTACGTTCAGGGGTATTGGACTCCCCTATAGTTCCACTGCCTCGTGGCTAAGAAAGCATTTATGGTCTATCCAGAGAAACTAATCCCATGCATTTCACTAACTTTTGAATTCCAAACATCTGATTAATACCTGGGCTTTTTGGAATAACCTGGGGGTTGGCATGAAATGTTGTACATGAACACATTAAATATAATTCTTGTTTTTGCTAAATTCTTATAGATTCTTCCTTTCAGACTGAAGTATATCAGGTCTTGGAAATGTGTTCATAAAAGATTTGATCTGCCTGACTTCATTCTACTCTACCTGATTTTTGCTTGCCTGACTCAAACTTATATTTGGAGATAATGACAGCATTTAGGCATCATCAACAAGAGAGGGTTGTGTCTTTAGATTGTATTAACTGGTCATTGTCTGTGCTCAGCCCCACCTCATTTAATTTATCTCTAAAGCCAGGTGCTATGTACTTCATTAAATTAGACACATTTGTGCATGAAGAAACCAAGACCCAGACAGGTTAATGGGCTTGTCCAAGGTTCCCTGGGGAGACAGTGTCTATAATTTTGTTTTTGGCCTTACTATTTATTTGAACCTCAACATGTCTGGCCTGGAATGGACTTAGAGACAATCTCCTAAAATTCCCTCAGCTCGGATACAAAGAAGCCAAGGCTCAAAGGTTAAGTGACCTGCCCAAGGTTACATGGGTAATTAGTGACCAGGTGCAACCAAAGGTGGCATTTAGTTCACAATTCTGCCAACAGTACACATTCAATTCACATGTTTCAGAATGGCTCAAATTCGGTGGATATTAGGAAAGGATCAGATATTGCTGCCACCCAATTATTGGGCATATAATTGTCCTCTAGAAAAGCAGATCTTTCCCATCTCTAAATATATTCAGAGATTATAAAAAGCTATCAAAAATTATCAAAGATCCTAATAGCTTGTACAACTAGTGAATTCTGACAGAAAGGAGAAACTGTTAACTCTTCCTCCAGTGGAAGGGGAGAATGTGCTGGCTAACTGAGAGGGATAAATCCTTACTTTTAAATCCTTCTTTCCATCTGTGTCCCTCCCAGATGCAGCTGAGGACATAGACAACATCCAATGTGTACATGGGTTGTGTTGTAAATGTTGGACTAGTTCATTTTCAAATAAAATTTGGGTTATACACAGTGATAAATTTCTCAGCTGTGGCATACCTAGGGCCAAGACAAAAACCTGCCCATGCTTTCCATATCCAACTTCATTTCTTCTCTGATGGCCACTATAGCTGAAAGTGCTGGATAAGCCCTTTTTACCAGTTTCTTGGTATTTTTGTTTTTTATCAGTATCTTTTTCTTATCCTTACATCCTTTTGGCTTCTCCAGGTCATCTCCCTATAACTGATTGTGGACCATTGTTTACATCCCATGAAAGGGAATAAGTAGCATACTGTAGCCCATACTATGTGAACTCATGGGCAACTTGAAAGCCATCCTTTCTTATGCATCTGCCAAGCCTTGAAGGATTTGTAGGATGCTTCTCAAGAAATCCAAGGTTCTTGAAGCTCCTGCATGCTCCTTCCTTTATGGAAGCCCCTGTCCCCTGGATGTTACCAACCCTGGAGACCCTTCTCCCTCTCTGCCCCCACCTTTTTTCTCCCTCTTCTGGCTCTCTTCTCTGGAAACCTAATTATATATCCATCAGAACCACAATGGGACAGTCACCAAAAGAAAATCCATCCCCAAAGCCTCTAGCTATCTGGCCAATATAGAGTGAGAGGTCCCAAATGAGTGAAAGGGTTGTGAATAGGCTTACTTTTATGGGTAGTGTTGAAATTCATTTCCTATATCAGCCAACATGTAGGGTGATTAGCACTACTTAAATATTTGTTCTTTGTTTAAGCATAGTGCAGATAAGCTTTTCAAGGCCAGGCTGGTGTATCAGTTAGTGTGCTCTCAAGAACATGTCCCAGAGTATCCAACCAAAAGTGGATTAACTCTAAAAAGTTTTTTTTAATCTCTTATGTGGTATGTTCCCAGTGGTGTGCTGGTAAATGTTTAACAAGTGACTTCCAGGGGGTGAAAGGAGTCCTGATTTGTAACATTTGCAATTTCCATGGTGTAATACTCCCACTATGGCTGATTTCATGTTACCAGTACAGTCAATGGATAGAACTTGGAAGAGAACAGGCTCCAGTACCTCACATGAAAGGAAATCCACAAGCAGGAAGCTCTGGGGTTCATTTAGTGGTTGAACAACATCACCAAGCATCCAAGTCTATCTGCTTTTCTCTTCTGCCATCCTTAGCCTATTGTCTGTTCCTCTCAGGCCTGGTTCTTCATGATTCCAAGATGACTGCCTTTGTTCAGACAGTATGCTCTCTCACAACTGTATCCAGAGGCAGGCAAGCAGTTTCTCCGGCCAGTCTCTTGTTATCAGGGTGAAAACCTTTTCCACAAGTGCACCATCCTACTCACTGGCCAGGATTGAGTCAAAAAAGCAGGACTTAAAATAGAGGGGAGATTGAATTTGTTTTTAGGATTAAATAAGATAAATGTGCCAGGACAAAGTTTTTTAAAGTAATGTTTCCATAATTAGTTAAGCTGCCTTTTGTCTATTATTTTATTTTTTGAAGTTGAAGTAAAGTTTACTTTAAAAATAAAAATGCGGGAAGCGGCTGTGGCTCAATCAGTAGGGCTCCCATTTACCATATGAGAGGCCCCGGGTTTGGTTCCCGGGGCCTCCTGGTGAAGGAAGCCCGCCCGCGCGGCGTGGTTAGCTGACCCGGCGAGCACAAGCAGCAAGGGGGGGATAAATGAATAAATAAATAAAAAATCTTTAAAAAAATAAAAAATAAAAATAAAAATAAAAATAAAAATGCTGGGGAGACTGGAAAAAGGCTTCTCTGGCACTTTCAGCTCATATAGTGGCCATCCCAGAAGAAATGAAGTTGGACATGTAAAAGAGACCTCAATTCCAGTTTTGGTTGTTCTATTTTAGGCAAATAATTTCAATTCATGATTTGTTTCCTGACTTTTAAAATAAAGGTGCTGGACTAAATGTTCAGAAAGAATCCTTCTGTGATTCTATAGATAGAGTTGAATTTTATTCATTTGTTTTTCAACAAGTATTTAGTGAGGCAGTGAATGTAGTATTTGCAAAATACATGATACTCAATCGCATCAAAGCTGTGTGCCCTTGAGCAAAGCACTTAACCTCCTTGATATCTCATTTGTGAAATGGGCACAATGATTGGCAGCCCATAAGTTTGGAGGGGTACTAATAAGATTGCTTGTTAAAGTATTTTATAGTAAACCCTATATAGAGGGGATTGCTAGTCACATTTCTACCACTGCTTGTAAGGAATATTTGTCATAATTTTTGGTGTCCAGCATTCACCCTTCCCTTTCCTCCTTGCTGTTAGCTTGCCAATTTCTCTTTGGAGAGAATACTCCATTGAATGTAGACTTAGATGGAGGCGGGTCTTGGTACCAGCCTCTTACTGTTGCCTTCCACTGCTGCCTCTTCTTGTGGAATCTGATAGAGTTTGATTGGCCAAGTAGACAAATATTTAACAATTGACTCAAAGAAAAAGGGAATGCTCTACTGGTGCAGCAGCAGCTGAAAAAGCACCAGACAGCCCCTTCCTGTTACCCAGGAATGTGGTTCCTAATGTTTGCATCTAGAAAATCCTTGGTTCTTGACTTTTCACCAATTATCTTTCAGGTTTACTTGTGAGAAAAGGTCTTGCCTAGGACACCCCAAAGCATTTTTTTTTCCCACCAACAAATATGTGGGATCTTTTGTTAATATTTTGTGTCTACTGGACTTAAAAGACAAAATCATTGCCATCCAAAAAACAAATGCAAAGCAGTTGAAACTAAATGGTGTGTCTAATGTCTATTTAAGGCAATCTAGTGAAGAAAATTACAAGCTCAACATTAACAGGAAAATTACTGCTGTTGATTCCCTTTCAGTGACTACAGTTGTATTTGAAAGTCCATTAAACAATGTTCAAATACCGGCAGGCTCAGGTGAGATGTCATTGTAAGACAACATGAAAGTGACTGAATTCCACAAGTTTATGACTTCTCTGTTTGAAAGAAAAATAAATGAACAAGACAAAACATCTCTGTCTACTTGTAGGCTTCGATAGGCCCCAAAATGCAGTTTGATAAGAGATTTAGGAAAGTTACGAAGCTTAAGTCCTCTATTTGTCGGTTACTGACAGAGGGAAACCTTTGTCTCTAACACAAGCTGTCCTGTCCTTTACTGTCAAGGTGAATCAGTTGTCTCGCCTAAGCATGTTTGATTGATTGATTGCTTAACATCATTCACTAAGAAACACATAATGTGCTAGAATGACATTGCTGTCTTCAGCAGCGTAGAAGACAATGCTGTTTATTCCGGGGCAATATGGCCAAATAATATTTAACTGAACATTTTTTCTTTTGTTTTCTCAGAATCTCTTTTGAATTTGACAAAGATTGCATGCTGCATGGAATAATGGGGTAGAGTAGTTGACATCTTTATGTTGATATCTAGTTGTCTTTTTTAGGAACTTCTAACTTAGAATAATAATAGCAATATAAACAACCACAATAATAATAATAATAAAAAGAGAAAGACATGTACGTTTTTGAAACAGTACATGTGCTGTATAGGAGAGCATTCTGAATTTTGAACAATTATCTAAACAAATCTTCACTGCACCTCTATGAGGTTGGCACCTTTTAAACCTATAATTCTTGCATGAGAAAACTAAAGCTCAGAAGGGTTAAAAGATAAGCCCAGATTTGCACAGTATCCATGGGACATAGTCTGGGTTACAACTGTCCAGAAACTTTGCTCTAACATGTTTTTGTCTCAGAGGACCAGGACCTCCCTTTAACATTCTACCACCCCTAAACTCTGCTTGTTATCTCACATAGTTGATGGAGCAAATCACAGGTTTCTTTGGTTTCTGGAAAGCTGCATTATAAGTTGTAAGGAGCAGAATTTGCAATCACTATACTTCTGCCTTGGTTCCCTGTGATCACAGGGGATGAAGATAGTAAAGATAATTTAAGTTGCACAGAGTGATTAATTAAGGGATATGCAGCATATTTAGTCACCCTTGGAAATTCACAAGGCATATTACCATGATAAGGAGTTTGAAAAGTACTGCAGAAAATTCCTGACTTTGCTTAAACTAGCTTTTCCCAAACTTTTGGCTAAGTTACCTTTGAGTGATTGATTTATATTTATTTACTAATGTTTACTGATGTTCAATAAACTTGTTGTTACACAGAGTGTAACCGTTGGCCAATTTGATGTAATTATGAATTCCAAAAATATAATTGGATCATGCTTGTAAACTGATCTGTTAATCTGGGCATGATTAGGTTATGATTAGGGCATTGAGCCCCACCCCTTGGTGGGTGGAGAATCGAATATAAAAGGCAAGGCAAAGAACAGAGTTGAAGCAGTTTTTTGAGAAGCAGTTTGATGTTGGAAAGAAGGCCCCAGGAGAAGAGAAGCAAGCCGTTCACCTGATTGTCTACAGCTGACCTTGTGGAGGAAACAGGAGCTAAGCCCGGAGAGAAATGCAGCCCTGGGAAGAGAGGAACCCCAGAAGCCTGAACCCTGGCAAACACCGGCAGCTGTCTTACTCTAACACGTGGCAATGAACTGTGGTGAGAGAAGAAACTTAACGCTTTATGGCCTGGTGTCTGTGGACTTCTACTCCAAATTACCCTTTATAAAGACCAACCCATTTTTGGTATTTCACATTAGCACCCCTTTGGCTGACTAATACACAGACACAAAATGGGAAGCAGATCTAGATGCAATATAGAAAAGTCTTTTTTTCATGCCTCCAGAAGTCTCTTTATTTGTTCAACTATTAAGCAGTGTAATTGACAAATAAGTAGTCATATTCAAAATACAGAGCAGGTCCATATACGCAGTTCATAGTAACACATTATAGTTACACTATAAGTAACACTGAAGCATTTTTAAAAACTTTATTGAGATATAGTTCACAGACCATAAAATTCACCTTTTGAAAGTGGTTTCTTACACCCATTAGAATGGCAGCTATTAAAAAAACAGCAAACTATAAGTGTTGGAGAGGATGTGGAGGAATGGGAATCCTCATCCACCGATGGTAGGATTGTAGAATGGTCCAGCCACTATGGAGGACAATTTGGCGCTTCCTCAAAAAACTAACTATAGAACTTCCATATGATCCAGTGATTCCACTGCTGGGTATATACCCTGAAGAACTGAAAGCAAACACATGAACAGATATATGCACACCAATGTTCATAGCAGCATTGTTCACTATTGCCAAAAGTTGGAATCAACCCAGGTGCCCATCAACAGATGAATGGATAAACAAAATGTGATACATACATATAATGGAATATTACTCAGCTATAAGGAGGAATAAAGTGCTAACCCATGGGATAACATGGATGAATCTTGAAGACCTTATGTTGAGTGAAGCAAGCCAGTCATTGAAGAATGAGCAGTACATGACCTCACTGACATGAGTTAAGGAAATTGAGCAGTCTCAGAGAACTATTGTCTGTAAGATAGGTTTATAAGAAATAGAAAGAGAGGAAAAGGTTGTGAGCCATCACCCATACAGATATAATCTATACTAAAGTGATAGAGTGTAGTTATGTATTGAAGAGATAGGACAGGAGGGTAGTGATATTATTGGGTTGGGTGGTGTAGGGTTGACGGGTGGGTAGATTGGGAAGGGTGGATCAGAAGGTCCAGGATACTGGGGGGAGGGTAGGGAGAGGGACGAGGTGAACTCTGGGGATTTGTGAGTTAGAGGTTGAAATTACAAATTACAGAGGTGGGAATGCTTTTATGGCAAAATGACAAGGAAGGGTTACTGGTTTAGGGGCTTGGTTGGGGGGTGCATTTGGGACAGGGCACACCTAAAGCAGGCTTCTAGGGAGTGTGTGAGTGTTCATTCTGTCATAATGTGTTGTATCAGTGGGTGGAGACCCACATAATGAGCGGGAAGGAGTTGGACTCCCATCTTTGTGAGGACTGATTTGTTCAGAAATATACAGGCGGGAGTCTCTCAAGATGGTTCCTAATAGGGGAGGACAAACAAGTGTGTCAAGACCTCTTGTTGCATGTAACTATGAATCTTGTCATCCAACGAGTCAAGCCAGGGGGTCGGCATGGGCCCTAGGGGAATGGGGTGGGAGGAATAGAATAGATCAAACAGGGGATGTTTAGTGGTCAATAGAATTGTTCTTCATTACCATACAGTGATGGACACAGGACATGGTAAATATCATCAAAATTTATAAAACTGTACAGTCTAAATGTAAACCATAGTGTAAACCTTTGACAATGTTTAGTAGCTATGTTTCACTATTTATATATCAGTTATAACAATGTTACCATCCACATATAAAAAGGTATTAATATGAAGGGTGGAAAAGGAGGAGGATGTTGGGTTCTATGAAAGTCTCCTGTATTCTGTGTGTAACTTTGCTGTGACCTAAAACTTCTTTGAAAACAAAATGAAAAATAGTGAGACACTGGGGAATGAGAAGGGGAAGGTACCATGGTACAGATTGGACACTAGATATTTCAGTAATGAAAGGCAAAAGACCAAAAATTTTTTTAAAAATATTTTTTATTTTTTAATATCTCAATCTTTTAATTTAATTTAATTTTTATTTTTTATGTATTTTATCTTACATTTAAACTTATCATTATTATTTCATTTTCCTATTAATTGTATTCAGCTAGTGTAATGGCTTCATCTTCGAAGAGGCTTTGGATCACAGAAGGGTTACAAGATGGGTGGGGGAGAATCATTGGTGTGGGGTGTCAGGGATGGAAGATGCATAGGAGGAAGTGCACCTGAACATAATTATAAGGTATATAAAAATGTTCAAATGTTCACAGGGCATTGTCACAGCGGGTGGAGAATCACTCAATAAATGAGAGAATACTGAATTCCCATCCTGGACAGCTCTGCCACATTCTCTAAGGGAACAACAACAATCCCCCAAATGCAGGGGTAGTGACTGGTGAAGGAGGATGATCCACTGATGGGCCCTTGATATTGATGACTAGCCTTATGAGTCTTTGCTCTTGAAATTGAAACTTACTCTATTGTTATGGAGTGTCTAAGAGTTGCCTCCTTAGGGCCTCCTTGTTGCTCAGATCTGGCCTCTCTCTAAGCCAAACTCAGCATATGAATGCATTACCTTCCTCCTGGCATGAGACATGACTCCCTGGGATGAGCCTCCCTGGCACCGAGGGATTGCCACCAAGTGCCAACTGGCAATGCGACTGGAAAAAGACCTTGAATAAGAGGGGGAAAAGGTAAAGACAAGTGAGTTTATATGGCTAAGAGACTTCAAAATGAGTTGGAAGGTCATCCCAGAGGTGACGCTTATGCACATCTCAGTAGGATTTCATAGAACTCCAAAGTGGATATCACCCCAAATAGTGGGGCTCCTGAGGGCTCTGGAGACACCCAGGTCCTATGTCAAGGTGGATAGCTCCAGAGTTTGGTGCTTTGCTAGTGGGCCCTACTTTGGAGTTTGTGCTCCTGAGAGTGACAGAGTTAGACTCAACTATGTCTTCCTTGCACATGGCTCATCTGTCCCTTCTATTCAAACCTATACTTGGTGCTGGAGTTTGTAGGTGTACATCTAGAGACTTGAATCTTTGGGCTATCCATGTGCCAGCTGGGCCTGGCACCTCAGTGGAGCAGCAACTCCTACTCTCCAGCTCATTGGACTTACAACTGGTGGGGTGATGATGATGGACAACGGCCATCCCAAGGAAGGGAGAGAGTCTGCAGCTGCAGGCAGGATAATCCCATCCATCTTCCCCATGAGATATAAACCCCCTCTCAATTGGAGGTGGACATCACCATCCCAGACTCCTCAGGATGGGAGACGCTATGGACTAGAGTGGACTTACTTGTATTCTACTATAGACATATTGTGATTCAAGCAATGGAAGAAATCACAACACTGATGTGGAGCCAGTGGCCACTAGAGCTCTGGGGACAGGGAGAGGGAAAAGCAGTTATAATACGGGGGCCTTTTTGGGACTTGGGAATTGCCCTGAGTGACATTGCAATGACAGATATAGGCCATTTAATATCATCATATAAGATGCAGAAATGTGTGGGAGAGAGTGTGATCTACAATGTGAAGTATGGTCCGTGCTTAATGGCAAAGCCCCAGGATGTGTTTATCAATTGCAATGAATGTGCCACACTAATGAAAGATGTTTTTGTGGGAGGGTGTGGGAGGTGTGGGGAGTGGGGCATAAGGGAATCCCTATATCTTTTGTGTAACGTTTATGTAATCAAGGTATCCTTTAAAAAATTAACAAAATTATAAATAAAAAATATCTGTAGTGATGAGGAAGGCTATGCACTGAGATAAAGATGTAATGTAATACATTTCCCATATCGGCATTTACTTTTTAAAATTTAAAACTTCATTTTTATATCAATGTTATATGTTACTCAGTTAACAAGATAATAACTTCAATAACAATAAATCTGATTGGATCAGCAAAAAAAAGTGGTTTCTAGTATATTCACAGTTTTCAAACTATCACCTCAATCTTATTTTAGAATATTGTAATCACTCCATAAAGAAAGCCCTTACTTATTAGCAGTGACTGCCCATTCACCCCTTTCCTCAGCTCCTGGTAAACACTAATCTACTTTTGTTCTCTATGGATTTGCCTTTTCTAGACATTTCATATAAGTTGAATCATGCAATAAATGTTCTTTTGTGACTGGTTTCTTTCACTTAATGAGGTGTTTTCAAGGCTCATCCATGTTGTTGCATGGATCCGTTTTAAGATTGAATAATATTCCATTGTATGGCTGTATTATAATTTGTTTATCCATTCATTAGTTGATGACTATTTACTTTCACTTCTTGGTTATTAAAAATAATGCTGCTGGGGGGGTGTGTGGATGTGGCTCAAATGGTTGGGCATCTGTCTCCCATATGGAGGGACCTGGGTTCGATCCCCGGGACCTCCTGGTAAAAAAAAAAAAAAAAATAATAATAATGCTGCTCGTTCCAGTAACTTTTTTAGGGTATGTACTTAGCTGTACCATGAGTAGTTGGTTTGTATGAGGTGGTTTAAAAAGGCCAAAGATAGTTCCTTCCCTTCCCCCCTTTTTTTGGTCTATGAAGTTGCTGTTTGTTTGTTTATTTATTTATTTTTGGCCTGTTTGATGTATGTATGAAACAATGCTGTCCAACAATAAACTGGAATTTTATTTTGCTAAGTTATTCTAACAACAAAGAAACAAACAAAAAAGACTAATGCTGCTATGAACATTTGTGCATAAGATTTTGAGTGGAAAACTATTTTCAATTCTCTGGCATCCATACCAAGGTGTGGAATTGCTGGCTGATATAGTAACTGTATGTTTAACTTTTTGACAAACTGCCAAACTGTTTTCCAAATTGCCTGCATCATTTAAAATTTCCACCAGCAGTGTATGAGTGTTCTGATTTCTCCATATCCTTCCCAACATTTGTTATTTTTCATTTAAAAAATTACAGCTCTCCTTTGAGTGTTAAGTGGTATTTCATTGTTGTCTTGATTGGCATATCCCTGATGACTAATGATACCAAGAATCTTTTCACATCTTTTTTGCCCATTTATATGTCTTCTTTGGAGAAATTTCTATTCAAATTCATTGCCTATTTTAAAAATGTTGTTATTTGTCTTTTTATTGTTTTTTTTTTTTTTTTTTTTTTCAGGATTTTTTTTTGCTTTTATTTTTGATATTATTACCCTTACAAAAAAATCACCGAATTGTCTTTTTATTGTTGAGTTGAGCTCTATCTACATACAAGATATAAGTTCCTTATCAGATATTTGATTTGCAAATATTTTATCCCATTATGTGATTTGTCGTTTTATCTCCTTGAAGGTGTCCTTTGAAGCCCAAAAGATTTTAATTTTGAAAGCCTGATGAAATCCAATTTACTTTTAAAACAAAACTCTGTGCTTTTGGTAGTATATCTAAGAAACTGTTTCCTAAGCCATGGCCACAAAAATTATACCAACTTTTCTTCTAAGAATTTTATAGTTTTAGCTCTTATATTTAGGTCTATGATCCATTTTGAGTTCAATTTTTATATATAGAGTGAGGGAGGGCCCAACTTCATTCAGTTGCCCCAGGACAATTTGTTGAAAAAAAAACATACTTTTCCAATTGAATTGTCTTGGCACACTTGTCAAAAACCAACTGACCACAAATGAAAGGTTTTATTTCTGAGCTCTCTATTCTTTTTTATTGACCTATATGTCTATCCTTATGCCAGAAATACACTGTTTCAATTACAATGACTTTATAGAGAGTTTTGAAATAGGAATGTGAGTCCTCTACCTTTATTCCTTTTTCCTTTTCAAGATTATTTTTGGCTATTCTGAGTCCCTGACATTTCCCTATGACTTTTAGCATCAGCCTGTCAATTTCTGCAAAAGAAATAAGCCTGCTGGGATTTCGATAGGGAATGTGTTGAATTGCAGATCCATTTGGAAAGAATTGCCATCTTAACAAAATTAAGTCTTCCAATCAATGAAAATGGGATTTTCTTTTATTAGATCTTCTTTAGATTCTTTTTAGATCTTATTTAATTTCTATCAACAGTATTTTGTAACTTTTATTGTAAAAGTCTTGCACTTTTAAATTAAATTTATTCCTGAGTATTTTTTCTTCGTTGTGTTGCTACTCTAAAATGGAATTGTTTTCTGAATATCAATTTTGGATTATGCACTACATTTTATTGAGATACAGTTGTTTTGCATATTGATCTTTTATGCTGAAACACTGACAAGCTTTTCAATTACTTCTAATAATTTTTTTGTGAATTCATTAAAATTTCCATGTAAAAGATCATGTCACCTGCTAATAGACATTGTTTTACTTCTTGTTTTTCAAGGAATTATCCTCTTCTTTACTTCATGAACTCATGAAGCAGAGTTAACTCAAGGTTTGTTTTAGAAAATATTATTTTAAAAATCACAGAACAGAGAATAGATCCAAGATGGCATTGGAATAGCTCAGGCAAGGATTGGCTCTCTTGCAAAATAGGAGAGAATGTGTAGACGTCATTTGAGGGAGCCACTTTGGGGATCCCTGTAGGCCAGTAAAATGCTATAGGTATTGTCCTGGGAACCAAGAGTCCGAAGAGAAAACCATGAGTTGATATCCCAGTGGCTGGGAGCACCATCATCCCCCACTGACAAGGCAAATGGCCTTGATAAAATCTGCGGCTGAGCGGCCAATGGAGAGGGAAGAGGACCGTTTCCTCCCTGGGAAGAGGGATGATGCAGCAGAAGGCTGAGTGTGGTTTCTCTTCAGTGAATGTAACTAACATAACTCACTGGTTCAGAAGACCTAGTGGAAATTGAAGAATTCATCTCCATGGAGGGGTTTGTTAAGAAAGAAAGGTTGGTCTTTCCTGATTCTTTCCCAGGCATGGTAGACCTGGTTGGGCCCCATTAGTGGCTCCCTGCCCCAGTTTTGACTACTTAAACTAAAAATCAAAAAATTAACTGTGGAATAAAACCAGGCAAGAGCGAGAAATTGCTCAACAGAGCAAAATCACCAACATAAACAGATGCCTAGGTATCAACAGAAGATAACAACCAATACTAAGAAACAGGAAGATATGGCCCTGTCAAGGAACAAACCAAGACTAGATGTGACTCAGGATTTAAGATAACTAATAAATGATGTTCACACAAACCTCTTTAATCAATTTAAAGAGATGAAGGAAGATATGACTAAAAAGATAAAGAAGATTTAGGTGACACTGTGTGAGCATAGAAAAGAATTTGAAAACTGCAAAAAAAAAAAAAGTAACAGAAGGGAGCAGATTTGGCTCCAGTGCTCCTGCCTCCCACATGGTTCCTGGTGCCTCCAGAAAAAAAACAAAAATGAACAACAAGCAAAAGAAAAAAAACAAAAACAAAAACAAAAACAAAACAAAACAAAAAAACAACCCAGGGGAACTGATGTGGTTCAGTGGTTAAGTGCCAGTTTCCCACATGAGGTCCAGGGTTCAGTCCCATGATATCTAAAAAAAAAAAAAAAAAGGAACAGAGCTTATGAAAATGAAAGACACAAAAATGAGATAAAAAATACATTAGAGGTATATAACAGCAGATTTTAAAAGTTAGAAGAATGAATAATGAATTCCAAGACAGAATACTTGAACTTGAAAAGATAGAACAGAGAAAAGAATGCAAAACAATTTAATAATGTCTCAGGGAATTGAATGACAACACAAAACACACAAATATATGCATCATAGGTGTAACAGAAGAAGAGAATGGAAAAGGGATAGAAAGAATATTTGAGGAAATACTGATTGAAAATTTTGCAATGAATATCAATATTCAAGAAGGATAACATACCCCAAGAAGAATAAATCCTAATAGAACTACTCCAAGACATCTACTATGAAAATTGTTAAATGCCAAAGATAGAGGATTTTGAGAGCAGCAAGAGAAAAACAGTGTACTGCTTACAAGGAAGCCTCAATAAAGCTAAGTGCTGATCTCTCATCAGAAACCATGTAGGCAAGAAGGCAGTGATATGATATATTTAAGGTAATGAAAGAGAAAAATTGCCAGCCAAGAATTCTTTATCCAGCAAAACTATCTTTCAGAAATAAAGTCAAGTTTAAAGTCTTTACAGACAAACAAAAACTGAGAGAATATGTTACCAAAAGATTGATTCTATGAGATATTAAAGGATGTGTTACAGCCAGAAAGGAAAAGACAAGGGAAAGAGTCCTGGAGAAGGGTATAGAAACAAAGAACATAAGTAAAAGAAATTGAAAGGTTTAAAAGACAGGCAATAGTTAGATATGGCAACAGAAAGCAAAGAGATAAAATGGACGAAGTAAGTAATGCCTTTATTGTAGTAACACTGAATGTTAATGGATTGAACTCCCCAATTAAAAGACATAGACTGATAGAATGGATAAAAAAACATAAACCATCTATTTTTTGTCTACAAGAGACTCACCTTAGATGTAAGAACACAATCAAGCTGAAAGTGAACTGTTGGAAAAAGATATTCCATTCTAATAGCAATTTAAAAAGACCAGGTATAGTGACACTAATATTAGATAAAATAGATTTTAAGTGCAAAAGAGTTTTAAAAGATGAAGAAGGTTACTATATATTAATAAAAGGGATAATTCATCAAGAAGAAATAACAATAATAAATATGTATACACCTAACATTAGTCTCTCAAAATACATGAGACACACACTGGCAAAACTGAAGGGAAAAACAGACTTCTCTACAACAACAGTTGGAGACTTAACACTCCACTCTCAGCATTAGATAAAACATCTGGACAGATGATAAATCAGAAAATACCTCAAGACAAATGAAAATGAATACACAACATACAAAAACTTATGGGATACAGCAAAGGTTGTGCTGAGAGGGAAATTTATAGCTTTTAATGCTTATATTAAAAAAGAAGAAGAGCTAAAATCAAAGACCTAACAGCACACTGGGAAGAATTAGAAAAAGAACAGCAAACAAATCTCAAAGCAAGCAGAAAGAAAGAAATAAGAAAGATTAGAGCAGAAATAAGTGAAATGGAGAATGAAAAAACAATAGAGAGAAAAATCAACAGAACTAAAAGTTGGTTCTTTGAGAAGATCAATAAAATCAATAAACCCTTAGCTAGGTTAACAAAGGAAAAAAGAGTGAAGAAGCAAATAAATAAAATCAGAAATGAGAAGGGTGTCGTTACCACTGACCTAGCAGAAATAGAAGAGATCATAAGAGGAGGATACTATGAGCAACTGTATGCCAAAAAACTAGATATCGGTGATGTAATGGATGAATTTCTGGAGACACATGAACAAACACACTGGCCCTAGAAGAAATAGAAGGCCTCAACAAACCAATCACAAGTAAAGAAATTGAAACAAACATCAAAATCCTCCTCAGAAGGAAAAGTCAATGACCAGATGGCTTCACAGTTGACTTCTACCAACCACTTAAGAAGATCTAATGCCAATCTTGCTCAAACTTTTCCAAAAAGTTGAACAGGAAAGTACACTACCAAAGTCATTCTATGATGCTAACATCACCCTAATACCAAAGCCAAATAAAGATATGACAAAAAAGAAAATTACAAATTTATTAAATGAATATAGATGCAAAAATCCTCAATAAAGTACTTGCTAACCAAATCCAGAAACACATAAAAAATTATATATCAAGAGAAAATGAGACAAATTAAAAAAATTTTTTTAAATAAAAACAAAACAAAACAAATTATACAACATGATCAAGTGGGTTTTATACCAGGTATGCAAGGGTGGTTCAACATAAGAAAATATATCAGTGTAATGCACCATATTAATAAATTGAAGAAGAAAAATCATTTCAATTGATGCAGAAAAGGCATTTGACAAAAATACAACATACTTTCTTGATAAAAATCTCTCCAAAATATAAGAAAAGAAGGACATTTTTTCAATATGATAAATTGCACATATGAAAAACTCACAGCTAACATGATACTCAGTGGAGAAAGACTGAAAGCTTTCCCACTGAGATTGGGAACAAGACAAGGATGCCCACTCTCCTAAATGTTATTAAGTATGGTGCTAGAAGTTCTAGGCAGAGCAATTAGGCAAGAAAAAGAAATAAAAGGCACCAAATAGGAAAGGGAGAAGTAAAAATTTTGTTATTTGCTGATGATATGATCCTATACTTAGAAAATCCCCAAAAAATCCACAAGAAAACTATGAGAGCTTATAGATGATTTTAGCAGACTGGTGGAATACAAGAGTAATGTGCAAAAATCAATAGTGTTTCTATACACTACTAATGAGCAATCTAAGGATGAAGTCAGAAAAAAAATTCCATTTACAATAGCAACTAAAAGAATCAAACTTTTGAAGTAAATTTAACCAAGGACATAAAGAACCTGTATTAGAAAACTATAAAACATTTCTAAAAGAAACCAGTGATGACCTAAATAAATGGAAGGATATTCTGTGTTCATGTGTTGGAAGACTAAATATCATTAAGATGTCAATTATACCCAAATGGATCTGCAGATTTAATGCAATCTTGATAAAAAATTCCAATATCGAACTTTGTAGAATTGGAAAGCCAGATATCAAATTTATCTGGAAGGGCAAGTGTCCTTGAAAAGCCAAAAATATATTTAAAAAGAAGAAAGAGAGAGAAGCGGATGTGGTTCAATTCCTGAGGCCTCCTGGTGAAAAGCAAGCTAGCCCGTGTGGTGAGCTAGCCCATGCAGAGTGCTGGCACATGCAGAGTGTTGGGCCACACGGAGTGCAGGCCCATGTGGAGTGTTGACCCTCGTGGGACTGCTGGCATGATAAGATGACACAACAAAAAGAGACACAGAAGAGAGACAATGAAAGACACAGCAGGTCAAGGAGCTGAGGTGGCACAAGAGATTGAGCAGCCTCTCTCCACTCCAGAAGGTGTCAGGATCAGTTCCCAGTGATGCCTAAAGAGAAGCCAACCCCCCCCCCCCCCCCCCCCCCCGGCCCCCCCCCCCCCGGGAATAAATAATTTTTTTTTTTTAAAAAAAGGAGAAAAATAAAAAACAAAAATTGAAAAAGAACAATGAAGTTTGAGGGCTCTCACTTCCAGACTTAAAAGCATAAAAGCATATTATGTAGCTACAATGGTAAAAACAGCATGGCACTGGCATAAAGACAGACAGATTGACCAATGGAATTGAATTAACAGTTTGGGAAGAAGCCCTCACATCTATGATCAAATGACCTTTGACAAGGCTGTCAAACCCATATAGCTGGGTCAGAATAGCCTATTCAATAAATGGTGCTGGGAAAACTGGATACACATAGCTAAAATAAAGAAAAAGGACCCTTATCTCACAACTTATACAAAAATTAATTCAAAATAGATCAAGGACCCAAGTATAAAATCTAGAACCATAACACTCCTAGAAGAAAATTTAGGGAAACATCTTCAGGATCTTGTGGTTGGTGGTGGTTTCTTGGACCTTACTCCCAAAGTATGAGCAACAAAAGAAAAAAATAGGTAAATGAGACTGCCTCAAAATTAAACACTTTTGTTCTTCAAAAGACTTTGTCAAGAACATAAAAGGCAGCCTAGTCAATGGGAAAAATTCCTTGGAAACCATATATCTGGTATGGGATTGATCTCCACGCTATATAAAGAGATCACACAACTTAACAACAAAATGACAAGCAATCCAATTAAAAAATGGGCAAAAGAATGGAGTAGACATGATTCCAAAGTGGAAATACAAATGGCCAAAAGACACATGAAATGATGTTCAGCATCACTAGCTCTTAGGGAAATGCAGATCAAACTATAATGAAATATCTCACACCATACAAAATGGTCATTTAAAAAGAAAAGAAAATTATAAATGCTGGAAAGGATGTAGAGAAATAGAAACACTCCTTCCCTGTTAGTGTGAGTATAAAATGGTGCAGCTTCTGTGGAATGATCTGGTGGTTCCTCAGGAAACTTAAAACAGAATTAACATATGATTCAGCAATCTCATTCCTAGGAATATATTCAGAAGAACTGAAAGCAAGGACGTGAATAGATATTTGCACACTGATGTTCATAGCAGCATTATTCACATTTGCTAAAAGATGGAAAACAATCTTAAAGTGCCCACCAACTGAAGAATGAATAAACAAAATGTATATAGTCATGCGATAGAATATTATTCAGCTTTAAGAAGAAATCAATTGGGGAAGCATATGACAATGTGGAAGAATCTTGAGCATATTACATTGAGTGAAATAAGCCAGACAGAAAAGGACAAATATTGTATGGTCTCACTGATATGAACTAAATGCAATGAGTAGACTTATGGAGATGGGCTATGAAGTGTAGGTTGGTGGGAGATGGAATGTGGGATGAAAATGGGAGATGATGATGGATGGATGTAGAACGTTTAATAAGGTCAAATGTAAATATGTGGCAATGGTTGACGACTTGATAGTAATACATTATAATGAGTGTAACAAACACTTGATTTATGGATGTGATTGCAGCTGAAATGAGTAGTCTAGGAAGATTAATGTTAGTTGGAGGACAGTTGAAGGATAATATTGGGAATTTATAACAATGATTTTGGCAGTATATGAGGATTGTGGTTACTATAAATACAGGAATATTCTGCTAAAGGGTGTTAAGAATGTGGTAATATATGGGAAAATATAACTAATGTATTGGGCTGTAGTTAACAACAACATTGTAATGTTTTTGTAGCAAAAGTAAAGTTGATACTATAGTAATGCTAAAGGTAAAAAAAAAGAATTTGTGGTTTGGTTTTATGAGTATGAATATAGTTAAGTATATTTTCCATACTTTCATTAATAAGAAGACCTTGACTATGTCATTTAACTAATCTGTACATCTGTGTATCTTTCTGAACACTAGAAGAACAACTGAGTTAGTAGTTGGAATTAGATGAGATAAAAGTGTCTGGAAAAAACTTTTTAGGAGTCATATTTCCATAACTTGTTGAGCTGCCTTTTTCTGTTATTTCATTTTTTTGAATTTGAAGTATAGTTATTAAAAAATAACAGAACAAACTTTAAAAATACTGAACTAAATAAAGTAAAATGAACAATTAGGCATATTAACAATCTATTAATATATTAAATTAACTCTTATTAATATCTTTTCTAATTTACTTAGTCTATTTTCAAGAAAAATCACTCTACTGGTTTTTAGAAAGCACGCACCTTCATTATAATGAAAAGAACAAAGATGAAAACTTAAAGAAACAATTGTAACAATAATTTCCATATTCTATAAATTAATTTAATTTTAAATCCATTCGCTTCTCATGACTGATCCTTTCAATGCAGCTTTTTAATTTCTAAATTCTTACATTTGATTCAGTCCTTAAGAAGCTATACTACATTGACAAGTAATTTTTTTTCAAGAAAAATTCGATTTCTATCATATACCCAACTATCAGTTAATTGCCTCTATATTATGGAACTTTTGCTGTATATAATATTTTTCTGTCATACTTTTATTCCTTTAGAAGTTACACACATTTCTCTATTGTCTTCTGGTATCAAATGATGCATTAAAGAAATCTGAGTTTTGCCTACCTTTTCCTCCCTTGATCTTTTCTCCTCTGTCTGGATACCAGAATAATCATTTCTTTTTTGTTGAGGTCCAATATTGTATCTACATTATGTCTGGTGTTGAGTGTTTTATTATCACATTTTTCCTGTAACATAATGTGCTCTTTTTATATACAAGAATTGGGCTTTTTGTTTTACTCATTTAAAATAGATTATCTTATATAATTTAAATGTATTTATGGTACATTTTTATCTCTGCTTCAGGGGCATCACTTATCCTTATTCTTTCTGTCTTTCTCTGTACCTCTGGGTTTCTCTTTAGTTGCATTAATCTTTGTCCTTTTTCTTTTTATGTGCATTCACTTTTCATCTGATTATTACAAGACTTTTCTCCATGTCAGTAATATCATGATCAACAATATCTGTTCTCATTCTTTCTGTTTCTAATTTATTTATGTTTAATTGTTTTATATCCTTAGTTTTGCAAACTATCTTTTACTTTTATTTTCTTGTTTTATCATATCACCCATGAGATTTTATATTATTGACATTAATCTCATAATTGAGCTCTTGTTTTGCTGAAAGTCTTACTAAGTAGTTATGCAGTTGTTCCAATTATGAAAAACCAATTCCTCATTTTGAGTAATTATTTCTCTAGGCTGGGTAATTTGGTTGATGCGTGCATGGTACATTTATATTTCCCTCTGTTTGGCTTTAGAATGTTTGCATAATTTCCATGTTATTTTTGTCCATCTTGGTCATGCTTGGGCAATTCTGCTCAGATATCCTGTTTTTTTCAGATAGTATATAGATGACCTATTGCCTCTGAAATAAATTTGTTTTTATCTCTGAGCTAGAATGTGAGGTCTTAATATTTCAGTTCCTATGTAACATAGGTCAAAAGCAGATATCTGTCGCACATAGTTTTTCAGATATGCTGTTGTGATGCCACCATTTCAATATCTAGTTTCTAGTGTTGCTGTGACCAAAGAAGTGAGAGACCATTGAGAGTCCATACTTGCTCTCAAATACTTTGAAATGGAGGTGGCATGCATCAGTGATGCTTAAATCCCTTTGATCAGGAATGACAAATGGCTCCAATATAACCATTTGAGAGGCTGGGAAATGTAGGGAGATTCATAAAATACTTGTTGATCATTAATGTCTCTTCCATATTGCTCAGCTGATAGTCATCAAGAACCTGTTTTTCTGTCTTTCTTGATTCTTCTTTCCTCCACTTTGGCTTCATTGTCAGGTTGCTTATCCCATGGAAGAACTACTGCAAATTACATGCTTATATTCCACTAGTTCAGCAATCCCAACACTGTGAGAGCTTCTCTTTGCCAATTGTTTCATCAGATTCCACAGGTCACCTCTATTAGTAGAGGTGAAATCCAACCGAGCCTGGTAATAGCTGGTTGTCCAGAACAGAATTGGAGCTGGAGGGTGACATCAGTTGCACCTGAGCCACAAGATATGTTAGAAAGAAAAACTATTTTGTTGCTATCAATGGAAAAGGGAAGAGATTCTGGTCTTTAGATAAAAAACTGGTGGCCATGACATGTTGCAAAGTCTGTGAGCTGTTTAGCATAAAATTTGGATTAATCTTATAGTGATGCCAACACGCAGCTACGTAACTGATAAATCTCTCAATATTCTGCTAGCCACACACTTCTCTGCCTTCATTACGATAGTAATAATCATATTAATGCTTGGCATTTTCTAGGTACTTTATATGTATAAATTGTTTCAATGTAATGCAATATAATACAAAACATCTAATATTTATTGAATATTTAGTATGTGCAAGTTGCATTACTATGGCTATGATGATGATGGCAACATTTAAAATGTAAAATGTTTTGAATATTTATGAGATCTAATATTCCTATTTCTAAATAATTAGTAATGTACCGGTCAAGATTCAAACTTAGTTTTGTTTTATTCCAAGTCTATGCTCTGTCCAGTCATTGTCACTTGACTCTGCTTTGTGTTTATCCATACCTCATTCCTCCCAATATGTCATCATAGTAGTTCCATTTCTATGAAAATAAAGCTTCTCTGAGTGTGAGGTTCACTTGTTTTCTCATCCTTTCTTTTATTTCTTTTTTCATTTTTTTTTCCCCTCATCCTTTCTTGATTCATTAATTCTCCTGTGTCAGTGAAGTTTGAGCTTAAAATCATGAAGCCCTTATTACAGAGGCAGCTTCTAAACTTTATTTCTAAAATGTGTTTTATGGTTTTTAGCTGAGAAGATGCCCAATCAGCATTCTGGGAAGTGACTTACAGCACACTGGATGTTCAAGTATTTTGCTAATGTGAATTATAAATAAGAGGTCTTCTTTCTAAGAAAAGTAATATGTGGAGAACCCCGATAATGACACTCCCTAGAAACCCTCAGGATAGTGTCTTAATATTTACTAAATGGTAGTTTATCACCAGATTATCATTAGCTTTGAGGATGACATTTGAATTGTCTATTGTCTCTGAAAGTGGACCAGTTCTGTGTTGCATGTTGTTTGCGTAAAGTTGATATTTTTTGGTAGAAGATGATTTTTAAAAAATTTTCACAGAATTTCATGAGACCCAGAGGAGTACTAAAAGTTAATGTTGCTATTGAATCCTATTAATCTTGCATGGTGAAAAGAAAAACTAACAAGTCTATAAATAACTCTTATCCCAAGTTAGTTCACTTCCTTCTTAACCCAACAAAAATTCTTTTATATAATCTAAAGATATCAGAATGTAGAAAGATTGTCACAGAGAGTCTTCAAGAAATATCTACTTCGATTTATTTTTGATTCAAGGGCATCATTATTGTGCTTAGCAGTTATCAAGAAATTAATGACTAGTGTTTGCACATTTTAAATTGTTTATTAAATGCCCACTAAGCTTGTCAAGTTACTTCTATATATACTGTAAACCCAACAATATATTGCTATTATTTGCATTAAAAGTCAATCATCTTTAACAGAGATTGCAATGATGAGTTTAAAATTTTCTATTTATCTTTCTCTCTTTCTTTCTATCTATAGTTATCATTAGTAGTGCATATTATTCCTTCTTGAAAAGCCAGACTTTCCGTTTGCCTGAAATACATTTTTTCTTAGAACCATATCTTGTATTGTAGATCTGTTGGTGATCAATTCTTTCAGCTGTTGTATGTGAGAAAAAGTCTTTATCTGACCTTCATTTCTGAAAGATTCTTGATAAACAGTCTCCCTCCCTCCTTCCCTTCCTTCCTTCCCTTTCCTTTACTTTAAAGATACAATTCCAGTTTTTTGTTTTTGTGTTTGGTCTGCATTGTGTCTGATGAGAAATTTATCATTTTTTATTCTTTTGTTCGTAATGTGTCTTTTTCATTTGGCTTCTTTTAAGATTTCCCCCTTTATTACTAGTTTTAATCAATTTGATTATGATGTACTATGCTGTAGATTTCTCCATATTTCTTGGGCTTGGTGTGCATTTTGTTATAAGATCTGTGGGTTTATAATTTTTCCATCAAATCTGGGGAAAAATTTTGGACCTTATTTACTCAAATGTTTTTTCTCATCCCCCTCCTCCACTCTGGGCATGCCAATGACATGTATCTTAAGCTGTGTGTAATTGTCTCTGCTGCATGCTTGAGGCGGACCCTCTGCAGATCTCTGAAGTTGTCTTTCTGTGCAGCTCTTTCCTCTCTGCTAATCTGCCTTGGCTTCCCCAGACTCCCAGCTCCATCTCTCCATCTAGGGGAAACCATGCCCTGCTTAGTTCCCTCACGCAGCACACAACCTGGAAACTCTCTCCAGACTGTCAAGGGCAGCTCCTGTAGTGCTCACTGCCTTGTTGTCCCTACAAGGACCACTATCCCTCATTGCCTCATGTCCCATGTCCTGAAAAGTTTTTAAAAAATACTTTGTCCATTATTTAATTTGTTTTAGGTACAAAGGTAAAATCCGATCTTGTAGTAATGGTTAGAAGTGAAGTCAGAAAACATTCCATTGAAATATGAACCACTGCATTTTTCCTTTTGTTTTCTTTTTTCCTGTTTGCCCTTTAGCTTTTACTCTTCATTTAAGGAGTGGCTAGTCATAAAGAGCCATAGTGCCCTAAAGGGTCCCAGTGGATGTGGATGAAGGCTGGTTCAGCAGCACAGTGCATAGACTGATAGCTGAGGGCCACTGATCAGTGTTCTGGAAGTCCCAGAAGATGCCAGTATGAACCAACAATTACAAGGACCTATTTTTCACTCCCCATAATACCACAGCTCCACAAATCCCCTTGAATTTAGGTGCACTCCATGGAAAGAAGGCAATCCCTGAAATGACTGAGACTGCATTTCCTCCAACCCAGCAGAACACAGTTAAATTACAGAACTCTCTACATATGAAACATTGCACACCCTTGGGACAAATGGAATATTTGGGGGAGAGGAGCTGTTTTATTTTGGTAAGGCAGGTGGGAAAATGATGACTTAAAAATTTTGAGCAGTGCTGGATTGAGGTGATAATGACACATCTAAAAGCACTGTACAGGTAAGTTATCAGGGCAATAAATGTACATTTAGGATGTACTTGCATGGGAATTCCCATGGGAATGTAGTAGGTCTCTGAGGAAATGAGCTGAGAGTGAGAAGAATGGAAACAAAAACGTAGGAGGAAGCAAGTTGCACCAGGAAGCAGAGAAAGAACATTCAAAGCTACTGGTAAACAAAGCAAGGTAGCGTTCACAGAACACAGATTTTCAAGAAGTTGGTGTCATCAGTATTTTGGGTATAGAAGGACATGTTGTGTTAGGATGTAAAATTCACAGCACACATGCTGACACTCCTACCTCCTACATCCATAGCAGGCAGCTTTGAACTACCCTGGCATGCTTTTTAATTGGGCCCAGGCACCTGCTCACAGTTCTCAATTTAGTTTTCCAAGTGCACAAGATGAATCCTGTTATCCTAACAGATATAAAGGCTTGGAACTCTGACTCATCACTTGACCTTAGGAGCATGATCCATCTCGCCTGCTATCCAAACCAAGCATATTTCTTCAGCAACTGGAAAAATCTCTATTCATAACTGTACCTTATTATCTGTAGATTGCTTCGCTGCTTACAAAGCATGGCTACATCTTATCATACAAAGCCTCAAAATAAGCCTATATGATGGGATGAGCACAAACTACAGCCATAATTTGGCTAAGGGTAACAGAGGTTTAATGACTTGCTCCATTTCACATATCTACTAAGTGGTAAAATCAAGGAAATACATCTTCTGGCTCTGAGTTGTGGTCTTTTTCGGTTCAGGGGTTTTTTCCACCATTGTCCAATTTCTATTTTTCATGCCCTGCTTCCACCTTGAGTTCTGCAACTCAGGTTAGGCTGAACTTCTCTGCTTACCTGTTAAGGGAGACTGAATTATTCAGGGCTCTACTTCTGAAGGTCGCTCAAGTTACTTACCCATTCTACATTTGCTAATGTAATTTAGTTTTCATAACAACCTTATAATGTAAATATTATACTATACATTTTTTTGCATGAGAAAACAGAGGCTTAGAGAGTTTCAATAACTTACCCAAGATTTGACAGTTATTTGGTGGAGCGAGAATTCTAGCCACAATAGTAGGATGAAATAATTCCTTTAGGTCTTTCCTGGGTCTTAGCTTCTACTGAACTAACAATCTTCTAACAGCTATTCATCCCTTCATTTATTCAGTTTTCAGATTTTCACTTGCCCCCTCCCTTCTATGCCAAGAACTGTGAAAGGGACAAGGTATAGAAAACTGAATGTCCATGCCTTTTGTGAGTACATGGCACACATACTGTCTTCTACCTGACATCGAAATACCTAGATCCCGATTTGTCCTTGAATTGCAAAGTCATTAATTACTCATGGAAAAGTCAGAGTGGCTTTTGTTATCTAGCAATTAATCCTTGGGACTTGGGTCACTGGAGATTCTTTTGGACTCGAGTATGCTCAACGCAGAGCCTGGGTGGATACGCAGGTGTATCTGGGAAGACTGGACCTTTTAGCAAGCTGCTCTTTGCTGGCATGAAAATGTCCTCATTTCATAATTGCAAAATGTATCCCTGGAGATTACTGTCTGGGAAAACTGACGACGCGTGGGTCGTTATCATCACCATCTGCATTTTGCCTCGTAGAGATCATAGGAGTATCATCAGCTGTTACATATGATTTTTGAGAAGTTATATAGGAAAGCACAACCCCCAAGCAAAATTCTCTTTGCTATAAAGTGAATATAAGTGTGAGGAACCTGGGGACAAAGTGAATTTAAAGGGAGCATTGATAGGCAATCAAATTTTCTTTGGATCCTTAAATTTTATGGCCTAATATTTAAGCTCATTGGTGTTTTTAATCACACTATGTTTCAATTTGCCATAATCTATTTTGTCAACATCAGTCAATCAATAAATATTTAGTGATTACTCTCTACAAGATCATGGGGTGCACATGCAAAGTTATAAAGCCATCTCAGCACTCAAGGAATTGACAGTTCATGAGTTCATGAAATTGGGGAAGGTATATTATCTTAGTATTTCCAGGGGCCTTATTCTCTGCTAGCTCCATTATTTGAGTTATTACTGCATCCAGTGTCTCCTGGAATTTTCCCAAACATCTTGCCAAATTTTTCCAGTTAGAAATAATAATCGGTCTCTCTCTCTCTGCTTCTCTCTCTCTCTCTCTCTCTCTCTCTCTTTCTCTCCTCCAATATCATATTGTATTTTGCTTGTATGGATATTTCAGTCTTTAACATTCTTAATGTAGATCAGGCTCTACCATACATTAAGAACCAAATCATGGCTCCTAATTGCTGGAGTTTCTACCTTAATATGAGTAAAAAGATCAGCGACTACTACCATGTGTGCACTTACAGAGAACTTCCTAATGCGTCAACTGCTGCATTCAATGTTTTACCTCATTTATCTTGACAATAACCCTCTGAGATAGACACTGTAACTGCTATTTCACAGGTGAGGCAACTGAGGACTCGTGCCCAGGAAGGCTGGTGTGGTGGAGTTGCAGGCCAGGCCACCTGACTTCAGGGCCCTCTCACTAGCCACGACTTCAAGCCACCTCCCAATATGCCAGATCCACCCTTGTGCTCCTCCAGTCTCCCCCCTGGCACTAAGCACAGTGCTCTGACGGATGCTTTAATTGGATGGAAATAAAAGATAATACTTCGAATTTAGCTGGGACTATCCTGTAAGCTTGTTACACCACGGAATGTATACTGTAGACTCACTTGCTGGTAAAAATAAAAAAAAGGTGGACCAGATATAAAATCCTCTCCCTCTCAGAAAAAGCCTGTGTTCAGCTTTGGCCTTCACCTCTGGTTGCTGAACCCCGTTCAGCAGCTAGATGCCCTGGGATTTTTTGCTTAGTACTTTCCCTTCCTGGCAGTAAAACCAGTATTATACCAGACCATGTTATCCCAGCACTTAATCCAGCCATTTTATTAGATTTGATGCACTGATCTGAATAAAGTTACTGAAGGAAGATTACCTTCCTCCCTCACTCTTGGGAAAAATGATAAACGAACACCTCAAAGCTGAAGATAACTGACCAGACTAATTCATTCCATTCATCCTTTCGCCTACTTACTTATTCTCCCAAACCCTCTGTTTTGAGCATAGCAGGGAGCCATTTAAAATGACACCTTCCCACAAAACTGAGAGGGATACGTCAGGCCAAAGAAAGAGTCTGACAAGTCCAGGATGGCGAGCAAAGAGCGTTAAATAAGGAGCTTATATGGGGCCTCATCCTCAAAGGTCCAGTGGGGAGATCCTCTCTCATGGAGTGTCTGAGCTTGTTTATGGCCTAAATCCTCATCTGTGGTGGTGTCACTTCTGAGGCTCAAGTCAAACTGCCACAAAGCAAGAGAGGTCTTTTATACTACATGTCTATGTGTGGATGGGGAGAGCACATGAGAAGGAAGCCTGATAAAAAAAATGGAGTGCTCAGGACAGGTAATCAAGGAATGGACATCACAGCGTTTCCCAGCAGGGCACAAGTTGCACATTCACAGTTACTACAAAATGGATCTTTTGAGACAAAAGTGGTCAAGCAGTTCACAAATAAGATTTTTCTTAGCGTTTCCTGGGAAAGAAGTCTTAGCATACTTTATCAGTCACGAGTTCACAATCAGTTATTTCTCAAAGCTTGCTGTGTAACTATTAAGAAATGAAATGCTGACTAAAAAGGGAAAGAACTGGGAGGGTTGTAGAAAAAAATGCAAAACCATATGTGAAACACCCTCCTTCATTCTTTCAATAGCTAATTCTTTAAAGCCTGATATAACTTCTGCCCTCCAGGATTTCACCTCTAGTGAAGATGATCAGCAGGTAACCAGGTGATTATACAGAGTGTATGTATTGACATGGGTAGACTACGTGGGATGACCAGTTGTCCTGGCTTGAGACTGGGGCTTTCCCAGGACATGGGATTTTCAGTGCCAAAAATTAGGACAGTCCCAGGCAAATTGGGACAGTTGATCACCCTAGCTGTGGGAGTATAGAGGAGAGAAGTCGTGAGTCTGCTGGAAGAAGCAGGGGGAAGCTTCCCAGAGGAGGTAGTTCTAAAGCTGACATTTCAAGTCAGGCAGGTGGGAAGACTGGTTCCCTAATGACCTGACCCAGTAGCATCAACTGTATTTTCTTCAAGGAGCCCAGGAAGAGGGAGGCAGGTGATGTTGGATTGGACATTTTTTTTTTTTTTTTTTTTTATTATGGGTAAAAATCAAAA